>CM076582.1:667318052-667810602 GCA_034641835.2 Pinus albicaulis | reverse complement strand
ATAATAGAAGCTTTCTGTCAGTAGAGGCTGGTGCTAATATCAGGGAGTAGTAGCTCCCTTCTAGGTAAGACTGGTAAACGAGAGCAGGGGGTTGAAGCTCCCTTTTAGGTGAGGCTGGTAAAAAAGAGAAGGTTGTAACCTTCTGCAGGTGGGTGCCTGCGTGCTGGTATAATTCTGCAACAGTACATGATTGTAAGAAGTTTTTCTCTATAATAAAATATTGAAGGCTGAGACAACGGCAACGGTGGTTTTCTCCCGACTTGGGTTTCCACCTAAAAATCATGGTGTTCATGTGTGATGATTTTGTGTGATGTTTCATTATGTTATTACTGCACATATCTACTGCTATATAAACATCTGATGAATGAATACATGCAAGGATCTAAGTGAAGAATTGATTGTTTATTAATATCTCCGTGCATATGCGAGTTCAGTAAAGGGTATCCGTGTATATACACGAGTCTGGTTCAGTAAAGTAGCGTATGAGTTATTAAAGAATGAAAAATTAAAAATACCTGAGTAAATCCTAAATACTAATTCACCCCCCCTCTCAGTATTTTTCCAACAATTGGTATCAGAGCGGGTCCTTCTGAAAAGGCTTAACCGCTAGAAGGAAGATCAAGCAGGATGAGCAATCACGAGGGAACAACATCTATCAAACCTCTGCTCTTCAACGGAAGCAATTTAATATTCTAGAAAATAAGGATGAGATCCTATCTTTAGTCTATGGGAGCATATATATGGGCCATCGTTGAACAAGGATATCAATATCTAGCTGCTACACCAATAGATCCAACTGAAAGAAAGAATTATGAATCAAATGAAAAAGCGGTCAATGCTATAACTGGAAGTCTAACTGAAGCATAATTTTTCAAATTCATGCAGCTAAATACAGCAAAGGAGATATGGGACAAAATCATCCTAAGCTATGAAGGTGATGCAAAGGTAAAAAGTGCAAAACTTCAATCTCTCAGAATTGAGTATGAAAATTTAAAAATGCATAGTGATGAGAATATTTCTAGTTTCTTTTTACGTGTTGATGATGTTGTAAACTGTATGAAAAAATTGGGAGAAACAATAACCGAATCCACTTTGGTTGAGAAAATTTTGAGATCACTAACGGCCAAGTTTGAGTCAAAAGTTTCTGCTCTTGAAGAAAAACAGGACCTTCAAAATCTTACTATGGTGCAACTTCATGGCATATTGACTGCATACGAAATGAGGAGAGGAGGACCATCTGAAGTCAAAGAAGTTGTTTTTAAAGCTTCTACAAAAGGGAAAGAAGTTCAAAAACCGGAAGGGTCAGGATATATCTCAGAAGAAGATGAGGCAAACTTCGTGAGAAGACTCCAACTAGGAACCAGAAGATTCTAAGGTAAGCTTCCTTTCAAATGTTTAATTGTGGAAGAGTTGGTCATTATGCTGCAAAATGTCCTTATAAAGAAACATCTGCTAAAGAGAAAAAAGTAGCAAGAAGAAATAAGAACCGATCTAGCACTAAGAAAAGCTACTATACAAATGAAGACAGTGATGGGTTATCTGACAGTGAGGAAGAATGTGAACAAGATCTTAGACTTCTCATGGCATTTGAAAATAATTCTAGAGATGATAAGGATGCTTTTATGGATGCTCTAGATGACAATGATTTTCTTGATCAAAACAATCAACTCAAAATATGCTTGGAAGAAAGTAAAATAATCATAGAGACTCTGAAAAGGCAGAATGAAGAAGCAAAGAAACATAATGAAAAATTAGAATGTGAAGTAGTAAGTCTAAGAAAAGAACTTGAGAAAGTAAAGTCTCTGAATCTTAAATTTGCTAAAGGATCTGAAACCTTAGATGAGATTATCAAGGTTCAACGATCTCCTCTGATTAAGACAGGTCTTGGATATACCAGAGAATCCTCTCAGGCTTCAGCACCAAATTATCTAAAAGCAGCTACAAGTGGTTTACTACATTCAACCACTCAACAAGGTAATAAAGAATATTTACAGGTAAAGCATGATCATCACAATACAAGGAACACTAACAGGGATATCTCTCAAAGAAGAAACAATCAACAGGTAAATTCAACTAGAAGATTTCATGATCGCAGAAATTTCTACTTCAATGGAAAATGTTTCTCATGTCACAATTTTGGTCATAAAGTTGTTCAATGTGTTGCATATAAAACCATCATGATAAGAGAAGCAAGAAAGAAAAGGATGGATATTGAACCAAAAAAGAACACCTATAAAAAATTTTCTCCTCTTCAAAATTAAGTTGAATGTTCTTATTGCAATAACTTTGGCCATGAAGAATCTGAATGCAGGAGCAAAGTCCAACCTAAACAACTTTTTCCTTCAAGTTCCAAAGTATGGAAAAAGAAGGAATTACAGGTTGAAAATTGTGGGATAGTGTTATTTGCAGAAGGTGAAGAAAATCAATGGTACATTGATAGTGGGTGCTCAAGACACATGACAGGTGACAAAATAAAACTTCTTTCATATAATGCTCTAGAAAAGGAAAAGAAAGTTACATTTGGAAATGATAATCCTGCTGTAATTAAAGGAAAAGGGTCCGTGTTTCTAAAAGAAAAGGTGAAGGCTAATGATGTCATGTATGTGGATGGATTAAGGCATAACCTGTTAAGTGTAAGTCAAATGTGTGATCAAGGTACAGAAGTTATCTTCAGTTCAAAAGAATGTGTGGTTCGTGATTTGGATATAGGTAGAACTATTATAAAAGGGAAAAGAACTCCAAGCAACCTATATGTATTGAAGAACTGCAAAGATCAATGTTACTTGAGCAAATCTTCAGAAAATTGGCTATGGCATAGAAGGCTGGGGCATATAAGCTTCTCTCAAATCAACAAAGCAAGCAGACTTCAAGCTGTTCGTGGTCTTCCCAATATTACTCTACCAGAAAATATCATATGAAAATCCTGCCAATTTGGTAAGCAGACCAGAGTACAATTTAATTCCAAAGAAGGATCATCAAGTAGGCCTCTTGAACTTGTTCATACTGACATTTGTGGACCTATGAGGAAAAAGTCACCACGTGGAGAAGAATACTATATCTTATTTATTGATGATTTCTCTAGAATGTGTTGGATTGGGTTGCTTAAACACAAAGATGAAGCATTTGAGAAATTTCAAATCTTGAAAGCACTGGCGGAAAATGAATTGGATCTAAAAATCAAATGCCTTAGATCTTATCGAGGAGGAGAATATACATCAAACGAATTCTTTGAATTTTGTGAACAACTTGGCATAAAGAGACAGTTCTCTGTAGCAGGCACTCCATAACAAAATGGCGTAGCAGAAAGAATGAATAGAACAATTCAACAAATGGCTAGAGCTATGCTTGATGATTCTGGAACTCCTGACATGTTCTGGGGAGAAGCAGCACATACAGCAGCAAATATTCTCAACAAGGCACACGTTCGGGTAAATAGTGACAAAACTCCATATGAACTCTGGTATGGTAATTCTCCCTTTGTAAAGCATTTTAGAATTTTTGGAAGTAAATGCTTTATCAAAAATAATGATGAAAATATTGGCAAGTTTGAACCTAGATCAGATGAAGGGATACTTCTTGGTTACTCATCTACAAGCAGAGCATACAAATTTTACAATAAAAGGCTTTGAAAGATTGTTGAATGTATTGATGTTGTCATTTATGAGTCTCCTGTTTGATGAAAAGGTCATATAGAGATCCATGCTGTAAAATTGTAATATTCAGTCATGTAAGGACTTGATAAATTTGTAAACCCACTTGGTTGGGTAGCTGAGTCAAATTTGTAAACCCACTTGGTTGGGTAGTTGAGTCTCATATGTAAATCCACTTGGATGGATCTTTGATGTAAGTATGAGTCATTGGTGATAGTAAATTCATAGAGTCATGTACTCCACTGGAAATTATGTTTGAAGATTCAGCATGAACTCATGGGGAGCTTGGTCAATTCAGTATATATCAGATCTGCAGAACGCTTCTTCCACATGAGGAGAGTATGTTGGTTTTTGATCCACCCTTTGCCCTTGATGTCAAAGGGGGAGAGTGACATGGTGTTCGAATGAAGAGAAAGAATGGTGTCAAAAATGGAGAGAATGACATGGTGCCATTGTATTCTTAATGTACCTATCTATTGCAGTAACCAAACACCATCGTGGTTGCCATCAAGTCCAAAGGGGGAGATTGTTGGCAATATGATGCAGAGTGTTGTCCTTGATGTCAACCCACTGAATGAAGATGAAGACATGAGATTGTTGACATGTGTTGTCCTTGATGGTAAACCACCTGATGAAGTTATTCTTGACCTGATGGACTTGGTAAATGATATAAATCTAATATGAAATGATGTTTGTTAGCAATATGATGCTGAGTGTTGTCCTCGAATGGCAACCCACTTGATGAAGATGATGGCAACTTACTTGATGAAGTTGTGCTTGATAGAATATGTCTTGATGAACTAAATCTGATGTATCTATAGTGAGTACAGAAGGCAATGAAGAAAGGAATTCAGCATGTGCTAAATCTATGGTGAAAAGAGTATGTCTCAAGGCATACGCGGATATGTCTAGGAGAAGTCACGTATGCACGCGGGAAACAACGTGCCAAGTCGCGTATGGGCAAAAGCGCTCATAAAGTGAAAAACCAGGGGTAACCACCATGGTATTGACCCATTGTATTGGGTAATGATTCGTCTAAATGACCCCGTCCTGGAATACCATCGAAAGTAATGTGGTTTTGGCTCATGGTATTGAAAAAGGGTAAACCTATATAAGGAGAAGAAATTCATTGTGCAGATCATGAGTGTGGGGGCAAGATGTCTGAGCTTGAATGAATACTTCTCTCTGAAGTATATCTCAATGGAAAGGGTTACAACTGAATGATAGATCTTAATGCATGATGCTCCAATGAAGAAATGATGAAGAAGGGAATCTAGATTTGGAATGTATTTGTATTGGCTAGATCTGTCTATGGAATGATTAGATATGAGATGAGGCGAACATCTGTCTGAAGTAAAGGGTAAAAATTTGTGTGATGTATCTGTTCTGAAGAATTGCAATGACCTAAATGTTTGAAGAACCATACGCTTGTTTGCCGCAGAGGAAGCGCGTATATACGCGGCTTCGCTGAAGATAAAGCGCGTATGCGCAATGAAATTGGATCTGTAATATGTACAGAAGTATACGCTGGTTTATGTGAACGGAAGCGCGTATATACGCGACATCAGTGAAAGTAAAGCGCGTATGCAAACTAGGGTTTTCTGAAGTCTGTGGTAAGAAATGTCTGATCTGCTCTGCTGGTTTACTGATATCTGGCTGTGAGTTATATGTATCAGTTTCATGTTTGACTTTGCTTAAAATTATGGAGTGGGTCTAGTCTAAAAATATGATGAAATGTGGCCTGCAAGTGGTGTCCTAAAGGAAGCTTTGGATCTAGTGTGAAAATTGATGAAACGTGGTCCATAGAGGTGCTGAGGTTTGTAGCCTTCAGTCAGGGGGTTGAAGCTCCCTTCCAGGTGAGGTTGGTAAACGAGAGCAGGGGGTCGTAGCTCCCTTCCAGGTGAGGCTGGTAAACGAGAGCAGGGGGTCGTAGCTCCCTTCCAGGAGAGGCTGGTAAACGAGCGCAGGTGGGTGCCTGCGTGCTGGTCAAGTCTGCGCCAGCACATATGTTGTAACATGTTTTCTCTATAATAAAATATTGAAGGCTGAGCAACCGCAGCGGTGGTTTTCTCCCGACTCTTATTTCACTTAAACTCCTGAAAGTCCAGTGTAGTATGATGCTTAGGTGATGGTTGAATTTGTACTACCACATGTTTACTTCACACTTAACATCGTATGAAGAATATTGCAAAGAACTAAGTCAATAAATATTTACATATTTAGATTCTCATAATACGCGAGTTTTATGAAGGATATCCGCGTGTATATGCGAGTTTGGTTAAGAAAAGTAGCGTATGGGTTTTGAAGTAAGAAAAAGTAAAAATGTTTTGAATATAAAAAAGTAAATACTGTTTCATCCCCCCCCCCCCCCCCTCTCAGTATTTTTCCCAACAGATTCATTTTTTTTTTATCATATGTAAATAAATAAAAATATCCTTATAAAAATTTATTCAAAATATTTATCTTCCCATAAAATTGAGGATGGTAATATGAGCTATGAGAAAATTGAGTACCCAAAAAAGAAAATAATTGAGTTCAAAAATTAGTTGTGAAAATTGAATCTCTATCACTTAGAATATTATTTTGTATTCCATGTAGCTTTTGGATTGTTTACACGAAATTCTTTATCCATATTACATGCTTTAAGAGGATTAGAAAGAGATAAAAAGTGGGCATACTTTGTTATTTGATCTACCACTAGCACAATGGCACTCATTTTTTCAAATGCTAGCTAAGTATGGCTAATGACTGAAAGAGCCTTGGGATCTTGATATTATCTCCTTTATTTTGTTGGCATACCACACATTCCACCACAAATTTTTACACATATTCTTTACGACCTTACCCAAAAATATACTTCATAATCCTATGGTATGTCTTCAAGAACCCTGATGTCCTCCTATACAAGAAGTGTTTAATTTCTAGGAGCATATGTTTGAGTTGAGAATTCTTACATAATTATACACGATATTGATACCATAACAAATCAACTTTCCATAAAAATTTATATATTACATCAAGGTCCTCTTGTATCTTTTTAATGATCATGGATATCTTCTGATCCCACTTCCATTATATCATTTCTTATTCCACCTAGTCAAATTGTAGAATGGAAATGGAACATGGTAATCCATTCTTGTTTTCCTCTTTCCTTTAGAGTGCATCTTCAAAAATGTTTTGTTTTCCTTTGTTGTAGATAATATCAAAGATATAACCCAACATATTTTTTACCCATTTTTTTTTCTCTTTTGAAGATAGTAATTTCTCCAAGCATTACTTCAAACTATCATGATCTGTTTTTACTTTGAAGTGTCTTTCTATAAGGTATGGACGCCATTTCTTAACTACATGTAGCATGGCCAATTTTTTTTTCATAAATGGATCTAAGTAGGTTCTTTCCTTTGATTTCACTAATTACAAAGGTAAGGGGACTTCCTTCTTGCATCAAATTACACCAATTCCATGACCTAAGGCATCACACTCCAAAATGAATATTTTTGTGAAGTCACATGTTGGAAAGACAAGAGTTGTACACATAACCTCTTTAAGTTATTAAAATTATTGGGTTGATTCTTTAGTCCAGGAAAATTATTCCTTCTTCAAAACATTTGTTAGTAGTGTTTTTATTTGACCATAATTATTGACAAATTTTCAGAAATATCCCATAAATCCTAATAATCCTCTAAGTTTCTTCAAGGTATTAGGGATTTTATATTCCCTCATAGCTTTGAAATTGTTAGGATCCACCTTGACACCATATTGTGATACAACATGACCCAAATATTCCACTTCTTGAACCCCAATGGAACACTTGCATGAATTTGCATATAGTTTTTTTTCTTTCAATAGTCTCACGGCTGTACCAACATGTTGTATATGCTCTTCTCAATATTTGTTGTAAATTAGCATGTCATCAAAAATTACTAGAAAAATTTTTTTAAGGAAGGATTGAAGAATAAAATTCATCAAGAGTTGAAATGTTGAAGGCATATTTGTAACCCAAATGGCATAACCAAAAACTCATAATGACATTCATGTCTTCTAAGGGCTATTTTAGGAATGTCTTATTACTTCATTCTAATTTGATGATATCTTGAATGAAAAATAAACTTAGAAATAGAATTCCTCCATGAAAATCATCTAAAAATTCAATAATGAAAAAAATAGGAAATTTTTATTTGATTTTCTTTTCTTTTAGTTGTTTGTAGTCTAACCACATATGCCACAAACCATCCTTTTTGATAACCATCAATACTGGTGAATATAAAGCACTATGTATAGGTTGAATGATTTCTGCCTCTAACATTTCCTGAACCATGCAATCAATCTCACTCTTTTGTGCATGTTGATATCTATAATGCCTAATGTTAGGTGGTACACTTCTAGGATGAAAATGAATAACAAGGTCATAACTTAAATAGGTGGCAGATTGTAACATACTCAGGTTAAGTTTCTATGTAAATAAAATAATGTCGAGGCCATGGGACACATATACCAAATTGAATAGAGGGGAAAAAAATTACATTGGAAATCACTTATGGTTTATTATTGGCTATGGAAATTTCCATTGGAAAATTAAAAAGGGAATAAATGGAAATTAATCAAAGAAGTAAATGAAAATAGGAGAAAATTAAGATGAAGAGACAAGAATATGCATGCAAGAGAAAAATGAAGGAAAATGAAAAGGAAAAGGAAAAAAAAGGAGAGGGATAACATTATATGCCGCTCTTAGTCAATCTTAGTCACACTTTATCACTTCTTTGTTACCCTCGGGGCATTATAGCATTCACTTTGGACATTGAGGCATTCTCACCAAGACTTGGAGAAAGAGAGAAATTTGACATAAGTAAGCAAGCAAGCAAAGGAAATCAGGGTGGTGAAGAAGAAGGTTGAAAAAAAAGCTACAATAGGAGAACATTGAATGTAACAGGTTTCATGTATGATATCCTTGTTGATATTTGAAAGCATAGTACATGAATTTGGTTATTTGTTTACTTTTTTATCATTGGCATGGAATTTTATTTAATTGACAGTGGTTTCAGCCTTGCTTGCAATTTCCTAGATAGCCATGATGTAGCAGGTTCCCTATTTTGGTTAAGTTTCATATGAATAGTAGATTTCGGATCCTGGTGAGGTGGTATTAGGAAAATTCCCAAGGATCGAGGGTGGAAGCAGGAAAATTCCTCTGGGTATGTTGAAGAAGATGGAATCATCCAAGTTTGTTTTGGTTTTGGTGCTTTCTGGACTAGTTTAGGTGAAATCACTGTGGTTGAGGTTTGAGGTGGTTTAACCTCTGGAAGCCCTGGTTAGTTATATTTTGGTTTATCCCATGATTTGAATATGGAACGTGGGTGATTGGTTGAAAGAGAGATTTCGTTCAACTCAATCTATGGTCATGTGGTACATGGAAGTCCCTGACTTGGTTGGCTTTATGCATATGTTATTATGTGTTATATCCTATTGAGATCAATGATAAAATGTATTGGTTATTGTGTTGATTTTATGATGGTTGTGTCATGGTTTCATTTTGGTTGACTGTTGGTTATAGGAATTGTTAACGAATGTGCTCTTATTATGAATCTTGTTCATGATTCGATAAGTTATTGATTGGTTATATTCATGAATAATATAACAAGTTTTTTATGCAACTATATTGAGAGGGTAGTGAGCCTTCTTGATGATTCTCTGATGAAACTAAGGAAATAATGCACAATTATGCATTCATGACCTGTTGCTACCATGTTTACCATACGTTTGTCTAAATTTTTGTCATGCATTTGGCATGTTTGGGCAAGATATGATCCTAAGTATAGGTTATGCATACTTTTGATTATGTTAGACTTGATTCTGGAGATTTCTGGGTAGTGGCCTATAGGCCAGCCCTAAAAAAGTAAAGTTGAATCTGTGATCATGGTATCTTAACTAAGTATTTTTGGTTGTAGTTGCATGGAGGACAACCTGTGTGTGCGGATTGAGCCCTCTAGCTATATGGACATATTGGCATGTGTGTGGCTAGCCTATGAAGCGAGTCAAAAAATTAGTTCCAATATAGGAAAATATTATCAATGGATGTTATCTAACATCTCATTAATCTAGTGTTCCTAGAGGTTGTAGAAAATATTCAATGTAGTAAGCCCCACTTACATAACTAGAACTTGGTTGTTCGTTCATGCGCAATAACTATTAGCTAATGTTTACCCTGGTGAGATTATAAAAGTGGGTAAATTTAGGGTGGGGTGTTACAAAGACCCTTAGGAATTTCTCCAAATACCTTAGCATGATTGTTGATAACTTTTTGAAGATCCACTGGAGTAGAGGATATATATGTTTGAACATTTAATGAACATAACCATGAAACTACACCTTCATGTCCCTTTCTTATAAATTTTGTCATCTTATTAGAACTTATAACTTTACTAGTTTTCCCTTGGATACCTTGAAGCTCTATTTCCTTTCCTTTTATGAAAGATCTTATGAGAATATCTTGGAAATTAAGGGCCACTGTTGCAAATGAGTGTAACCATTGGACCCCTTATACAACATCAACACCATCCATTTGGATTTAAATCATGGGAATAACCAATAATTAGTCCCCCATATTCAATGTAATCTTATTTCACATCCCAAAAAAATTTATGGTATCACCATTTATAATCATTTGAAATTACAGTGTTGGATATACAAAGAAATTAAGATATTTTTCCAATTTGTAATTAATAAAATTATGATACTGCCTAAATCAATCAATACTATTACCCTTTTCTTTTTTATATAGTTATATATTTAGGGTTTCATGAGTACTTATGCCAACCTATGCATGATAAGAGATTGTTGGAGTAGTTTCTTCTAGCTCTATATATTGTGATGTTTCAACTTCTTGATCTTATTCATTTTCACATTCGATGTAGAATAATTTCTTCTCACTACATTTATGCCCTTTTTTATCACTTTAACCAGCTTCCTAAGGCTGAGAGTAGGATTGGAGAAAGGTAACCACATACCAAATTGTGTCTAGGTAGCTAGCCCTACCCGGACCAGAGAGGGCTCTCTCTATATCACTTTAAACAATAAAATGGATGGTCAAGTATCATAAGATTTTAGTCTAGCTATATAAGCTTAAATGAGTAAATATTTTTTTTAATTTGAATGTTGGATAGGAAAGTCAGTGAAATGACTGCAAATAAGATTTTTAGGTCTGAACTTTGAGGTTAACCTACAGAGAGTATGTGAGTCAAGGTAGGTAGTTTGGCAACATTTTCATCAGTCATTTGAGTATATAATGAAGATTAATTAGGTTTTGAATGAGCACTAAAAGTGATTTCATTCAATTAAGAATATAATGAACATATTATGGAAAATATTACATAAAACAGAGCATGCATAACATGAGTTCTGCTTTCAAACTCAAAAGATAGATATGTATGAAGAAATGAGCATGTCATTATGAATAAGATAATAAGAAATAATGAGAAACAAATATGTTGCAAATCATACCACAAGTATCTCACAATATTCCCTACAAATTGTCTCTGATTTCATTCCACAAACCTGGTTAGAAGAGATCCACAAAAAAATCTGAGACTATCCAACACATGCAATAACAAAAGAGTGTATACTTAAGAAAATATAAATCATGATACCTCACTGGGTCGAAATACCATCTCAAAAGGATCATAAATGCAAGAGATGAGTGATTTCCTAGTTTCTATGGAGGTTAGAAACCATTCCCTGAAATTTAGCTACAAACTAGGAGTGTTTGTCCCTTACATTATTTACACATTCCATCATACAAGTAAGAAAAAACCAACCTAATAACTCCATTGACAACTCATAGCCTTGAATTTGCGACCATTTTTTAGCTTGATATATGTAATAATGGAATCCAATACTGATCTATGACAATTTTGACTGAAGAATTTAAAAACAAGCTGCAAAAGCATAACAGAACTTTGGAGGCCCTTTTGAGGCAATTTGGGAAGTCAAAATTCACATTTGAAAAACCTTTCAACTAGCCCTATGTGTCTAGTTTCCAGAACATCTTGAATTTTACAAAATCGACCATGGTGTTGCACCATTTTTTGGTCATCTAACCTATTTTTATTAGATGGACCTAGGTACACCATGTAAGACCAATTTTAACCTAAGTAAAATGTATTCACTATGAAAAATAACTTAGTAAACCACCTTTATTAAGTTGTTTATGGTCTAAACAAGAAACCCCATGAGGAAATATTAAATAAATCTACATTTGTTTGATTTTCCTCAAGGAATAATTAGTTAAACAATAGTTTAATTAATATTCATGGTTATATTTCACCCAAAACAAGGAAATTAATTAGATAAATCATTATTTATCTTATTATTTCCTAAGAATAATTAGTTAAAACTTATTTAAATAATATTCTTTGTTGAATATGACTAAATCACCCTTAAGTAATTAAATAAATAATTATTTATTTGATTATTACTAAACCACATCCTTAAAATGATAAATAAATAATTTATTTATTTATAATTTACAAATAAAGGGACTTGACCCAAGTCAAATTCCTTTTCCCTACAACAAATATAATAAAATATTCCATAAAATTTGGATCTTGATTTGGTTAATAATATTTTAGTTATGCACCAATATCTAGACTAACTCAATATTTTGTTATAAATAGAAGGTTTTTCCCATTCGTTTACCACCTTTTGTTGCCTAAAGATCACTCTGGATCTATACTTTTGGTCTGAATGTGATCCACCATCATAGTCATATTTTTCTACCATTTTTTTCTGGGTTTTCTACACCATCAAGAGAACGGAATTTTAGATTTGAAGTGCTGAGGAATTATAAGAACCCATCCCATTGAGGAGAAATGGTAACACCCTTCTTTGTTTTCCTCCCAGGTGCCATTAATACAAAGTTCATTCAAAATATTCTTGTCTTGTCTATTCGATGCATGGAGTAAATCTTGTTTTATCTACTACTTAATGCCTTTTGATGCATAGATCTATATTTTGCAGCATTTATCTTGATCAACTAACTACAGATCTGAAGATATTGGTAGCCATATTTTGCTGTTAGGGTTTTTTTTTATGTGCATCTAAAGTGGTCTTTTTTTGAACACTTGCAATTAAGATTCATACTAACACATGGGAAGGCCTTCACAAATTCATTCTCCCAGGGTCACTCAAAAGCATAACATGGGGTCCAAAAAGGAGGCAAAAACATGAAAAATAGATGTTTTTTTATCTTTTCTCCCAAATTGCAGCTTGTCATGCTAGGAGGGTTACTAATCTATGATGTAATAATCAAAATGCATCCATATATGTAATGAAATCACCATTTGGATGCCTACAAATCAAAAATTCATAAATTTTTGTTACCCTGTTGTAATGATAAGTTACCAGAATTTTGCCAAAAATCATGAAAAATACCAAAATTGATCCAAAGCCTTCAAAATTGGTTCTTTCACATATAAAAGAGATAGGATATATAGCTAATGAGGCTTCATTCAATAAGTCCAAGTTTTTGTCTTCCTTGAGCTTCATTTGTGCCTCTTTAAGCCTCTTTTTGACTTGTTTTAGCTTTACCTGAGAGATGGTATCCCTGGTTCGATAATGACTTGTCATGTGCCTTTGCATACTTTTATCCCTTTCAGCCCTTTTCAATAACTTTTACATGTGTTCATTAATTTTTTATATCAAACTTTATCTATCCTCATTAATATCCATGGCAATGAGCTCATCAAATTTTAATACTTCAGGTTGATGAATTTGTTGTTTCTCTTTTTCCAATGCCTTTTATAGGCCTCTTGTTATTGGTATTTTTACATGTACTTCAACATTTATCTTCTACACTGGGACAATAATAAAAATTTTATTTCCTTTACCTATGATTTCTTCCATGTCTGATTTGTATGTACTTTAAAGGAGTTGATTCACTTGCAATTGAATATTTTCACGTTCAAGGACAATAATCTGGGATCTTGCAATGGAGAAGGATTCTTTCAATTCTGAAATCTATTTATCCTTTTCTTTGATGATGTCCTCAAATGATTTGACCTCCTCATATTCTAATACCTCAGGCTCCATTGGAATTGACTCATCATGCTAATGCAAAAGAGGTTGCTCTTCAATGTGACATTGACCATCGTGGGTGTCAAATCTACTAAATATCCTAGTAGACTTAGGCACAAAAACTTGCCTCCTACCTCTCTCATATGTGTGATAAAATCCCAAAACCTTAGGTACATATGAAATTTGAATAGGCATACTATAAGAGACAATCTCCATTGGTTGTGGTGATGATGTAATAGGCAAGACATAAAGTTTCGCTGATAACCTCTCCAATAAATCTTCCCATGTCATGTTTATGGAGGACAAGTGATGTAGCATAATGAGCTTGATAAGACCATGATGAAAGATACTAGTATTATGATCCTCTCTTCTTCTTTGAACCTTATCATCCATATTAACCAAGCTCCTGTATAAATAATGAGACAAATCAAGTATTTTGACTCTAGTAAAGTGCATCAAAAGGCTAATGTGATATCGGTATAGCCTAGAGAATATTCCTTCACATGTAAAGTATTTCATTATGAACACCATCAACGAAGCATACTTTTTTTTGAGGTTTCTAAAAGGAAAAAGGAATTCTGGATCATCTCTAACATGAGGCTTTAGAAACTTATTGTAGTTTTCAATGTCCAGATCCATACCCTTGAACCAATGCTCTCACTGAGAAGGAATACATGTAGCCGAAGAAATTATGTCAGGTGATAAAATAATCTCCATACCTTCAAGAGGGACATTTCCCATGTTGTAGCTAGTTTCAAAAATACTGGATAACTGAAGATGATACACTCCTTCCATTAGCCTTTCAAAAAATGTTAAACAATGAGTTGTTTGAAAGCATCTTCTGGAAAATGGGGAAGCATTGATGTCGTGCATGGTGAATAGCTCAAATGTGATATGTCGCCCTCCTCTAAATCTCTTCTTGTCACTTTCCATGATTTTGGTCACTGGAATGATGAAAATTTTGGGATGTCAATGAAATGAGTGGATGAGAATGGAAATTTGGAAAACAGAGTATACGATGGTGCACGCTTGGTGGATGAAATGGAGGGTCTTGAAGCTAGGAAAAAATCTAGATAAAATTTAGTAAGTAGTGTTGTGTGTCAGTTGAAGTTTAATGTGGAATGAAGGAAAATGGATGAGGGGAAGGCACTCAAATGTCTAAAACACGGGAAATTCCCAAATTTGATTGTGAGAATATCCTATCCAACTATAAGACAAGTTGGTGAGGTGAAAAAGGAGTGATGGAGATGAGTTAAAGTTCTGATAAACTTTTAGTTAATATGGTTGCGTCCTGACTTCATAATGGAAGTGGAATGACAGGAAATGGAGGACTGGAAGTGCCTCAAAACCCTAAAACATATTCATTTCCCAGATGAGGCTGTGGAAAAACACTAATGAAGGAATGTTTTGATTTTTGAGGGTTATGGAACTGGAGAATTTTTTTGATAAAATTTGTGACGGTAACTTTACTCCCTAGCTCCACAATGCAAGTGGAATGGGTGAAAATGGGTGAGTGAAATTGCCTCAAAGCCCTAAAAAAAATTCATGTATATTTTCATAATTTTCACTACTTTGACTGTGTAAAATAGCTTAGAAATAGGATTTTGTTGATTTTGACAGGTTATAAAGGGTAGTGTGGGTGATGGGCTTATGTATATGGAGCATGGGGGATGTAGGTTTGTAGTTTATGTTATGAGTTGAGGTTGATTTAATGAGTAGGTTAGGGTTTCAACAAAAAAAATAAAAAATAAAATGTGTATGGATAATGGACAGTATAGAAACAACACAAATGATAATGGAAATATTATTAAGTCTTCAATCATGAAACCAAACACTAGAAATGAGAGGAGGCTTAACTTGTGGGTTCTCTGACACCAAGGAATGAGTTGGAATATGGAAGATTTTGGAGGGTTTTGAGATTTTGAAAACACTAGAACTATCCAATACAAGAGATTAACAAAGTCTATCTCCACTTTTCTAGGAGCATAACACTGCTAATTTGCATTGCCCATAAGCGTAACACTGCTAATTTCCATTGCCCAGAATCATAACACTGCTAATTTCCATTGCCCAGGAGCGTAACACAAGGTGATATCTCACTGCCAGAAATGTAACAACGTTAATCTCCACTCCCAGAAATGTAACAAAACGTCAACCTACACTCCCAGAAATGTAACACAAGGCCAATATACACTGCTAGGAGCATAACAAGTATTTTTTTCTCACCTCAGCAATATATAATCATGCTTTTTCTCTTTTAGAGTTTGTGAGAGGATTTTTTAAGAGTGAAAAGAGATAATAAAGGTGGATCTCACATATATAAAAAGACAACACTAAAATAAGGGTGTAGTTTCTTTTCCCTTTAATATTTAAAAATGAACCTTTAACACCTATTCCACTTGACAATGACCTTTTTTCCCCTTTAAGTGAGATAATAAGGTAGAATGAAATTATTTTGAAATCTTTGACACTTTAGGTGACCTTTTGACATTTTAATGAGACAGTGAGACAAACTTCTCCTTTAAAATAATACAACAAGTATGCTTTTCTAAAACCTTTGAACTTTCACATTGGATATGACCCTTTCAAACAAGATGAGATGTATTTAAAAAATAATAATGACTCCCTTTGAATTTGACTGCAAAAATAGGTCAAATTTACCTCCTTTGAAGCTTTGATAGTCAATTGTGACTTTTTGGATCCTTAAATGAGGTAGTGAGACAAAAGTCTTCTTTTCAATAAGATAGTGAGACATAAATGAGATGATTTTAACTTTTTGGAACTTGAACC
This sequence comes from Pinus albicaulis, assembly GCA_034641835.2. Taxonomy (NCBI): domain Eukaryota; kingdom Viridiplantae; phylum Streptophyta; class Pinopsida; order Pinales; family Pinaceae; genus Pinus; species Pinus albicaulis. Next base: position 667,794,097 of record CM076582.1, on the reverse strand, counting down.
ATATGAAAAATGAGAGGTGGATTTTATTATATCTCAAAACAAGTTATATCCTTCATTAGTGTTTTATGAATGGAATGGAGGGTTGTTTCCTTAGTTTAGATGAATATTTGAAGATTTTTCAAAGGAAAAAATGAGCCTAGAGAGTGAGCTATATGAAATGAAGTGACCTACTGCTAGACCTCTTCAGTGATGATGATGGAGACAATGACCTTGAAAATAATGATGGTGATGAATGAAATGAACGAGAAGAAAACGTTATTTATACCTATTCAATGACTAAAATTATTTTTGAGAACTTGTTTGAAAAAGTAAAAAAAAAAATGACCTATGACCTAATGGAAAACAACTGAAAGAGTTATTTGATCACTGACATACCTGGGCTAACATTGGCTCCAGATGGGTATGGAAGCTCCTTCATGAGGTGTCAAGAACACCATAGATCAAGTAGCCTTATAGTTGGGCATTGGAGTCAAAATGGAGTTTGAAAAACTGAAATAAATTAGAAACATTGACTAAAAAAAACTGACTTGAATCTGACTTGAAAGCTTAACTGAAATATTTTAACTTTTTGAAAGAAAACACGGACTGTTTGTAGAAGTATCATGGCATTCTCCTCGGAATTCAAAATTCTGCAATAAATTCCTTATTTTCTTGGACATAAAATTTAAAATGATATGTACAATGACAATGAACTTCTTCTTTAATGATCAAGTTATATAGTGTTTGAGGAACCTACCATTGATTGGTCCTCCAATCACTTCTTGTCCTTCAAGATCCTTTAGTAAAAATGTGGTGTTTCCTCTGAATGTCATGATCTTGTAAGGTCCTTTCTGTATATTTTCTAACTTTCCATGCTTACCCTTGTCTTCATTCTGGGCATCCCAAAGAAGAAAACCATCCCAATCTTGAAATCATCCACTTTGGTTTCCTTATAAAAATATCTATTTAATTTTCTCATGAAGATTTTAAGTATGACTGAAAAAATCATCTCTTGACTATTGTAGATGGATCATTTGGCTGATTCTTTGTTGAATTTCATTAGGCTGACTGTCAATTTCTTGCAGAATTTTCATCACTGGTACAACTAGAGAAGAAGGGAAAATTGTGTCAACAACATAGATGAGCTGGAAATTTGACATGCTGATTGATCTCTTGGTACTAAATCTATCCTCCAATAGAGAATTGGTGAGTTTCTTGTGCCAATTCCTCTTGTTTTCTTGCAACACCGTTTTAATTATGTTCACTAAATATTTATTTGATGATTCAACAAGCTTGTTTCCCTGAGGATAGTATGCTATTGAATGCCCAAGTCTAATGTGATACTTGTCACAAAAGTCGATCATATTCTTAGACTTGAATTACACTGCTTTGTCATTGATAATCTTGTGTGGATGTTCAAAGCGATACAGAATATTGTTCTCAAGAAACAGAATGATAACCGTGTTAGTAGCTTGCCTCATGGAGATGTCTTCAATCCATTTGGTGAAATAATCTATGGCAGTGAGAATACATTTTTTTTGACCTGACGATGGAGGATGAATCTCACCAATGAATTCAAGTCCCCACTGTTGGAATGGTGCTTGCACTTCAATTGGTTTTAGAGGTAAAGGAAAGAGCTTTCGCTTTCCCTAAAATATTTGACATTAATGACAACAAGTGATTATTTTATAAACATCAGAAAATAAGCTTAGCCAATAGAAGCCTACCCTCAAGATCTTATCAGCTGTAGTCTTCCAATAAATATGACCACCACAGTCACCTTTATGAAAATCTATCATGACGTTTTCAACTTCTCCTTCAACCAAATAATTCAGAAAAACTCCACCCAGATCTTTCCAGTATAAGACACCATTAAGAATAGAGTACTTAAGATATTTTAAATTTAAATATCTAGCTCTAATACTTGGCAATATGTGAGGAGGATTTAAATGTTGCAAAACATGTACTATGTGATTCAACTTACCAAGGTGATAAAGAGAAAATTTCAGCTACCTCAGGTAATGTTTCAACATCTTTTTATTCAGATAATGTAGTGATGAAATTGATATCCAAGGCATGAATATTTGAATCTGCCATGAGTTTCTCTAGGCCCTGTACTTTGATCAAAGTTTTGGGCTTGATCTCCAAATCATACTCTAACATAAGAACAATCCATTTACTTCGCCACCCTTCAGGATCATTTTGTGTCAGCACATACTTGACAACAACATTTGGAACATATGCAATGATATGATAATGTAAAATGTAGACCCGAAGGTATTTCAATGATTTTACTAATGCCAAGGCCTTTTTCTCAATAATGTTATACTTCAAGGCTTTGTCTCTTATGGTTCTATTGAAGAAGGAAATGGGCTACTATGTATTCTAATTTTTGTTTTTTGCATGAGGACAACAACAAGAGTATGTTCCGAGGCAGTTGAAAAAATGATAAAATCAAGTGTATAATCTGAACTAATAAGGATAGGATCATGAGACAAAGCCAAATTGAATCTATTGAATGTTTTTTTCACCTTTTCAGACCACTTTACTTCACTATCTTTCTTTAGCATGCCAGTAATCTTCCTTAAGTGTTCAACAAGATTGGGAATAAACCTCTTCAAAAAATTGATTTTGCTATTAAATGACTGAATTTTATTTTTTCTCATAGGATAATCCAAATTTTGAATTGCTTCAATTCTTGAAGGATCTATCCTAGTTCCATATTTTTATATGATATGTCCCAACAATTTACCTTCCTCCATAGAAAAAAGACTCTTCTTTGGGTTCAGCGATATGCCAGACTTTCTGCATCTATGGAAGGATGTTTTCAAGTGTTAGAAGTGCTTCTCATTTTTTCTGGAAAATGCAGTGATATAATCAAGATAAATGACCAAAAATATGTCCTTTTTATTGGCGAAATAAATTTCCATTGCTCGCTGAAAAGTAGCCCCTGCATTCTTCAATCCGAAGGGCATTTTGGCGTACATGAAAGTACCCCAAGGTGTGGTGAAGGTTGTCTTCTCTTGATTTTCTGGGTGAAAAATAATCTGATTATAACTGGAGTATCCTTCTAGTAATGAAATTCTGGAAGATCCAACTATCCTTTGCAGAATATGATCCATCTTCAGTAGTGGGTAACTGTCCTTCATTGACACTTTATTAAGATTTTTTAAATCAATGCGGACGTGGATCTCTCCTGTCTTCTTTCTTAATGGTACTATATTAGACATCCAATTTGAAAAACGAAGAGGCATAATGATACCAACAATGAATAATCTATTAACCTCCTTCTAGATAGATGGCAGCAACTTGGGATTCATTATTCTAAGCTTCTGACAGAAAGGTTTCTAATCCGAATTTAAAGAGATGGTATGCTAAATTATGCTCTTGTCATAGAATTTTAGATCATAATATTCCCAAGAAAATACATCAAAAAATTGAGACATAAGTGCTGCATATTTACCTTTAATTTCTACACTCAAGGATTTTGAAATTTTTACCATTTTTGGCTTTTCCAAAGTGCCAAGATTTAGATATTCTACTCCCATTTCTGTAGGTAACATGGTCGGTTTGGGTGCAACATCATCTTGATCAAAAAGCTCTTCCAAAGTTACCAAACCTCTTGGAATTGAGTTATCTTTTAGCTGAAGCACTTGCATCTCTGCTGCATAGATTTATTGGTTGTCTTCATGGCACTAGTTTTCCATTTGTGAATTTACAAAATCTTCTTCTATCTGCAAGAAGTTATTGATCTATTTATCATCTTGAAACACTTGCCAATATTGAAAATTATCCAGAAAAGTAGGGTAGTGTTTTACATTTAACTCATACTTCTTATTAGGATAGAAGTGAATTTTGAACATGCTGGTCGAAGTGGATAGAGAATCAGCAATAAAATTGCTTTATCTTGGAATCAAAGATAAAGTGTACTAATAAAATGTCTTGAGAATGTCTAGCACTGTGTTTCAGTAAGCTCGCATCCTTGGGTGCTTGGCCTAGTATTCCCCTTTTAATTTCTTTATCACTAACTTGGAGTCGCCATATACATAAATCTTATTTGCACCTAGCTTCTTGAGAATTTTCTGACAAGCTATCAAAGCCTCATACTCACCCTCATTGTTTGAACATTGAAATTCCATCTTGTAGGATGACATTCGAACATTGGGAGGGAAGTTTAATGACTGGTTTATTGGGTTGTAAATCCACACTCCAATTCCAACCCCTTCTTTGCCCAAAGCTCTGTCGAAGTCCATAGTCCACAAACTATTTTCCTCAACTGGAAAATGAAAATCGGATGGCTAAACTTTACTTATTGTCTGAGATTCCTCGGATGTACCAAAAAATTCTGATTCTTTTATTGTTTCATTAATTTTTCAAGGTGATGCACTCAGATCCAAACCATTTGGAATTTTTTTACAAATTTCTATATTTGTCAATTATAAAACAAAATCTGAAATTCGAGAAATGTGCGCAATTTCTTTAATCGAATATTCGGAGGATGTTGAAAATTCATCATTTAACAAGATAAAAGACTCTAAATATGTGTGAATAGCATGTATAGGATGGTTATTTGTCTTTTCTCACCTACTGATCATATACTTCATCTTGCTTTCTCGGTATAGTTTCCCGAGATGTCCAAAGATAAGAATGGTAGCATAAGAAAAATCAAGTTGTAAGGTACCTCTAAGCTTTTCTCCCCATGACCAAGAAAGTATCATTCCATATCTGGGTGGGATATCAACCACAACAATGTCCATAAGGAAATTCTTGGTTGGGATTTTCTCTAATGACACCACTAGGTCCTTGATGAGGCCAAGGCATTTCACACTCCCTGAATCAAATGAGTAAAGATCATGATACGGCCTTGTGATGTCCAGTCCTAATATTTCCATAATGGCCTTGGGAATGAGGTTGTGAGAGGCTCCTGAATCAAGCATGTAATTATGAAGGATAAATTCATGGATTTTGAGGCTTAGGTATAATGGAGGGACTTCACTATATTCTAAATCACCATCAACGACAGGACCAAAAAGAAGCTCAGGATGATCATTAGTCACATTAACCATCTCTAAAAATTGATCAAATCAAAGCAACTTAGCAACTTGAAATTTATACTGATAATTCTTATCTATTTCAGTTAGAGGAACGGACACTTTCAACTTGGCAATTTGATTTCAAGAGAAAAAGAGAAAAATGTTTCTCTACCTCTTTCAATGATGCATATTTTTCTCGAGCTGATCTTTGTGTGAAGAATATTTCATCTTCCCTCCTTATTGGAATTATTTATCTTTCCTTTGACCACTAGAAGAAGCTTCATTTCCTTTAACATGATTAGGAACAATAGGTCTCTTGCCTTTACTTTGATTCAGAGCAGCAACTTCTTTGGAATGAGCATCTACTTGAGCGTTCTCTTTTTTATGATTAGATGTTATAGGAAAATTCCTATTCCTCAAACCATATTGTCTCTGCACTTGAGAAAGAGAATTTTTATATCCTCTTTGATAATCTTCCGTGCGCACTGATAATATGTCATCACTAGAAAAGATAAATTTTAGATCATCGGGTGGACAAATTTATGTAGAAAATTGATCTTCTCCAATGAGGAAAATAGGTTGTTGATTTTCCTCAAATACATGATTCTCGCTAGAAATATTCCTCATAATATTTATCAGGTGCTTCAGTATAATTCTGCTGAAACAAGGTGCGAATTTATTGCTGACTTTGTGGATCCTGACCCCTATTTTCCCTTTTCTTGATTCTGTATTGGGATTTTTGATTTTGACCCCTGAAATTGGGATTTCTAATGAGGGGTTCAACTTTTCAATCAACAATGGAAATCATATTCATAATTTTCTCCATGGTCTTGATTAAGGTATCTAATTTTCCTTCTGATGAAGTGGATGTTTCTTCTTTGATAGTGACTGTTGTGAAACTAGCTCCAAAAATAGAAGAAAAGAGATATCAACACCTTATAAATAAGTCACTTCGAGGGGGAAACCTCCAATACATTACATGAATGAATAATTCTTGGATGATACAAATTACAAAAGCTCCTTTCTATATATAGGAGTCCATGGGGCCACAATTTAATCCTAGTGGAGCCACAATGTAATCCTAGCCGACCTAAAAATAATAATTTAAGGGCACAATAATAACAATATGGGGGTTACAAGGGCGCAATAATAAAAATAAGGGGGTTCCACTAACAACAATAAGGGACTATACTAGTAATATAGGGACCTAACATGCCCCTCTCCTTCAAAAAAGTGTTGTCCTCAATGCTTGAGTAGCTCTGGGCGCTTCTGTATAAAATTCTCATCCTCCCATGTATAATCTTCAGTGGCTAAGTTCTTCCACTTGATGAGATACTCTGAAATTGATTGATTTCATACTTGTAGAGTTCTCGTTTCCGTGACAGCTTCAGGTTCCAATATGATTTTTCCTTCCTCATCAAGTTTTGGCAATATTTTTTGAACTGGAAGATTTCCACCTATAACCTTCTTTAAGCATGAAACATGGAAAATTGGATGCACTTGTGAAGAAGTAGGAAGCTCCAATTTGTATGCCTTAGTACCAATATTTTGCAACACTTGTAAGGACCATAGTACTTTGGCGATAATTTATTATCCTTCTTAGATTCTTGAGGGAAATTTTTTTGTATGGTTGTAGCTGTAAAAATACTCAGTCTCCTACATCAAAACTTCTCTCGCTGTGATGTTGATTTTCCTGTTGTTTCATTCGATTTTGTGCCAAATTCAGGTTGTCCTTTAAGAGTTGGAGAACTTCTTGTTGATGCTCAATGTGATCTTCCATTGCTTGAACCTTCAAGTTTTCTCTTAAATACGATGTGATGGATGGTGGATGATATTCATAAAGGGCCATAAATTGGGTCATTTTTGCTGCAGTATGGAAGGAAGTGTTATACCACCATTCAGCGAGAGGTAACCACTTGACCCATTTTGTTTGTTTATCATATACAAATCAACGAAGATATCCTTCCAAACATTTATGTAACATCTCAGTTTGACCATCGGATTGAGGATGATAAGATGAGCTATGAGCTAATTGAGTACCCAAACAAGAAAATAACTCCATCCAAAAATTTCCAGTAAAAATGGGATCTCTGTCACTCACAATAACCCTTGGGTTTCTATGTAGCTTTTGAATTGTGTCAATAAATGTAGTAGCAACTGTACTTGCTTTAAATGGATGAGATAATGCAAAAAAGTGTGCATACTTGGTAAGTCTACCAACTACCACCATGATGACACTCTTTCCTTCGGACATAGGTAAACCTGTGATAATATTCATTGAAATATCCTCCCAATGTTGACTTGGAATGGATAAAGGTTGTAGAATACCCAGGGTCTTAATTTTCTCAACTTTATTTTGCTGGAAAACCAAACATTCTGCTACAAAATTTTGAGTATCAGATTTAAGGCCATCCCAAAAAAATTATTTCTTCACCTTGTGGTAAGTTTTTAAAAATCCTGAGTGTCCTCCTAAAGGAGAAGTGTACAATTCCAAAAGAATATTTTGTTTTAGTTGGGAATTCTTACAAAGATATAAGAGATATTTGTACGATAAGGAATCATTTTCCACCTAAATGTATCATATGTACTAGGATCTTGCTGCAACTTTTGAATGAGTGTCCACACTTTTTCGTCCTTCTTGCATTCATCTCTTGCTTCGGTTATCAAATCTGGTTGGATAATAGAAATGGCACAAAGCAATGCTTCCACCTCTTCATTTTTTCTTGAGAGTGCATCTGCAACAACCTTTAGCTTCCCTTTTTTGTACATTATTTCAAAGTCATAACCCAACATCTTTGTGACCCATTTTTGTTTCTCTTCTGAAGATAGTTTTTGTTCCAAAAAGTGCTTAAGACTATCATGATCAATTTTTACCATGAAGTGTCTTCCCATTAGATAATTTCTCCATTTATTTAGTGCATGAAGTATTGCTAACATTTCCTTCTCATAAATAGGTTTATGTAAATACTTTCCTTTGATTGGATGACTTTCAAAAGCAATGGGTCTTCCTTCTTGCATTAAAACAACACCAATTCCATTTCCTGAGGCATCATATTCCACAATAAAGGTTTTTGTGAAGTCTAGGATAGCTAATATTGGTGCTAAGCACATTGCCTCTTTAAGATGTTCAAAGCCCTTAGTTGCTTCAGGAGTCCATGAAAATACATATTTCTTCAATAATGTTGTTAGAGGTTCTGCTATTCTCCCATAATTCTTAACAAACTTGCGATAGTACCCTGTTAACCCGAGAAATCCTCACAACTGCTTTATGGTTGTGGGGACTTTCCATTTCTTAATGGCTTTCATTTTGTTAGGGTCTACATTAACACCCTCGTGAGATACAATATGACCCAGATATTCCACCTCTTGTACTCCAAAGGAACATTTGGATGCTTTTTCATATAATTGTTTCTCCTGCAATAGTTTGAGCACCCTATCAACATGTTGAACATGATCCTTCCAAGACCTGCTGTAGATTATTATATCATCAAAAAATACAAGCACAAATTTTCTAAGGAAGGGTTTTAAAATGGAATTCATCAACCCTTGAAATGTAGAAGGTGCATTGGTAAGGCAAAAAGGCATGACCAAAATTTCATAATGGCCCTCATGAGTTCGAAATGTTGTTTTTGGAATATCTTTAGTCTTCATTCTAATTTGATGATATCCTAAATGAAGATCCAACTTGGTAAAATAAATTTCTCCATGTAATTCATCCAATAATTCAACAATCACAGGAATGGGAAATTTATCTTTAATGGTGAGCTTCTTGAGCTCCTATAATCTGGACACATGCGCCATGATCCATCCTTCTTGTGTACCAATACTACAAGAGCAGAGAAAGAACTTTAACTAGGTTGAATTATACCCACCTCTAACATTTCTGCAATCATACATTCAAGTTCGATCTTTTGGACATAAGGATATCTATAAGGCCTGATGGTTGGAGGAACACTTCCTGGAATCAAATGAATAGCATGATCATGATCACGAATAGGTGGGAGTCCTTTGGGAGTTTCAAAAACCTTAGAATGATTGTCCAAGACTTTTTGGAGATCTGCAAAAATAGATTATTTTGATGTTGGAGCTTCTAGTGAGCATAATTGCGCAATTATTCCTCATTTTTCTTTCTTTAGAATCTTTGTCATGACATTAGAGCTTACTATCTTTCTTGACTTCCCTGAAATACCCCGTAATTTGACTTCCTTTCCTTTTGAAAAAAATTTCAAGAAAATTTCTTGAAAATTTAAAGATATCATCCCCAAAGATTGTAACCATTGTACTCCTAATACAACATCAGCGCCTCCCATAGGAATGGAAAGCATTGGACTATTCAATACATATTCCCCCATGGTTAGCTTGATATTATGGAATTTTCCAGAGCAATTTATAGTTCCTCCATTTGCAACCATCACTTCACATTTTAGTGCTGGGTATAGGAAACAATTCAATTCCTTGGCTACCTTACAATGAACAAAATTATGGGTACTACCTGAATCAATCAACACTATTACCTTTTTCCTCTTGATATGTCCTTCTATCTTGAGAGTTTGAGGAGTGGTAATTCCTACCAATGCATTACACGAGATGGTTAGACTCATTTCTTCCTCTTCTAGGGTTGATTCCTGGTGTATATCCTCTTCTTGTTCATTAATTCCTCCTCTTCACAATATATGTAAAATAATTTCTTCTCAGTACACTTATGACGTTTAGTGTATTTTCTATCACAACTGTAGCAAAGCCCTTTTTCTCTTTTTTCTTCCAATTTTTGTGGTGTCAACCTTGTAGGTTGTGGAAATCTAAAAGTAGCAACACTTCCCTCTTTATATAAGTGAGTGGTAGGCTTCCTTGTCACCATAATTTATATTCAATTTTTCTTGCCAACTTGAATGCCTTCTCAAATGAATCAGGTTCCAAAATGAGAACTTCATGTTGGATGCTATCCTTTAAAGTACCTATGAAGAGATCAATCCTCTATTCCTCTGGAATATCAGTTACCCTTATATTCAATTTTTGGAAGTCATAAATGTGCTCCCCCACTAAACCCTTTTGTTTGAGATTTATAAATTGGCTAAAGAAGGTGGTTCTCTTTGTATCCTCATAATGTGTTATCATTTTCTTCATAAAAATTGACCAAGTGACAATTTTTTTACGGGAGCAAATCCATCGATACCATACAAATGTATTTTTTTCTAAATGTAAAGTTGCAATGCGTACCTTTTGTTTTTTTTTCACATTATTGAGATCAAAATATTGCTCCATCTGTAGTATCCAAGTTACAGGATCCTTTCCATCAAAATTCCTCATATCCATTTTTGGAATATGTTGGTTCCTCCCGCCAACATTAGAGCTTATGAAATCATGATTAAAATTTATTTTTTTCTCATCATGAGTTTCCTCTACTATCTTTTCACCATTAGGAAACATTTGTTGTATCAACTTTGTCAAACCTTCTGTGTCTACTTTTAGATCATTCTTCATGTTTTCCATTTTTTCATCAATCTTAGCTTCCATGTCATCCATCTTAGATTCCATGCCATCTTCCATGCCATCTATCTTAGCTTCCATTCCATTCTTCAAACCATCCATCTTAGATTCCACGCCTTTCTTCAAACCATCCATCTTAGTTTCCACGCCTTTCTTCAAAACTCCAATGTCAATTTTTGTTGCTCTTTGCAAGAGAAAAATTTGTTGCACTTGCTCTTGTAAATTTGATATGTCATGTTGCCATTCTTCATATTCATGAGTCATAGTAGAGCCTTCTAAAGGCTTAATGGGTGTTGAATTCTTTTTAGGGGCCATTTTAGAATCTAATACTGATATATATTCTACAATATTCCCTTGGAATCAATTCAACTTGATTCTTCAAACAAGACTTATGAAATTCAGGAAAAAAAAATACACACCTTTTACTTTCTTTTCAGGAGCTCTATATTGAAATTGAATTATCTTTGTAATTGCATATCCTCAATATCTGAAATTTTTCCTTGTAGTAGCCCTCTGAAGCTTCTTTCAAATTTCATAGGTCTAACCTGATTTGGATTCTTCAAGACAAATTTATGTCCAATCTCCCACAATGACCCAATTATGGACTTATTCAGTAGTGAACTTGTACGACTTTCCACATGTAACTGTTTCCTCCTCTGGCTCTAAACTTGATAGAAAAGAAACTACAGTTTTTGTACTTGCAGACACTTTTTACAACATTCCAAGCTGATGCTCATAGAGAGTTATCAATATTTTCCCATGATAACCTCTTTGAGATGAAATTCAGGAGCCTGAAAATGACCTAACTTCCACAGATCATATCTCTGAAAATATTGTGCAACAAGCTCTAAAATTTTGCGATGATGTTCCATAGGATTTCGGATTCACTGTATAGAGATTTCAGCTTCTGAAACTTCGTAGAAAAAAATTTATAGAGAAAATGCCACGATGACCTATTTAGGTTAAATTCAAGAGCCTGCAAAATGCCCTAACTTCCACGGATCATATCTCTGAAAATATTGCGAACCAAGCTCTGAAATTTGGCGAAGATGCTCCTCCAGATTTAGGCTTCGCAATATAAAAATTTTGGCTTCTAAAACTTTGTAGAAAAAAGTTATAGCGAAAATTCCATGATGACCGGTTTGGAGCAGCGAAAACCTTAGAATCCAAAGCTCTGATACCAAATGTTGTGAAACCAACTCCAAAAATAGAAGAAAAGAGATATCAATGCCTTAGAAATAAGCCACTTCGATGGGGAAACCTCTAATACATTACATGAATGAATAGTTATTGGATGATACAAATTACAAAACCTCCTTTCTATATATAGGAGTCCATGGGGCCACAATCTAATCCTAGTGGGGCCATAATGTAATCCCTAAAAATAATAATTTAAGGGCACAGTAATAACAATATGGGGGTTACAAGGGTACAATAATAACAATAAGGGGGTTACATTAACAACAATAAGGGACTATACTAGTAATATAGGGACCTAACAGAGACTCTTTTTCTGTCTTAATTTTAGATTTCTTGATGATCAATTTGCTTCCCCGCTCACTATGTTTCTTTGCATTTCTTCAAGAGTTGATGGGTTTCTTTCCTTCAACTGATAGGCCATGTCGGGAGTGAAACTTTTAGGATAATGAAGTAAAGCAAGGCCTGGAGGAGGCTTAATATTCTGTGGAATTGAATCATATATTTTGTTGAATATAGCTATAAAGTCTTGGATATAATCATTGGGACTCCTTTTTAAGGAATTATACTCAGCTAGGATTTGTAATGGATTTCTCTCTTCTTCTTATTTCGCCATTAAAAAATCAATCAAATTTTGTGAATTACGAATTGAACTATTTGTAAGTGATCGAAACCATTTATTTACCTCTCTGGAGAAACTCTCTCCAATGATGCACATCTTGGAATCTTCATTGTCGATCTCTTCAAGATCTATGAAGTTAGTCACTTTGGAAACATGATGATAGGCTGCAACCTCTGATGTTCCATCGAAAAGAGGAAGCCCATGATAATAATTTTTAGGTAGTGGAGTAAGTTGAAGCGATAGGATCAATGGAGAAAATATAGCCATGACTAATAAAGGAGGTGGAGGAGGTGCTGATGGAGTGAAAAATTACAGAGGTAATGATGGAATGAAAGGAGGGATTGATGATGTAGCTGTGTAATAAGGTGAAATGAAAAATGGAGCAAAGGTATGCTACTGATATTGAAAATAGGACTTCTATGAATTTTCTTGAAATTTGTCTACCAAACCTTTGAGTTTATGAAAATTAGACCAGACTTGACTATAGATTTCAGACTCAAAAGATTCATAAAATGGTGCAATGATCTAAATGCGGAATGAAAAGATCTTTTCTAACTCTTGACAAAATGAGAATGACAAGAATAATAACTGAAATAGTTTCTTGTATGTGATTCTAAATGCTTAGAACAAATTTTTTTAGATATAATCCGTTAATTTTAAAGTTCAAAAATTACGCATTGTGCATAACATTAAAACCATATGATAGAAAGATTAATTACGGAGTTCGTCCCTCCTAGACTACGTATCCATGTCCTCTTCATAAGTGTGCAATCGTTGTATTAATAAAGCTGAGAGAAAAGGAATACATTGATTTATCAGCTAACAAGTTCCAAACAACACCACTCATAATGTAGAAGGAAATTCTCCTGAACGGGCTTTACAGATACTGTCTCTTTACTTGAATAAGCCTTTAGTTGGCCAAGAAAAGCTTGTGATGAACAACACACTCTGACTAATGAGGTGAAGCGCATGGACCTCTCCACAAAAGCAGATGGATTGAGTTTTGATGATTGAAGTGGACCTTGATGCACTGCAACGAAATTCAAAATCTAAATGTAAGCAAGAAATAGAGCTCTCCTTCTCCACAATTTTCCTACAAAACAAAACTCAATACAATGTGTTCTAATGCTTCTTCAAAAATCACTTCTCTTTCTCCTCTCGAGAACTCCTCTCTTCCTCTTATTCCTTAAAAGAATTCTTTGTCTTCTTAAATAGGTTGAGGGAAACAAATGGCATTAAACCAATATTTTAATCTTCATACCTAGAAGATTATGGTTCATTGGTTTAATGTGAACTCCATTTTTAGTTAAGGAATTAAATGAATAAAATCATATCAAGACCTATTTTGGACTTTACATAAATCTTGATGCTTCCTCGAAATTATCCAAATCACAACTGGATATAGGTTGATCTTTGAAGTTTTTTATGACTTCGGGCTTCTTGACACCTAAGGTCTTAGGATAAGGTGTGCATTTACAACAACGCCAATTCTTATCCAAAAAAACCCATAATATACTTTAGGATATAATTTTATCGTCAGTATAAACAACGTAGAAATGGACTGTCGACATGTGAATAGTCGGATCTATTGGCAGCTATCTCTGCGGTTTGGATCCAGGGTTACTCTGACATTTTCTGTGATAGCTTCACGTGAAAAAAAATCTCTGATGGTGGTGGTCACGGTTTTAAAACATGACGGGAATGTTGCATCTTATCCCTTAACTTCCGCCATGTTCACATGCAAATCCTGACGGATGGCTTGAGCTGGGATATTTTCCAACGTGGTTATCTCTGTTCACAAGGCTTTCAAACCTTCGACATTTAACATGTGTGGTTTGGATTGGCGGGTAACCAAAATCTGCTTATGGTTAAACTATCTCCGCTCACATGACTCCGATACAACAGTTCCACTGCAGTTAAGACTGTGCGGTTAACTGTTTTAAACATTACATTTGATTTGTAATGTTTTACAATGTTTGCCGAAAGTTTTACATTTGTTTAGGTTGTAGTCCTAGGATTTAACACCAATCCTGAAAGTGGGTTTTAACATACCCATTTGTGCTAGGTCCATATTTTTATACACTTTAGCATTAGGACTTAGGGTTTTAGAACTAGGACTTTAGTGCTAGGTTTTAGGATTAGTCCTTTCACCTTAGGATTTAACCTTAGGTTTACAATTAGTACTTAGACCTAGGCATAACCTTTTACATCACCATTGTGCCATAATATCAAGACCATAGTCACTTGGGAATTTTTAGGATTTAGTCTTTAACAAATGTTTTTAATACTAATCACTAACATTTTCGCCTAACACTAATGCTTAGTTGACTTAGACTTATAGTGCTAACGATTAAACTTAGGATTGTGTTTCCTTAGGTATTTACATGGATTTAGCACTTTAAAATTATCATTATAACTAATGTTATTTAATGTTTCATTGTCACAGGTCGACACAATTTACTATGACGACTTTTTTACATGACGAAATTTTGGCTTCAATTCATGAAGAGAAAAACATTGATGAATATTGTCGAATTCACTAATGCTGATGTCGAAGTTGATAATGAACATGTTGAACTTGAATTCCTGCACATAGAAATAATGCTGCTTGTGACCATCTTGGTCGCTTACCAATTTTGACAAGATTCTTCTTGATGACTTGAGTCGATGAACCATTGCTCATAAGACCATCTTGGTCGATACAATTTCGACACAACCTGTTTATTACAAAATTGATGACTAATTACTTGTAAATGAAAATCTTGGTAATTTTTTAATTTCGATACAAAACTTAAGAATCAAAATTGGATCACACCTTCCCACAAAAATAACTTTTGGTTCTCCAAATGTGTTGAGGAGGTAAATCCCCTCTGCGGACAGAGGCGATCCCTACTAGCCCAGCAGGGGTCTAGCAACAATCAAACAATGTTATGACGCAAGCTCCTAGTTACGAATGGAAGGACTAGGAATAGAAGCCTACCTGGATTCCAACGCTATGATCCGAAGAAGAAGCGTCCCCGTTCCTCAGCCTCGGCAGATCACAATCCCTCCACGATCTCCGCGGATGAACACCTGCACATGGAAGAAACGAACAGATACAAGCATAAAATCCAGCACACGTAACTAAACATCAGTCAGAAAGGATGTTACTCGCATTAACATGATGGAAAATGGAGTGGAACCATAATCATAATCATCTATTAAATAATAAACGAATAGAGATTACAACCAAGTTCTGACGTCGCGGTCTCCTTCGGACGGGTCTCCAGTCGTCCACGTCTCGCAAAGCTCGCCAAGGAAAGGGAAAACCTCTCCGGAGTCTCTCGATAATGGTCTCCTTACTTGAGTCGGCCTTAAGGGAAAGGGAGGATTATTTACAACACAAAGGCTCTTGGGAATATGGAGATTCAAAGCTTAGGCACTTCAAGACTAGCTTGCCATGGGATTGAGCAGGCTTTTATAGATGGGGAAGGAGGGAGTTGGGATCCATATTATTATGGGATTGGCCCTATCAACAAGGAAGGTTCCATGGGAGGTGGAAAAACCACTTCCATTCCATAGAACTCGCGTAGCCAAACCTCCCAACTCAAGATAGGCAATGGTTTGTGAGTTTGTTGGAACTCAACTTACGCCATCTTTATTTAAAAAACAGTCCCTAAATCGGGTGGCACGACTACTGCTCTATGACAGAGCGCCAGTTGGCGTGACCTCTTTGCAGGATTTTCCCCATTGGCGCGAGTACTGAATTGCCTGCCCGCGCCAATGCCAAAATGGATGTTTTTCATGACTTTTGCAAGGAGATGTCTCAAGGGAAAATGAGGCTCATGCTTAGAGGAATGCATTGATGATGTTTTCAAGGCATGACAATGTTCATAGGTCACAAAATGGGTCCTCCATTGTGCGGGACGGGGAATGGTAGGGACGGTGACAAATTACTGTGTAACAAAATGTTTTATTATAATGCATTGAAGAAAAATAACCCTAGATCCTAGTTACAGATTCATCTATATCTAGAAATTTTTTACTCACTCAATTTAGACATATGGCATATAGTTTTCCCAGTTCCATTTGGCAGTCAAATGTTCCCCAGTAGGTGAATTGCATGTCTCCTGTGCTGTTGATGTCAATGCTACTTCTTGTGGTAGGATTGGACAGTTGGTCTTAGCATGCCCCAACAATTTTCAATGTTGACAAATTTTCTCTTTGGAATTTTTACTTGTTTCCTTTGAGTTTCCTGAATTTTGTTCCTCTTTAGTGGATTCATTGATATATTAAAGTGAGGTTATACCTAGAAACTTCTTCACTTGAAGTGTCTCATCATCTTCTTGTGGTTGGCTTCTGGTAGCTCCAACTTTCTTGCAATAGGCTCTATGATTCCAGCAATGTTCTACACAATGCCATGAACTTCCACAAAATGTGCATGGATATATTCTTTTAACAGTTTCTACAACCCAATTCTGATAAAAGAAATCACTTCCAGAATCACTACTAGAGGATTGTTTTTTCTTACCCTTCTTGTCTTGTATCTTATTTGGCATAAGCTCAGGATGCAGAGACCAACATTGACTCAAAATGTGGCCCATATTTTCACAATAGTCGCACTTCAGTAAACAATAACCTAGGCCTTTATACTTAGGCCTTTCTTGTACAATTATTGGTAGAAGTCTTCCTTGACCATTATTTCCAAGGAATTATCCTTCCTGATATCCCATGGCCTTAATCATTGACAAACCTTTTCTTTTAGAAGCTGCATATGGCTTCTGGCTAGTAACTTCCTCAGAGTCTGAATCACTTTTTGGTGATATCCGTATGTTGGGATTTTCCTCAAGAGGTGAGGAAAAGGTTCTGATGGCCTCTCTTGATAATTTTGGTGATGATGAAAGAGAAGACCTATATTCATCCTCCTGATGAAGAGATATTATTGGATTATTTCTGTTAGAAGTTGCACCTTCTATTAGAGGGATGTTTCCTCTTTTTTTCTTTCTCAAGACTTCAATTTCAGACGACAATATTTTCTTGTCACTTTCCAATGCTTGCACCATCCTTCGTAGCGTAGTATCCACCTGCTGAAATTTTTTATTGAACTCCTCGAGTTCTTTCAACCAAAGCTGTTATCTCAATCTCTTGCCTATTTTTGTACCTAAAAAAGAGCTAGTATGCTCTAATACAGAAATATGATCTAAATGCGGAATGACAAGATCTTTTAAAAATCTTGAAAAAATGAGAATGGAAAGAATAATAACTGAAACAATTGCTTGTATGTGATTCTAACGTCTTATCACAAAGTGTCTTAGATATAATCCATTAATGTTAAATTTTAAAAATTACGTATCATGCATAACATTAAAACCATATGACAGCAAGGATTAATGACAGAGTTCGTCCCTCATGGACTATGTCTCCAGGTCTGCTTCAGAAGTGTGCGACCGTTGTATTAATAAATACAACAGAAAAGGAATACATTGATTTATCAATTGACAAGCACCAAATAGCACCACTGATAATGTAAAAGGAAATTCTCCTGAACAGGATTTACAAATACTATCTCTTTACTTGAATAGGCCTTCAGTTGACCCATAAAATCTTGTGACGAACAACACACACTTACTGATGAACTGAAGCTTATAGACCTTTGCACAAAAGTAGATGGATTGAGTTTTGATGATTGAAGTGGACCTCAATGCACTGCAGTGAACTTAAAAATCTAAATGTAAGCAATAAATAGAGCTCTCCTTCTCCACAATTTTCCTGTAAAATAAAACTCAATACAATGTGTTCTAATGCTTCTTCAAAAGGAACTTCTCTTTTTCTTCTCAGGAACTCCTCTCTTCCTCTCCTTCCTTAAAAAAATTCTTTGTCTTCTTAAATAGGATGAGGGAAACAAATTGCATTAAACCAATATTTTTATATTCATACCTCGAATATTATGGTTCATTGTTTTAATGTGAACTCCATTTTAAGTTAAGGAATTAAATGAATAAAATCCTATCAAAATCTATTTTGAACTTTACATAAATCTTGATGCTTCCTCTAAATTATCCAAATCACAATTGGATATAGGTTGATATTTGAAAATTTTGATGACCTCAAGCTTCCTGAAACCTAAGGTCTTAGGATAAGGTGTGCAGCTACAACAGTGCCAATTCTTATGCAACAAAACTCATAATAGACTTTCAGGTATAATTTTATCCCTAATGGTTAGTATAAACAACGTGGAAATGGACTCTCCGCATGTGAGTTGTCGGATGTACTGGCGACTATCTATGCGGTTTGGATCTAGGGTTACTTTGACATTTGCTGTGATAGTTTCATGTGACAGCAAATATTTTAAGGTGGTGGTCACGGTTTTAAAACCCGACGGAAATGTTGTGGCTTATCCCTTAACTTCTGCCATGTTCACATGTGAATACTGACAGATGGCTTGAGCTGGTGGACACCATTGCGGTGATATTTTCCACCATGGTTATCTCTATTCACAAGGTTTTGATACCATTTACAGTTAACAAGTGTATTTTGGACTGGCGGCTCACCAAACTACACTTATGGTTAAACTATCTCCGCTCACATGACTCTGATACAATGGTTCTGCTGCGGTTAATACTGCATGGTTAACTTTTTTAAACGTTATATTTGATTTTTAATGTTATACAATGTTTGCCAAAAGTTTTACATTTTTTTAGGTTGTAGTCCTATAATTTAACACCAAGCCCAAAAGTGGGTTTTAACATACCCATTTGCGCTAGGTCCATCTCTTTAGACACTTTAGCATTAGGACTTAGGGTTTTAGAACTATGACTTTAGCGCTAGCTTTTAGGATTAGTCCTTTCACCTTAGGATTTAACCTTAGGTTTAAAATTAGGAATTAGACCTAGGCATAACCTTTTACATCACCTTTGCGCCATAACATCAAGACCATAGTCACTTAGGCATTTTTAGGATTTAGTCTTTAACAAATGTTTTTAAGACTAATCACTAACATTTTTTCCTAACACTAATACTTAGCTGACTTAGACTTATAGTGCTAATTCTTAGACTTAGGATTGTGTTTCCTTAGGTCTTTACATGGATTTAGAACTTTAAAATTATCATTATGACTAATTCTCTTTAATGTTTCATTGTCACAGGTCAACACAATTCACTATGACGATTTTTTTACAAGACGACATTTTGGCTTTAATTCATGAAGAGAAAAACATTAATGAATGTTGTCGAAGTCACTAATGCTGATGTCGAAGTTGACGATGAACATGTTGAACTTGAATTCCTGCACATAGCAAGAATGATGCATGTGACCATCTTGGTTGCTTACCAATTTTGACAAGATCTTGCTTGACGACTTAAGTCGATGAACCATTGCTCATAAGATGATCTTGGTCGATACAATTTCGACACAACCTGTTTATTACAAAATCGATGAATAATTACTTGCAAATTCCCATCTTGGTCATTTTGTAATTTCGATACAAAACTTCAGAATCCAAATTGGATCATGCAAAAGACTCGAAATCAAAATGATCAAAGGTGGATTCAGAAAGGAATGTTTCAGACTTGGTTCTAAACAAATATTTTTCAAATTCTAGACTATATATGAAATATTCTGGAACAAATATCGTAGGTAGAGAATTTGATTTGACAAGTGGAGGAACAACTCTTCCAACCTTTCAGGACTTAGTCTTATGTTTTCTAAAAATACTCTCAGGATCATATACAATTGGTGATGGATTTGGGTCTAGATTTGACCTATCATGTCTTTTATGATTCAGCTTAAGATAGGAATATTAGACTTTGGCTTAGGATTGAGAATTCATCCTATTTTGAAAAATACACCTTGTCACCTAGAAGTATAACTTTCAAAGGGTTAAATAAATATTCCCAGGGAATTTTTAGCAATCACTCCCCGAAAATGGTGCCAAGAATTTTATCACTTTCGCCAACTTCCTAAGGCTGAGAGTAGGATTGGAGAAAGGTAACCATACAATTTTTTTTGGCTATGTATCTAGCCCTACAAGGACTAGAGAGGGCTCTCTCTATGTCACCTTAAACAGTCAAATGAATGGATGAGTATCATAATATTTTAGGCTAGATATGTAATCTTAAATGAGTAAAATTTGTTTGATATTTGAATGTTGGATAGGAAAGTCAGTGAAAAGACTGTAAATGCCATTTTTAGGTTTGAACTTTGAGGTTAACCTACAAAGAGTATGTGAGGCAAGGTAGGTAGTTTGGAAAAATTTTAATCAGTCATTTGAGTATAAAATGAAGATTAAGTGGGGTTTGAATGAGCACTGAAAGTGAGTTCGTTCAATTAATAATAAAATGAACATAATATGGAAAATATTACATAAAACAGAGCATGCATAACATGAGTTTTTCTTTCAAAATCACAAGATATACATGTATAAAGAAATAGGCATGGAATTAAGCATATGATAATAATAAAACATGAGAAATACATATGTTACAAATCATAACACAAGTATCTCATAATATTCCCTGCAATTGTCTCTGATTTCATTCCACAAAATTGGTTACAAGAGATCCAAACAAAAATATGAGACTATCCAACCCCTAAAATTACAAAAGAGAGTCTACTTATAGAGGATTATAGATCGTGAAACCTACATAGGTTAAAATCCCATCTCAAAAGGACCATAAATGCAAGAGATGAGTCATTTCCTAGTTTCTAGGGAGGTTGGAAACTATTCCCTGAAATTTAGTTACAAACTAGGAGTGTTTGTCCCTTACATTAATTACACATTCCATAATACAAGGAATAAAAAACCAACCTAATAACTCTATTAAAAACTCATAGCCTTGCATTTTTTACCATTTCTGAGCTTGAAAGTTTTACTGAAGGAATCTGATGTTGATTTGCGACAATTATGAGTGAAGAATTTAAAAACAAACTATAGAAGCGTAACAGAACTTTGGAGGCACTTTGAGAATTCGAAACTCACTTTTAAAAAAACGGTCAACTAGACCTGTGTGTCTAGTTTCCAGAACATCTTTAATTTTATAAAATGGACCATGGGAAGGCCTTCAAAGATTCATTCTCTCAGGGTCGCTCAAAAGCGTAACAGAGGGTCCAAAAAGGAGGTAGAAACATGAAAAATAGATGATTTTTAGCTTTTTATCCCAAATTGCAGCTTGTCATGCCAGGAGGGTTACTGTATATGATTTAATAATAAAAATACATCTATCCATGTAAATAAATCACCATTTTGATGCCTCAAAATAAAAAATTCATCAGTGTCTGTTACCCTTCTGCAATGAGAAATTCCCATAATTTTGCCAAAAATCATGAAAAATACTAAAATTTCTCCAAAGACGTCAAAATTGGTTCTTTGACATATGAAAGAGATAGGCTATATATCTAATGAGGCTTTAGCCAATAAATCCAAGCTTTTATTCTCCTTGAGCTTCATTTGTGCCTCCTTAAGCCTATTTTTGACTTGTTTCAGCTTTACCTGGGAAATGGTATCCTTGGTTCGATAATGACTTGTCATGTGCCTTTGCAGATTTTTATCCCTTTCAACCTTTTGACTCCTTCAGTGACCAAAATTTATTTTCAATTTTGTTTTGAAAAGATCAAATAATTTTACCTATGACTACTTGAAAATAAACTAAAACAACATGTTTGATCGCTGAACATATTTACTCTAACATTGGCTCGAACTGAGGATGGTAGCTCCTTCAAGAGGTGTCAAGAACACCGTAGATCAAGTAGCCTTACCATTGGGCGATTGATTCAAACTTTGACAAACTTGAAATGTTGAAATAAAACTATAAATGACTTTGACTCAAAAATTGACTTGACTCGGACTTAACTTAATTATGGTAGCAGACCATCGGGATCTTAGTGCCTTCACCTCGGGCTTAAAATCCTGATGATAACATCCCACCTACGGAATATATATATAAAATCGTGTGATGTGATCCCTCTAGTGTAAGAAATCCAACAAATGGCTACTTACTTGAATCTTGCTCACACTTTCCTAAAGTAAGAAAAAGGAAAAAAAGATAGGCGAATAAAAGTGTCCACTGAACATGTGCTCATGATCCATAAATACAAAAATATTCATCTTCCCATTTGAATGCAACAAACTGACCAAAGGATCATGAAGAATATGTGACATAAGATTTTCTAGATGATTTAAAATAGGAAAACAAACCTCCTTCCTAACTATTGTTTTGTCTATTTTCTAAAACTGATAACCTTCATCAATGAATGATGCAACATCAACCTTCATTACTGGTTGTAACAAATTTTCCATAGGATATTGAAAAATTAGCTCTTGCTGATTTGGAGGAATCAAGGAACATCCTTCTATTGCAACTAGCTACTCTTCATGATGAATTTCAGCAAGAGTGTTCTCTTGGACTTCAAAAAATTCTGAACATATATATTAAAAAGTTTTCTCTTCAAAAAAGAAATTCAAGAATTGAAATGTTTTAAGAAGAATATGAATGGAACTATTCATCAATGTCGTGGTCTCCTGAACACTACTGAATACCTTCATATAATTCAAGCAAAATATTGTGATCTTCATCAATTGATTGCTGATTAATATTATCTCTGGTCAAATAATCCATTATTTGTTTGAAACTATCATGAAGATAATATTCCTTCTCCAGATGTTTTATAACAAAATATTCTCTTTCTCTCCTCTTCTTGGTCCTTGATAATCCGATCAGTTTCATCTACAAAAATTGTTGTTTGTTGGAAATCCACTTGAATGTCATGACAACAAATATCTTCAATTTCCCCCTGATGAGAAAATAAATCAAATGAGGATTCTTCAATCTCATTAGACATTAAATCATGATCATATACGTCACTTCCCATACGCTGAAAAAGATCATCAAACATTCCACAAAAATTTTCTACCAGTACTATAAAATTTTAAGTTTCTTTGAAATTGTTACAAGATGTTGTATAGAAATCCTTAAGACAACATATACTAGCAGATGGAAACTTCTCATACCAAAACCTTCCTCTTTATTCGAAAGTTTCCATAAATATGTTCATCAAGAATTCTTCAGGAATTACAAATTCTAGTCTACATAAGTGCATGTGAAACTTAATCAAATGCAAAGCAACATCATCTCCTTCATGATATTTGAATTTAGGCAGATAGGTTAACCGATAAACACGAGGAATCGGGTTTGGAAAACCATAGATATGATATTTATCCATAGGATCATACCTTATAGAAGTTCAATCCATCTTGATATCACTAAAGTCACGAAGAAATTATTCAAGCTACCGGTCTTTGAAAAGTGGAGTCGCCATAAAAACTATG
This sequence comes from Pinus albicaulis, assembly GCA_034641835.2. Lineage (NCBI taxonomy): Eukaryota > Viridiplantae > Streptophyta > Pinopsida > Pinales > Pinaceae > Pinus > Pinus albicaulis. Next base: position 667,770,476 of record CM076582.1, on the reverse strand, counting down.
AACCTTTGGATTCTTCGACATTGGAGTCACTAGGTGAAATATTCACAACATTTCTTGTGTCTAACCTTTTTTCACTATCAACAATCAAAGTTGATCTTTGTTGTCCTTTAACAGGAAATATTTAACCTTCGCTCCCCAAAAATAGTGCCAAGAATGTTATCACTCCCCCTAAATTCCCAAGGATGAGAATGGAGTTGAAGGAAGGTAACCCCAGACCAGGCTTTAGGTAAGCTAACTAGCCCTACCAGGACCATAGATGCCTCTCTCATTGTCACTCTACAGTCAATGGATTGATTGAATATCTATTATTCTTAGGCTAGGTATTTAATTTTAGTAAATAGGATTTTTGCTTGATGTTTTAAGTGTTGGATAGAAAGGTGAGTGAGAAGGCTAGGTCTAGGGGTTTTAGGCCTGAATTTCAAGGTCAATTTGCAGAGAATGTGTTAGGCTAGATAGGTAGTTTGAAAGAACGCTTAATTGGTCATTGAGTATAGGCTGAAGTGATAGAGAGTCTGAATGAAAACTGAGTTGAATTCATTGAATTTATGTCTATAGAAGTAAATAGACATAACATGTAAACATTGTCTAAAACAGAGCATGAAAAAACATGATTTCTGCTTAGAAAATTACAAGATAAACACATGGAATGATGTATCTAAAAGAGGAAAATATATCATTTAACATGAATAGATAAAAATATAGAGGAATAAAAAATGATCCATTGCATACCGCAATATTCTCAACACAAGTTCTGGAAGATTGTATTTGATTTCATTCCAAAATTTTGGTACAATAGCTCCACTAAAAAATAAGACAATCCAACCCAAAAAAGGACTAAGCATAGTCTACTTATAGAAAATATGAACCATAACACATCATAGGGTCTGAATTCCATCCAAGATGCATCATAAATACATGATATGAGTCATTTCTAAGATTCTAGGAATCATAGAAGCCATTCCCTAAAATTAAGCTATGAACTGGGAGTTTGTGTCCCTTATATTAAATTACATGTTCCCTCATGATAAATGGTAAAAATAAAGTCAATTAATTTGATTCAGAATCATATGACATAAAAAAATTGAATTTTTGAAATTTTCTGGGCTTGACAAGTGTCTTTAGGAATCCAATGCAGATCTGTAATACTTTTTTACAAAAGCGGAGCAAACTTTTACAAAAGCGTAATAGAAGTTTGCAGCCATTTTTGAGGAACTTTTAGAAGTCCAAATCTAGTTTTGAAAGATAGGTAAACTATCCCTATGTGTCTAGTTTCCATAACATCTTCCATTTTTTAAAATTACCCATGGGAAGGCCTCCAAAAGTTCATTCTCCCAAGGTCACTCCATAAGCGTATCAAGGCCTCCAAAAAAGTGACAGAAACATAGAAAATGAGTGGTTTTTTGGCCTTTTCTGAAAAATTAAAGATTTTCATGAAAATAGGGTTCCTGATATGTGATTTAATCATCAAAATTCATCCAAAAATCTAATAAAATCATCATTTTGATGCCCCTAAAATAAGTGTAACGAAATCTTGCTATGCCTCTGTGGAGGCCAAATTTCCAAAATTGTCAAAAATCCAGAATTTTCATTTTTTGTTTTTTGAAAAAATCGGGCTTAAAGATGGATCAATGTCTCCCTAACCATAATATTTTTTGGAAACATAAGAGAGGTTTTTATTCTTGGGCATGTTATGAACAAGAAATTCCTCCCGTTTTCCAAAATACTTTCCCATTTTCTCAGAATCTAAGTTTTAACTTGATCACTCAAAATTTGCAGAAGCATAACACCTACTTTGAGATGGTTTTTGGAGGCCTTCCCGAAAGAGTTTAGCATTGAAATTTGTATGGTTGGAAATATTAGGATGTCTACTAAAAAATGGATTCATCAAACATTTCAAACCCATCATCCAAACCCTTGAAAATTTGACTTCAAGACAACATGTTCAAAAGTGCAGAAAATGACCTCAGGCAACTATATTTTTGGAATTTCTCTCAAATCATAGCACTTGTGGAAAAAATGAAATAATTTTTTGTTCTATGGCCTATGATTGACAAAAAAATCTTTCAGTTTTCATAAATTCATCTCCACTTCTTCAGAAACTAATTTTGAAGAAAAATTGTCCCTCTGTGCAATGTAAACCCTAACTTGATCGTGAAGTTCTAAAAATGATGCCATGGGTATGAGTTGTCTCAAACCTAGAATGGTGACCTCCATTATGGACCTTATTATCACCCTCCATGATGTTTTTCAACAAGGAAATCCCTATCTTGATATAGTGGGTTTGGAAGGTGGAAAATTTGGAAAACAGGGTATAGTGGTAGAGTGGTTTTAGGCAAAGAAATGAAGTGGAAGGAAGTTAGGGAAAATTCCCTAAAAATTTGGGGAAGTATGGTGATGAGTTAGCCATATGCTAAAAGTACAATGTTCAGGAGTGGGCATGTGAAAGGTGCCCAAAAGGTCAAAACATCGAATTTTCCTAGTTCCCCTGCAAAAACATAGTGAAAACTAGGGTTTTAGTGGAAATGATAACAAGGAGGGATATGAGTGATAGGTAGTCTATGGATAAGTTATATGGATGGTGTACGAAGGTTTTTAGATGAGGAAATTATGGGTTTTACTTCGCATAACGTTTGAGGAACAATTTGTTATCTTCAAGTTCTAAGTCCGTGACCTTGAATCACTTTTCTTAATGACTAGGAATAATTGTTGCTGAAGATCACATCTACTAATAGTTTAAAGTCCCCACTTGCAATGATGGACTTTCCCATGTTGATATTAGAGGAAAATAAGCTCATAACTTGAATATTATATCCCCCCTTCATAATCTTCTCATAGAACCTCAAAAATCTAGTCCTCTTAAAACATCTGTTGGCCAAGGGTGAAGCATTGATTTCTTGCATGGTGCAGGGTTCTAATCTGAGGTGGCGCCCTCACTTGAGGTTTTTCTCCTCACTCTCCATCTTGTCTATTAGTGAAAGGATGAATCCCTATTTTGTAGATGTAATGAGTTTGTGTAGTGTAATTTTCGAAAAACATAGTACACGGATGGGGCAATACAAGGAAAAGACCCTCTAGCAGAGGTTATAAAGGAGGTTTTTAGTGTTAAAAAATGGCAAAAATTGTCATAAAAACATTTTCTACAACATCCGTTTATGGTTACAGAGGTTTTGGTGGAGATTTTAACGGAAATTCAACACAACTAAAAAAAAGGGGTGGTCGGAGGTTATTACGGATGTTTTTTTCATTGGTGCGCTACTCTAGACTTAACGCACTGGTGTGTATATGTAGAAGGCACCCCGGGGTGGTGAAAGGAGAATGCACTAGACCATTAAGGTATAAAACCACACCGAGCATAGTGTTGGTGATACAATGCATAGGGCCATTCTAATTGGTCTTAGGATTTGTGTGGTGCCCATAGGTCATATCAACGCACCGGTAAGTAGACTTATAGAAACACACTGATGCGTAGTTTCACAAAAATACACCGATATTTATAATTGGTATCAATATTCGTGTGGTGCCCATAGGTCGTACAAATTCACCGATGCGTATAGACACATGAATGCCCCGATGTGCAGTGTCACACAAATGCACATATATTTATAATTGGTATCAGTATTCGTGCATTGCCCATAGGTCGTACAAATGCACCAGTGCGTATAGACACATAAATGCCCCAATACAAAATATCACACAAATGCAATGAGATTTATAATTGGTATCGGTATTCGTGCGGTGCCCATAGGTCGTACAACGACACCGGTGCATATAAACACCTCATTATTTTTAATTGGTTTTAGTATTTGTGTGGTGCCCATAGGTCGTAGAAATGCACCGGTGATCTTAAGAATAAAAACACACCAGTGTACAGTAACTGAGACGCACGGGTTTTCATTTTGTGTTTTTTAGAAACATTGACCCGCGATAGTGCAATTATTGTGATTGTTTTATATTCATTATTCATCAAAAGTCGACATATATATCTTATAACAATATTCATATGAATTAAATTTTTATTAGTGCATTTGAGAACCACAATGGAGAATGCAATAGCAATAATGGAGTATGCAATAGAATAAATTAAATCATATTTTATTATATATATATATATATATATATATATATATATATATATAAGACATTATTTTTCCTACAAAATGGGACAGTTATTGGTATCCCTTTGCCTTTCAATTGGGACACTATGTCCATTACATTAAAGAAAATGTCTGATTTCATAGACATATTTCAAAAAATACAATGTCGTGCTTTAATATCCAAACATAGTGATCATCATTCTTCGGTTGAACTTCTGTCACTACTAGAGCTACTTCCATGACTTGGGTTATTTTCAGGAATGTTTTGTTCACGATGTTGATTGTTTTCTTCTTCTTCACCTTCCATCTACAAACATAAAATTAAACTGTAATGAGTGTATATAAATTGGTGAGGATAATGAAAATTGCAATGTTAAATAATATACATCAATTTAAATCGAAAAGAAATGTCATACCATTACAACAATTGACTCATAAACTATACACATTCTTTCAAAACCATGTAACATGCCATCTTTCAATATTTCATCTGTTGGCGCAGTTCCATAATTTGTTTCCTACAAGTTTTATACCCCATAAAAAATCATATATTTGATATAAAAGTTTTTTTGTTCTATTAATTATAGACGGAGCTAAGTAAAACAAGATAAATAGATGCTTAAAAATTCCACAATTAAGTTTTGATATGCCAACATATACTCACAACCCATATTTAACCCAATTTCAATCAATTCCTCAGATGGTTATTCTTTGTATGTCAGCACCTTTTTGAAGACATTCAATGATGATTTTTGTAAACCAACTTAAAAAATACAAAAATTAAATCTAGTTAAGTTGTTATAAGGAAGTAACAATTAATCACAAACTTAGATATCAACCATTTTCTTCCTTGTCGTCCTATTTTATGTGCTGAATGGGTTCCATTTTTTTTCTTTTCTGCAAGAAAATACTTGAAAATTAATATTTAATGCTAACTTTTTTATTTATTGTACCTAATGATCGAAAAAATCAATGATTACATATTACATTTGAAGAACTTTGTTATTGAGATGGCTCCTCCTGCGATGCCATTTTGTCCATTTTTTTGACCATCTCCTTGTACACCTTTTTGGACATTCCTACTGGCATATTTCTGATATTAGCTCGTTCATATTTTGAGATTTTCATAATCTTCCTAAAAATGTAACATGACAATAAACTATTTAATTTTTATATTGATATATGAAAAGTAAATATAACAAAAGAGACATTTATAAATAATTCTAGACAAACATTTAAAGGAATATTACTTTTTCATTCCTTCTTTTTTGTTGTTGTACGTTTTTGCTATTAAAAGTCTGACATGTCTCATTGACCAATTCTCTGGAAACTCTTCCTGTAGTTCAGATAAAATTTGGTTCTTGGAATTATTGGATTGGTTTTTGTATTGTAAGTGGAAATAACATCTATACATTCGTTCCACTAGATCCCTCAAACTTTTGTAAAATATTTCCCCCCTTTCATTAATCTCCAGCACCACTCCAGATGACCTAAGGAAAAATTCATTTTCATTTGCATGTTATATTTTTTTTCTTTTCTTAGAACAACATTCCTTTTCTGAGTTGTTGGTTCCTATAGAACATTAAACAAATGTGAATTAATAGACTGTTTGACACATGCTATCTAATAATTTTAATTATATTATTAATGAATATTAAAAAAAGAAACTCATATGGGATCGATAGTATTTTTTCATTCACCTGATTCATCCTTTTGGAATTTTTCCATCAAGATTTTATGCTCTTCTGGTCATAGATCATAGATAATATTATCGAGCTTCATCATTTTGTGGCTCTGCATAATACACAGTAAACAATCCATATTAGTTAAACTTACATATAGTTCAAAAATAATATTTTTTGTAAAGAATTTACAAAGAACTTGTCTTTTCTGTTTTTCTTGATGTGTTATCAGTATTTTTGTTACTTGATCTCTTTTTAGTCATTTCTTTATCAATCTCAAACTTGTACAATATCATTCATTAATATATTTATTAATAAATTGTCAAATTTTCAAGTAAAAAAAAAAATTTAAGAAACCGGTGCACCATTCATGGTGTACGCACCGATGCCGGTGTGTGGGAGTCTTGGAAACACACTGCACAAATAGTATAATAGACCGTATGGTGCTATATGTCAACAAGGAGCACTGATGTGTTACATGTCAACCACCACACTGATTAACCATGATAAAATAATAAAAATCGTCCAGTGTTAGTTTTTGTAGCATAAACCAGTGCCATATTTTGCATATGGCACAGTGATAAAAAAAAAAATTGTTTTTTAATTTTTTATCACATTACCTTCATGTCCGTTTGTACAATCCAAAGCACTGATGTGCTAGGTTACACTGGGCGCACCGATGAAAACAAAATCTGTTTTTTTTTTAATTGACGCAAGGGCCGACATGGATTGGGATCCGACTATGAAAATCATCTCGTCGGTTGGGTGTCTTAGGTCTATATTTAGCAATAAAAACCCTATAAATCTAAATTGAAAAGCCATAATTTTGAAATCATAGAAAGAGGGAGAAGAAAGGGCAGAAACAAAAAGAATGTAGGGTTTGTATTTTTGGAAAGTTTTTTTTTTTTTTTGCGAAATAGAACGTTCACAGTGCGCCATAATGAAATACTGCACTGGCTGTATATTTTACAAATGGCGCACTAAGAAAAAATATTTTGTTTTTTAAATTTTTTATCACAGTAATTTCACAGTGCATTGGGATAATAGAGCACGCCAGTGCACTCAGGTACACAGGGTGCACCAATAATTTTTATTTTTATTTTAATTTACGCAAGGGCCGACATGGATTGGGATCTGACTATGCAATTCATCCCATGGGTTAGATGTCTTAGGCTTATATTTAGAAATACAAACCCTATAAATATAAATTGAAAAGCCCTAATTTTGAAATCACAGAAAGAGGGAGAAGAAAGGGAAGAAACGAAAATAATGTAGCGTTTGTTTCTAAAATGGATTTTTTTTTTTTGCGAAACAACACATTCGTGGTGAAATAGCGCACCGGTGCCACATGTTACATATGACACACTGATAAAAAAATATTTTGTTTTTTATTTTTATTTTTTATCATTGTACTTTCGCAGTGGTCTGGTATAACAGAGCGCACCAGTGCGCTATGTTACGTAGGGCACACCGAGGACAAAAAATCTATTGTTTTTTAAATTCACGCAAGGGCCGACATGGATTGGGATCTGACTATGCAAGTCGTCCCGTGGGTTGGATGTCTTATAACTATAAAAACCCTATAAATTTAAATTTGAGAGCCCTAATTCTGAAATTATAGAAAGAGGGAGAAGAAAGGGCAGAAACAAAAAGAATCTAGGGTTTTTTCTTTTAAAAATGGATTTTTTATTTATTTATTAATTTTTTTCTGAGAAATGCAGAAAAATTAAAAAAAACAAAAAACTTTGATTTTGTTCTTTTACTGCATAAAAAAACTACATAAAATTACAAGAACAATAAACTTTGATTTTTTCTTTTACTACATAAAAAAATCTGCAGAAAAAGTAAAAAAAAACAATAAACTTTAATCACATCGTTTGAAATTCTATGCTACAGGGTTTGAATCACCAGAGGTTTGGAATTCTGATTGTCTGAATAATTATGTTTGAACGTATTTCCCTACTCCACAGTGCTCTCGTGTTCTGTTTTCTCTAGGTATGTATCTTGCAAATCTCTGGCTGATTTTTTTTGCAAAAATAGTGAAATAATGAAAAGTGTTTAGTATTTAAAGAAATGTTTTATGACATTAGATTTTCGAAAATATTTTGCCGCCCATTTTTCAATTTACCGCTTTTATTTCAGTTAAAGAAAAAAGAGTTGCGATTTTTTTATTTGCGGTTATTCGTCACCGATGTGTCCCTTAATCGAACCGCACCAGTGCGTCTGGTTATAAAACAACACTGGTGCAGATTACCAAAAACGTGTCGGTGCGGTGATCTGTACATTAAGCACCGAAATTACATGTAGGTGTGTGCACCAAAATTTATTGTTGTTTTGCTCAAATGTAGGGAGAAAATATCATAATTATATGGAATGGACAATTCTTCAAAATCCATCTTGTTCCATAATATTTCTCAATGTCCATCGCAAAGTTCTCCCTATCCATCTCGAGACGTAATATTTACTTTAGATTTTATTTATATTTTCACTATCTAATTGAATTTATGTTTTTTATCCATGCAGTCAATCATGCACAACTTAATTAAATTTATTATGTATACCAATTTGCAGGTTCATGCAGATTCATCATCGAGTTCAGATGCACAAAATATTTAAACTGCTCCAAAATGTCAAAAGTTCTTAGCAGGAGCTGCATACTGCAAGGCACATTTGGTAGATGAAAATGCACAACTGCTTGTAACAATATTGCATCTTCTAGCCACAATCCCGGGACAATGCTGGTAATTATAATTATAATTTTTTGGTATATATATTGATTAATATGTAATTATTTCAACATCAAACTAATTTATAATCATGAAATATTGTCAACGTGGTTACTAATTGATATCATATATTTTTTACTAATCATGTTCAAATATTTTATTTTAATTATTAGGATTCTAGTGATGATGAACGCCCTACCTACCATCTTCCGTTGCACTCCACGATAATTTCAAATCAAGAGAAAACTGAATTAAGAGAAAAAATCGGAGAGGAACAATATCAAGAATGGTTGAATCAACCACTGATTCAATTCCCACTAAGTCCAGATTTACCAATTAGGAATGACTATATCAATAGTAGTTCTTCACAAGCTCGCAATGGAGGTAATCAAATAGAGGTTGGTATGGCTGATTACATAAGGGGTACAACTACCATGGATACAATGTTGTTAGATGCATTCCAAAACGATGATCAGCTAGGGGATGATGCTCATATCGTTGACACCTTTTTCGAAAGCCTTAAATTTGCTTCCACCACCTGTCTCTTTGGACCTGGCAGTCAGTCAAAGTCTACCCAGTCGGGGACAATGATGTTACTGTACAACTTTGAAGTAAATTTTGGCTTGTCGAATGCATGTTCCTAGGAATTTTTAAGGTAAGCTACGATAAAGTACTCCCTTATATAAATTTGAAATAAAATCAGTACACTGTAATGAACATTACAAATGCTAAATTTTATGAATGTTAATAATTATATCGACATTAATGTACATGTATTAATATATTTTTTGATGATCACCAAGTACATGTTATTCAAATATAAGGTTCTTCCAAGTGATAATGTCTTGCCCAGTAGTTGCGAAGAGTCAAAGAAATTATTGAAAATGATGGGTGTTGAGTACATATCATTTCATGCATGTCCAAATGATTGTATTATATATAGAGGAGAATATGTAGAAAAAGAGATGTGTCTGAAGTGTGGGCATGATAGTTATGATAAATTAAAAAAGAAGGGTAAATAACGCACTGGTCCTCCTTTTAAGATATTGAGACACATGCCTATAATCCCAAGGATTCAAAGGCTCTTTTGTAGCCAAGAATTAGATATGTTGCAGGGATGGCATGCCTCACACAGAAGTGATTTGGGAGTTATTCGAATCCCAACTGATTCAATATCCATGAAGCATATAGTGGATACATGGCCCAAAAAATTCAAGGATGAAGTACAAAGTCTATGACTCAGCATAGCCATGGATGGCGTCAGCCCATATTCCTTCCAGAACACCAACTATTCTTTTTGGCCTATAGTATTGATAAATAACAATATCCCCCCATGGTTTTTCGTGAATAATGAACATCTTATGTTTGCTCTCATAGTCCCTGGTAGAAGACAAGTGAAGAATATGGATGTCTACTAACAACCACTGGAAGATAAATTGAAGGAATTATGGGATGGGATAAATGTATACGATATATAAAGACACATCGCAGCAGAGAGGAGTTTTACATTGTATGGAATATGTGCTTACACGACACATGATTATCCAGGCTTAGGAGTTTTCTCTGGTAAATTACATGTTTATTTTATTTATTTTTTTATATACGTAACAATATTCTTTCACATATTAGTTATTTAATTCGTTGTAATATTTGTTCTGATCTTCATGATATTATTTAACGTACCATGCATATTAATTAATGAATATAAATATAATCTCGCAGGTTTTGTAACAAAAGGGTATTTTGGATGTAAATGTTATGGACCTTCTCTGAAAGCTATATGGTCCAAGGACCTACGAAAGCCAGTGTATGATTTCTCAAGGGTATTCCTACCAAAAGAACACCCTTACAGAAGAGCAACATCCGCTTTCAATGGTAAACGAGAGAGAACCCAAATGCCTCTAATAATGACACCAGCTGAATGGATTAGAGCATATGAGAGAGAGAAGGAGAAGGATTTCATAGAAGTTTTCAATTCAAATGGGGAGCCTATGTTTGATGATCTAGATTTCTTCGACACCGATGTTGAGAAATTTCCCATTGGGATGAAAAGGAAATCTATCTTTTATGACTTGCCATATTGGGAGCATCTTAGGATTACCCACTTATTAGATCCCATGCATATATTTAAAAATGTTTTGTCTTCTTTATGGATGCACATATCATCAAAACAAAGTGACACATTCGTTGTTAGGAAATATCTTATTAATTCAAAAACTAAAAAGAAACATTGGCCAAGATGATTAGAAAGTACAGAATTAGATGCAGACGTTGGTCCCTCTAATTCATGGTTTTTCAAAGAAGGTGATGTCCCATGGATTTTTATGAAAGAGGATATTTCTTTGGAAAAGGAAGTTATAATGGGTGTGAGGGTGCCAAATTCATATGGGTCTTCACTACAGTGTTGCTTCACCATGGATGACCATTTGTCGGGGTTGAAATCGCATGACCATTTGAATCTTATAAGAGTACGTATAATGTCAAAAGCATGATTTTATTATTTGTTATATTAATAAATTTTATCCCATGTGTGGATCATAAAACATAACTAATTTTGTATATTATTGCACGTGTTTATAACTTTGCAATGTCATTATCCTTTGTTCATGCGTGGGTGTTTGAAACATGAATTCCCTCAAGACCTAGGACATGCCTTATCTAAATTATCTTCATTTGTACATTGAATCACGTCAAAGGAGATTCACGTGGCTAGCATTCCACGATGGCGTCAATAGATAGTTGAGATTGTTTTTATGTTTTATAAGGAACTGCCGATGAGTTTCATGGATTTACAGGTTCATATTATATTCCACCTAGTAGATGAGGTTGAATTAGTTGGTGTGGTTTCTTGTCATTGGATGTTCTTCTTAGATAGGTACATGAAGAAATTGAAGGGTTATTTTTGACGAAGGGCAAAGCCCGAGGGGTACATATCGTATGAGTATTTTTATTATGCCAGTGAGTACATCAAGTAGATTGAAAATAGACCAGGTGCGGTGATTTAGGACGATGAAAGTGATGAAGACAAAAGAGAAGGGGAGTTGCTCCAAACGAGTGGAAAAAAGTGCTTGATAAAGAGTAAGCGACTTATAATTTTTCAAATTTACAAAAAGTAAATAATATTCATGTTGAACTTCGATATAATGTATATTTTGATCTCTAAGTACTATATAATGTTGGTTTGATTTCATCAGCGAATGCAGAAATTGAAGCAATAAATACATTCGTTCTTTACAATTCTTAAGCGACACAACCGTGGGTCGCATTGTACGAACAAAAGAGGATGAAATGGGATAGTGACAGGAAATAATTTAGATGGTTGAATGGTAGAAGTGTGTCTTTTCCCGATCATTTAAAACAAAATATGTCAAAAATATGCCCCAACAGTTGGCTTGTTGACCAAGTCAGAGAGAAATATAGTGCTATCGGTCATTACCCACATGCTAAAGAGGATGCACTAAACGTAGGGATTGGGTGCAACAACTCAGTAATAATATTTTTAATTTATATGTAAATTTGAAACTTATATTAAGACATCTACATTTCATATTTTAATTGTTGGGTTATTATAAGACACATCACACTATGATTTTTTCAACTTTTTTATAATAGGTGCATTTGTTCCCATTTATGTGGGCATATGGACACCACTTTCGCACAGAAAATGTTGATGCTGGAAACATCACACAAGACTGTAGAGTGGAAGTTGAGTTCGATCAATCTAGTCGATCTAGCCACCGTGATCAAAACCTAGTACGAGGGACATTAGGGTACGTTGGAAAGATACAAGAGATCATTGAAGTGGATTTTTCTTCTTTCCAATGTGTTATTTTTAGGTGCAAGTGGTGGGACACCTTTGATTGGAATAATGTAAAGGAAGATTGCGATAGTAGGCTGATACGTATCAACTCTATAAAGATGTGGGATGAAGCTAAGGAGCCCTATGTTGATCACAAAAACAATGGCGTACTATATAAATTAGTTCTTCTTTTTTGTATCTAAGATCATAATAAAATAATGATAATTCCAAAGTACATGAATTTATTTACGTTATTTTCTAAACTTTATTATGTTACAATAATTTATATTATTCTAGACTTAGTATTTTACAATTATTTAAAATTTACAAATTTACAAATTTAAAATTTTTAATAAATTCATTTAACATTAATACAATTAAAATTTTAAAAATATTTTACATACAATTAGAATTAGAATTAGAATTGGAATTAGAATTAAAATTACAATTACAATTTTAGAATTTTACATATATACAATTATAATTTTACAAATTAAAAAATCACAATTATAATTACATTTTTGCAATATCATGATAATTTAATATTAAATTAATTAATAAACATCAAATATACATCTCATGTCAAATAACTCATTCAATCACATACACATCTATCTGGAAGTTGCACATTAAATGAACATATCTAACATAACCTAACAATATACACATCATGATGATCACAAACATGTAAATTAAGTACAACTGCAACACGAAAATAAAATACATGGACCATATATATATACTTGAATAATGTTAAAAATATACAACTGTAATATAAATGTCATGCATCAGCTAGTGCTAGTACAACATTAATATCAGTACTAGTGGAGGCCTGCTCAGTCAATGGTGCAGCCTCAACGGTCGATGGTCCAACCTGCTCATGATCATGAGTACTGATTGATACTGCAGGCTATTGACTGGATGTGGCCGATGGTCCAACCTCATCTCCATGATGACTACTACTAGATGCTAGTGGAGTCTCATACTCATCTGAAACGGCACAAGGTGAACGATCATGAGATGATGAGTTGCTACTCGCAGACTATCCATCACGTACTGCGGCTCAATCATGCCTATAACGTGCAACATTCCTCCTCAATCGCATAACAATTGTTGTAACTCCTACGACATTCCGCATCAGGATGTACATGTCACGCAACATGCCTCTCCACATCTGTAATAGCCTATCATCGGCCTGTATGTCTCTGTAATGAGCGGGCCTGATGCTTGACTCAAAAATCAATGCACTGAGTTGGTCGCCCAACTCCATCCAGTATCTAGCATCAAGTTGACCATGCCTAGCACTGGCCTCCTGATGATCCTCGACATCAACCATGCCCTGATCGTCATCGGGATCCACACTTGGATCATGTGGTGATGTTGGCATCTCCTCACCATCAAAAGAGCCAATTTCTACAAAATATATACATGTACACAACAATAATTAGACAATTTCATTACAAAATTAATAAAAACAAGTTAAAGAACATGCTAGAATAAATTTAAATATATAAAATAGTAATATTACCTCTATCATCTGGTGGCTCATCAGTTGTGAAGAGGATTTTGGCACACCCTCGCCAATCCAAACCCGCATAAGGACAGGGGACCATAATTAAGGGATGCTCATCAACACTGGCTAGCAACTCTAGTGCATCCTGCGATATCCTCACTGGAAACTAAGTCTCATCCCCTTTGGGCATCATTTGCCCCCACATGTGCATACATGCCTCAAACTTCGTCCTATGAGGCCACGAAAGAAAATTAGGCCTCATCTTTGGAAACCTCTCAAAAAATAAACAAAAAATATTTGAAGCAAAAGGGAATTTCACCCTCCCTTGTGCATGAGCACAACATCTATCTAAGGCTCTACAGAACTGCCACAAAAAAGTGGTAGACCACCTCACAAGTCATGACTCCTATACTAAAGAATCAACATAATATACAAGCGAGGAACTAATGCATTGCCCTTCATTGGTGTTGTGCGAAATGTTCGAAATGATAAATGAGAGACACTACACCTCCTCCCTACCAAATGCACCAATATGTAACTGACCTCTAGTGACCTGAAACTATGCAGGAGACAGTACATTTTATCCAATGTATCTCTGGGAGTAAACTAACTCACTCTCTGATACACAGCCAGCCAGAACCTCTGGGAATGAGGGAAAATCCACCCCTCTCCTCGATAGCCCTATAATGAAATATATATCCTCCTCAGTGGGCATGTACCACTGGTTGATACCAACTTGGAAAGCATGCTGCTGGGCATTCCACCTTCAGATAAGATGTCTTAAAAATAAACTATGGCCCTTTAGGGAATTAGCCTCCTCATAGAGCTTGAGGAGGCCTACCTGCCTTAGGAGCCCTTACGTAGCTGTTGTAATAGGGCAAGGGTACTCATCTCTCTCCCTCTATCATGCCTCCCACAGGCGAACCATGTTATACTGCTCTACCTGTTGCTGTTGTTATTCCCCCTCTTCTCTCCTTTCACGTCTCTAAATGATTGACAGATTAAACACAATTTTTTTGTTAAATGAGACATGTATTTATAAATATACATATATAATTTTTTTTTTAAATAAAATAAAATAAAAATTCATTGCGCCAAAAACAATCTCACGTATCGATCCTGGCGTTTCTTTCTATGGAGCGCACCGGCGTCGATGCACCTAATAATATAAAGTTCCTTGATGAATATGCTACATAAAAACATTTAGCGCACCATTGACTATCTACGATGTGAGGAGGGCAGTGCGTTGATGAAACACTATGCCCCGGGGCGTATAGTTAAGTCAGCGGACCGACCTCCTGCCATCGTGACATAGGAATGGTGCAACCTTTTACAAGGCCTCACTGTTGATGTAGGCGAAATATGAAAACCCGTGCGTTGAGAAAAATAGCCATCCTGGGGCTGATATTTTGGTCAATGCACCGTGTCGCCACTATTCCACTAGGTCAATGGTGTGGCCAGATAACTGACCACACCGCACTTTAAAAAAAAATTAAAATAACACAGTGTGCCTTCGGTACCACCCTGGAACAGGTACGGATACAGTTAGCACTATTTTACCAGGCAGAACTGTTTACCATGTCGAAATGCAGTATGCAGTGCGCTGACAACATTACCCGCTCGGGGTGGATAATTTAGTCAACACACCATGTTGCCACTATTCCACATTGTCAATGGTGTGGACTGGTAAATGACCGCACCACACTTTTTAAATTTTTTTAAAATAACATGGTGCACCTATCAGTACCAACTTGGAACCGGTGTGGATACCGTTAGCACCGGCTACGTTGCGCCCTATAAATTTACAGGCAACACCACAAACTGGTGCGAGTCGAATGGCTCGAGCACACTATGCGAAAATTTTCTTTCTCTTTGAAATGATTAATTTTAAGGTTATTTTAAATTATAATCTGCTAAAAGTCTTAATTATAGAAAAACAAGAAAAATACCGGTACATTTTTTCGTCGAGGAGGCATATTTGCTGTAGAATTTGCAAAAAAAAAATTCCACCATTTTGAAAAATTCAAGCTGGATATTGGTGGGAAATGCACAGTAGCAGTGCGTGCAATGAGTGCAATGGGAGCACCAATGTCAGGGAAGCTCAGATAAGGATAAATTGCACCGGTGCTTGAGAGCTCTATAACATTGACAGAAGTGAAAAATGTGTTTTTTTGGCTGTAATTTTTTTTTATTTAACCCTGTTTCGGTGCTCGGGGTTTTATGGGCACACCAATGCATTTGCTTCATTTCGCATCGGGCATTTTCTATTTTCGTAGCCGTTTTATGAGGCACTGGTGCGGACAGTTTGTAAAGCACTGGTGCGCTACAGTAATACAACGCACCAAATGAGTGTGTATGGAGCGCACGGTGTCCGGTGTGCCAATGTTTTGTGCATTTTTTTGGTCGTAATTTTTTTTTTATTTAACCATGTTCCGATGTGCA
Source organism: Pinus albicaulis (assembly GCA_034641835.2). Classification (NCBI taxonomy): domain Eukaryota; kingdom Viridiplantae; phylum Streptophyta; class Pinopsida; order Pinales; family Pinaceae; genus Pinus; species Pinus albicaulis. Next base: position 667,754,220 of record CM076582.1, on the reverse strand, counting down.
GGGTTTTATGGACACACCGGTGTGTTTTCTTCATTCCGTGCTGGGCGGTTTATGTTTTCGCGTGCTTTTTATGAGGGACTGGTGCAGATGCTCTGTAAAGCACCATTGTGCTACAATAATAAAACACACTAGGCGATTGTGTATGGAGCGCATGGTGTCCGGTGTTCCAATGTTTTGTGTGATTTTTTAGACGTAATTTTTTTTTTATTTAACACTATTACAATGCACGGGGTTTATGGGCGCACCGGTGCGTTTTCTTCATTCTGCATTGGGCAGTTCTTGTTTTCGTGCACTTTTTAGGAGGCACCAGTGCAGAAGTGTAGTAAATAACCAATGCAATAGAGAAATACAACACACTGGGTGGTTGTGTACGGAGCACCGGTGTCTGGTGTGCCAATGTTTTTTACGATTTTTTGGCCATAATTTTTTTTTTTTATTTAACCTTGTTCTAGTGCATAATATTTTAAGGGAGCACCGGTGCGTTTTCATCATTCTGCACCGGGCAGTTTCTATTTTTGCGTGTTTTTTATGAGGCACTGGTTCGGAAGTGTTGTAAGAACCGATGTGCTACAGAAATGAAATGCATCGGGAAGGTGTGTATGGAGGGCATAGTGTCCGGCGTGCCAATTTTTCTGTGCACCGATGATTTCTCGTGTTGAATGCTCTGGTGCATTTCACGGTGATAAGCGTACCAGATGAAATACATCCGAAAACACCTCCACCCACCAACCTCCTCTAGTAATGTCTGCTAGAAATGGATGTCTGGGGTATTTTTGTAAGGGGTTCCTCAAAAACATCTGCTAGAGGGTCTTTTCCTTGTAGTGTGGTAGACTTAGAGGGTGAGATGAGGTGTTTAAAGCCAAGGAAAATTTTGAAAAACATTCATTAGGCTTGCATATTGGCTCCATATGCATGAAATCAAGTGAAATGAAGGTGACGAAGGTGGTAAAATGAGGGAAACACAGGAATTTCCCAGTTGAACACTTGGAAACTAGCTAGAAATTAGGGTTTGGTGAAAATGGTTCTTAGGAACGGTATGAATGGTGGGGAATGGTAGTATGATGTATATGGGAGGTGTAGGGTATTTTTTGATGAGAGGGTTAGGGTTTGGTTCAATGGAATCTTTCAATGATGTGAATAAGTTAAAATATATTGGAGAATGAAGTGAGCATGAAAATCAATAGTGAGCTTGATAAATTGACCACGAGAGTGTATAAGAAGTTGAGTTACTATTGTAAGAAATCTAAAAACTGATGCCAACGAGCCTTGAGCTTGTTTGAGTGGCTTGGGAGATAAAATACCCAAAACTAAACACTTTCCAGAAGCGTAACACCGTTTTCCAGAAGCATAACAACTTCCCCAGAAGCGTAACTGTTAGGTCCCTATATTACTAGTATAGTTCGTTTTTGTTGTTAGTGTAACCCCCTAATTGTTATTATTGTACACCTCTAACCCCCATATTTTTATTATTCTGCCCTTAAATTATTATTGTTAGGTCGACTAGGATTACATTGTGGCCCCACTAAGATTACATTGTGGCCCCATGGACTCCTATATATAGAAAGGAGGTTTTGTAATTTGAATCGTCCAAGAATTGTTCATTCATGTAATGTATTGGAGGTTTCCCCCTTGAAGTGGCTTATTTATAAGGCGTTGATATCTCTTTTCTTCTATTTTTGGAGTTGGTTTCACAACATTTTGTACTAGAGATTTGGATTCTAGGGTTTCACTGCTCCAAATTGGTCATCATGGAATTTTCGCTATAACATTTTTTCTACGAAGGTTCAGAAGTTGAAATTTTTAGAGTGCGAAGCCGCAATCTTGAGGGACATCATCGCAAAATTTCAGAGCTTGGTTCACAATATTTTAGGAGATATGATCTATTTAGGCTAGGGATTTTTGTAGGCTACTGAATTTCACTTAAAAAGGTCATCGCGAAATTTTCGCTATAACATTTTTTCTACGAAGGTTCAAAAGCTAAAAATTTTAGAGAGAGAAGCCAAAATCCTGAGGAACAGCTTTTCCAAACTTTAGAGCTTGGTTCGCAATAGTTTCAATGATATGATCTGTGGAATTTAGGTCTTTTTCAGGCTCTCAATTATCATCTTAAAGAGTTGATCGTGGGAAAATATTCATAACTCTCCCTATGAACATTAGATTGGAATTCTATAAAAAGTGGTTGGAATTACATGAACTATAGTTTCATATCTATAAAGTTTAGAGCCAGAGGAGAAAACAGTGACATGTGGCAAGTCGTACAAGTTCATTCTACTAAACTAGTCCATAATTAGGTCATTGTGGGAGATTGGAAATAACGTTGTCTTGAAGAATCAAAATTAATTCAGGTCTATGGAATTTGAAAGAAGCTTTAGAGGAATACTACAGGGTCGAATTTAAGATATTGAGGATATTCAAGTATATAGATAAGTCAATTTCAATATCAAGCTCCTCGAAAGCAAGTAAAAGGTGTGTATTTTTTTTTCCGAATTGCATAAGTCTTGTTTGAAGAATCAAGTTGAATTGATTCCAAGGGCATATTGTAGAATATGTTTCAGTATTGGGTTCTGAAATGGATCATAAAAATAATTCAACACCCATTAAGCCTTTCGAAGGCTCTACTATGACTCATGAAGACAAATAAAGGAAACATGACATATCAAATTTACAAGAGCAAGTGCAACAAATTTCACTCTCGCAAAGAGAAACAAAAAATAACATGGAAGTTTGGAAGAAAAGCGTGGAAACTAATATGGATGGTTTGAAGAAAGGTGTGGAATCTAATATGGATGGTTTGAAGAATTGCATGGAAGCTAATATAGATTGCATGGAAGGTAGCATGGAATCTAAGATGGATGACATGGAAGCTAAGATCGATGAAAAAATGGAAAACATGAAGAATGATATAAAAGTAGACATGGAAGGTTTGACAAAGTTGATACAACAAATTTTTCCTAATGGTGAAAATATAGTAGAGGAAACTCATGATGAGAACAAAATAAATGTTAATCGTGATTTCATAAACTCTAATGTTGGCAGGAAGAACCACCATATTCCAAAAATGGATATGAGGAATTTTGATGGAAAGGATCCTGTAACATGGATACTACAGATGGAGCAATATTTTGATCTCAATAATGTTCAAAAAACACAGAAGGTACGCATTGCAACTTTAAATTTAGAACAGAATACATTTGTACGGTATCGATGGCTTTGCTCCCGTAAAAAAATTGTCACTTGGTAAATTTTTACAGAGGAAACGATAACACATTATGAGGATACAAAGAGCAACACCTTCTTTAGCCAATTGATAAATCTCAAACAAAAGGTTTTAGTGGGGGAGCACATTGAGGACTTCCAAAAATTTAATATAAGGGTAACTAATATTCCAAAGGAACATAGGATTGATCTCTTCATAGGTACTTTAAAGGATAACATCCAACATGAAGTTCGCGTTTTGGAACCTAATTCATTGGAGAAGGCATTCAGGTTGGCAAGAAAAATGGAATGTAAAATTATGGCGACAAGGAAGCCTACCACTCACTTCTATAAAGAGGGAAGTGTTGCTACTCCTATATTTCCACAACCTACAAGGTTGACACCACAACAATTGGAAGAAAAAAGAGAAAAAGGGATTTTCTACAGTTGTGATAGTAAATACACTAAAGGTCATAAGTGTGCTGAGAAGAAATTATTTTACATAGATTGTGAAGAGGAAGAAGAAAATGAACAAGAAGAGGATATACACCAAGAACCAACCCGAGAAGAGGAAGTAATGAGTCTAACCATATTGTGTAATGCATTGGCACAAATTACCACTCCTCAAACTCTCAAGATAGAAAGACATATCAAGAAGAAAAACGTAATAGTTGTTACACCATTTTTTGGTCATCTAACCTATTATCATTAGATGGACCCAAGTACACCAAGTAAGACCAATTTTACCCTAAGTATATTTGCTTTCACTATGTAAAATAACTTAATAAAAAACATTTATTAGGTTGTTTATGATCTAAACAGGAATCCCCAAAGGGAAATATTAAACAAATCTATATTTGTTTGATTTTCCTCATGGAATAATTAATTAAACAGTAATTTAATTATTATTCCTGTTCATATTTAACCCAAAACAAGGAAATCAATTAGATAAATCCTTATTTATCTTATTATTTTCTAGGAATAATTATTTAAACCTTATTTAAATAATATTCCTTGTTAAAATTGACTAAATCATTTATAAATAATTAAATAAATCATTATTTATTTAATTATCATTCAACCACTTCCTTAAAATGATAAATAAATCATTTATTTATTTATTATTTACAAATAAAAGGCTTTGACCCAAGTCAAATTCATTTTCCCTCCAACAAATATAATAAAATATTCCATAGAAGGTGGATCTAGATTTGGTTAATATTATTTTAATCATGCACCAAGATCTAGAATGACCTAATATTTTGCTATAAATAGAAGGGTTTTTCCTACCATTCATTACCTTTTGTTGCCTCTTAGATCACTCTGGATCTATACTCTTGGTCTGACTTTGAGCCATTATCATTGTCATATTTTCTATTATTTGCTTTGTGATCTCCCTTTGAGTTCTATGTTTGTCTGGGTTTTCTACACCAACTAGAGAGAGAAATTCTAGATCTGAACTGCTGAGGACTTCCAAGAACCCATCCCATTGAGGATAATTGGACACACCTTTCTTTTTTTCCTCCCATGTGCCATTAATATAAAAATTCTTCAAAAAATATTGTTCTTGTCTTGTCTATTGGATGCATGGAGAAAAACCTTATTTTTACTGCTTAATGTCCTTTTATGCATAGATCTAGGTTTTACAGCGTTTGTCTTGATCAGCTAACTACAGATATGAAGATATTGGCAGCCATATTTTGCTGTTAGGGCTATAATTTATGCGTAGCTAAAGTGGTATTTTTTCATACACTTAGAATAAATATTCATACTAACAACTGGCGACTCCACACAGGTTTTCAATTATAACCGCTGTCGTTTTTCATATTCCTGCATATCCAGCTGCTTCAAACCCTAGGGTTTCTCTTCAGCTTTTGTTTTTCCTATTTTTATGTTGTTTTTCACCCATAAAACCATCAAACATTAAAATTTATAACTTCCATGTGTTTCTGGCCCTATTGCGCAGGTAACAGACATCAGCTGCAACTAAGACGGCAAATTTTTCTGAAATCTGCCACCGAGAGACCTAGAACTACAAGTCGCACTTTTTGGCCCAGAACCTACGAGCTGGACTACAGGATGCACTTTTCAGCCTCAAAATTGTGACCTAGACAGAAAACAGGTCAGAACCTGTGACCTGCACTTTTTTCTACAGATTTTCTGAAAGTTTTCTGGGTTTGTCTGAAGCTTCTGTCAGGGTTTTCCAACCTCCGTCTCTGCCTGTTTAGACATGTTATTGTTTTTTTTACTCAACTAAGTGGGAATCTAGCCCCCTAGGGCTTTAGTACCCTCCACTTTTTGTGGAAGAGTTTTTAGCTGTTGCAGGTGTCTAAATTTTCATAGTTTCAACCATTTCTTTTCTAGATATGATATCTCCTCTTCAGATCCCTTTTAGATCAGCTATTTTTCCTTTCAAATCACCTCCTATAGTTTTGTTTGGGTTTGCCTTTAGGGTCACCTCCTTTCCCTTCTTTCCTTTAGCTGTTTACCTCCTCTCTTACAACAACCTTGCCTCTGACTCTTTTCTATTTTCTGCACCTCTTTTCAGCAGATTTATCCTTTAGATCCCTGTCCCTCCCGACCTTAGATCTATTGGCTTATTTTTCAGTGTGTTTTCATCAGATTTTTTCCCTCTGTTAGACTATTTTTTGAGAGACCCGCCTCCTTAGGTTAGATTGATGCATTTTCAACTGTTAATTTTCTGTTATTTCAGCATTATATACTGTTCTCTATAGATTTATTTTCAGTTACGCAGCACACTTTTTCTTTTTCTCTCAAAACATATAGGTTTAAAAGTAAAAACTAATGCACACCACACACTCACCCTAAGTGAAGAAGAGCTTGGTTAACACCGCCAGGAAAAGACTTTAAAACATTGTAAAATCAATTGACACTGCACCTCTCTGCCCTTGTTTCAACATTGTAATCACTTGATTCTGCACCTCCCTGCCCTTGTTGGTCGTTCTTCTTCCCCTTGTGTTGTGTTTGTGTTGTCATCATTGCATCCCCAAGGTGTATATCTTGGATAATTCTTGGCCTTCACCCTCATTTTCCGGTCGGTCGACCTACTCCTTCCTACCGTCGTTGAGTTAGTCCTCCTCCAAGTCCGCACTCCGACTCCTCTTCTGATTCATTGGGTTCTCTTTTTACTATTGGTTCTCCCCTTGTCACCTTCACCATGTCTAGTATAGGGCCTAATTCTAGCAGTAATCCTAGTCCTAATGCTGGGACTACTACTAGCAGAACTGCCACAAGAACTACCTCGGCTATCCCCTTGCTCCCTTACATGGTAGGCCTCAGTCTCCCCGATTTCAATTAGTTGATCAATGACCCTATCCGCCATGATGTTGGTTGGCCTGATATGCCAACCAAGCTCCCCTTCAACATTCCCAAGTTCGAAGGCCTTGCTGTAGAAGATCCCACCAACCATATCCGATCTTTCCACGTGTGGTGTTCATCCAATTCCATTACCAATGATTCCATCCATCTTCGGTTGTTCCAACACACGCTTACAGGAAAAGCTTCTAAATGGTATGTTGATCAAAACTCCTCCTCCCATACCACCTTTGCGACCATTGCCCAAGCCTTCTTATCTTATTTCCATCTCCCTCTCCGATACAATACTGGTATCGAACTCTTGACTTATTTCTGTCAATCTTCTGCGACCCACCTATCCGACCATGTTCAGGAATGGCAGCGAAGAAAGAGCCTATGTCGGGCTCCTACCTTTGAAGACTGTGTCTATATGGACTAGTTCTTTATATCTCTCTTACCTTCCATCGGCAAATATGTCGTGTCTCATTTCCCTCAAATCGAAGAAGTCGCCCTCCAAATAGCCTTGAAATATGACCTGATCTATGCTCAGTCTGTTTATGTCTATACCGTCCTTCCTGACCTTCCTAGACCCAGTGGTGCTAATGCCCTGGGGGCATCTCATTTTTCCGATGGTATTGTTGGGGCTCTTTCTCATCCATACGCTCAACCTCCTATGGGTTATGGTCTCCCTCTAGGAGGGGCTAGCACCTCCAGCACTTTTCCCCCTCCAGGTAGCATGTACCTAGGATATGACATGCCTCATCCTTTTGCCCAACCTCCTGCTTACCTCAATGTTTCCCAACCTAACCATTATTCTTATCCACAGCCTGGTGCTCCAGCTCCTCCAGCATTTTCACCTCTGCCTCCCTTTCCTTCTCAACCCTAGCAATAGCACCTACAACCCCCTCCCGGGCAAGTATTTGCACAGCAGGGTGCGATTAATCCTCCTTCCTCTCAAAGGAAGAGGAAAGGAAGTAAAAATAAATATGCCCCTGGTACTCATGGACCTTGACGCTAATGCTTCTAACCAGCAATAGGGCACTCAGCCCAAGCCGGACAGGCATATTCACACGAATAAGCCTTGTTTGTGTTGCGGTGTTTATGGTCATTACACTCACGATTGTTCCCTTTTACCACAGATGCGGTATATCTGGGAGTCTCAAGCCACATTTCTAGGACAACATGCCTCCCCTACTGCTTCCCCTAATGTGGCCACTATTCAACCGGTTAATTTTACCAATCCTTTCCCCCAGCAAGGATTCGTGGCTACCCAACCACCTGACGGATAGGTGGCCACTCCACCTTCCCCTTCTGGTTCCTCTGATTACTAGATTCTCATGATGAAATTTGATAAACCTCTCACCATCGACCTTAACCTTCAAGCTCGGTCGTGTCAGTACCCCAAGCCTCCCGCTCCGTCTGTCCCCCAATCACCTACCTCAGGTTCTACAAAGCCTCTTTCGACATCCAATGGTCCCTTGCATATCCCTCAGCCCAAATTTGAGGTTCATACCAAGATTCCTAAGGGACCATTATGGTGAAATGCTGCTTCTGGTTGAGTTGCTCATTCGTATAGCATAGTAGATGATTTGGCACAATCTCCTGCTACCATTTCAACACTGGAACTCCTTCAGTCGTTCCCCTCTCAAAAAAAATCTCTACTATCCACCATGGGCGCTATAGATCTTGCTAATGACCAATTGATTTTTTTCGACGCCCATCAATCCGAACATCCTCCTCTTCCTGCTTCCATAGCCTTCCAAATCCCAGTCAAAATCCAGAATGCTAATGTTTCTCGGTGTATCATTGATGAGGGGGCATCCACCTGTGTGATGTCAGCTTCGGTTTGGAAACAACACAAATCTCCTGAGTTGGACCCCTCCACGATTTCCCTTCGAGCATGGGATGGTCATGCCTCCCAACCCATTGGCCTATTCCGTAATTGTCCTACCACTCTTGCGGGAAAGACTGTCTGCGTTGACGTTGAAGTCATCAATGCCCCTCTTGATTATAACATTTTTTTGGGGCATAGCTACACTTATTCCATGTCCGCTATCCCATCCACGGTATACCGCAAGATTTCTTTCCCCCATAATGGAAAGATAGTCACCATTCACTAGTTAACATATAATGAGCCTAAATATCAGACCTCCCCTGAGACGACCATCTCTTTTGTAGCCAATAAGAAAACTATCGATTCTTTGACTAGTGTCTCTCCCGACGTCTACAGAGACTCCTCTTTGCTTGGAACCTTCCCTAGTCTTCCTCCCCCTCCTGTCTCTGATCCTAGCTTATCAAATTTTTGCATGATGCAATCGTCTCGGGCTGCCCTTAAGCGGCCCGCTTTGGCTAGTCAGCAACCTCAACCTCAACATCGCCTGCCGCAACCTGCTCCTAGCCCTTCGTCTCTACCAGCCAAACCTCCTCCTTCTAGCCCTTCTCCTACAGCTAGTACCCATGAGCCTCTTTATCCTCCTGGGTCGATTCCACCAGGCCTCAACCATCTTGGAGCTGTCTCTCCTATTCATTACCCCGTTGGTCAAATACCTTTCCTTGCTCCCCCTCTTGGAGTCTATACGGTTCCCATCATGGCCACTCTTTCTCTCCCCAACCTGACCCTGGGTATACCCATCTGGTACCTTGATCCTCTAGCTGCTACCCCACTTCGTCACCCCAAACCCTACCTTGCTTTGACACTATTTCAACCGGTTCCCCTCACTTCTTCCATTGCTACAGTGCCACCAGCACCTCAACATGACCATTCCCTTGTTGTGACAACCCTGAGAAAGAAAGGTAAAGCTCGCAAGGGAGCATCCAAAGACAAGGCCACCCCAACTGACCCTGCCCTTCCTTTGTCGGTAAAGCCTTGTACCTTGTGTGATGTCGTCAGTCATGCCACCCATACCTGTCCCAAATTTCCCCGTATTCAACTCATGGTTAAAGTCGTGTTCCCTAAGTCTATGGTCCCTGAACCCTCTGTTCCTTCTTCGTCCGCAACCAAGAACCCAAAGACTATTCGCACCAACAAACCTTGTGCTTTGTGTGGTGTCCAGGGCCATTATTCACACCATTTTCTCCACCTGACGCATTACCACGCCTCTTTAGAGGTAGTTCAAGAGTATTAGGTTGAACAAAATCAATCCTCCTCTCCCATACTTGCTCAGTATGCTTCAGGTCAGCTTGAGGATCTACCTACTCCAATTGACATTCCCCCTCCTGATGTTGAGATGACGGAGCTTGCTACCACCATCCTCTACCTATCATCCTTTGTGAGAACCTCGAGGAACATTCCCTTTGAATCCTCCCCTTTTGTTTCGCTCGACTCCCCTTAAGCGACCACCCTGAGCTCACCATCATTCGACCATCTATTTAATTGTTCTTCTGTCATCCACTTTGACGATCCGTATATGAGACTTTCTTCCCATGCTAATGATTTAGGTAGCTTTGTAGTGTCATGTGGTTTCCCTTCCCCTCATCATGTCATATTTTCCCATCATGATGACCTCCTGGAAGCTTTCTCCACCATTGACCTTCTCTTTCCTGCCCATACGCAGGATGACACCATCCATGTCTACGATGTCCTCCGCAGCATGAGCACACACTATACTTCCCGTAGCCCGCATACCCCACCCTCCAGTCGGTATATGAGTCATAGACATCCTACCCAGACCACTCCCTCCTGCATTTGTCGTTTGATGTCTACTTTGCACTCACACTGCCATCATTGTTCTTCTCCCTCCCATTTATTGTCTTGTGACACTATTCCGTAGGACCTTTCGTCCACACCCTATATCGGTTACACTGATGGTGCAAGTTTCTATTCCTGGAATCTAGCCTCGAAAATTTGGGCCATATTTACCCCCTTGCATGTCCTTGTTCTCTCGAATGGAGTCTGCATTGGTACTGCCACCAATAATCAGGTCGAATATGATGCAGTGCGTGGTCTCTTAGCTGATGCCCTCTCTCATCGCATCCTCCATCTGCATGTTCGTTTAGATTCCCTGCTTCTTTTCATGCAACTAAATGGTGTCTATCGTGTGCATTAATTTCAGTCATGTACCTCGAGAACAAAATCATTACATAGATAGCATTGCAAACCATGTTCTATATTGGCATTTATCACACACATTTCATATAGGACAATAACATTTAAAATCATAAAAATGATGCATATCCATAATATGTACCGTATAACATGTTTTAGATTCCATCTACTCTGATACATATGACATGCCCATAGCATGTTACAAAAAAATAAAAACTAGGGGGCACCACCTGCCCCACACCTAATCACTATCTGGAGGATCCCGAGCCAATGGCTCTACTCCCGGAGCTTGCATATCACGCATCCCTTGACCGGCCATTGCCATGCGTCTTATGACACCTCGCCATTTCAAGGGTAGACCAATACGTGGCCCTATGTACTGGTCATCTAAGTCTTTTCAACAACGCTCTGAAACACCAGTCAGCAGCCTCTCACATCTACGACGGATGTCCTCCAAGAGGGTGGTTGTATCCTCATTCTGTGCCGCTCTCGCTCCACTAGCGCCTGTAGCTCCTGATATTGCAGGTTGTCCCATATATCTGGTCAGTTTTACCGAAGCTATATATACATACCAAACGTACACAAATCAGTACCACATATACTATTCAAAAACTTTAACATGCACATAAAATATTAGTAACTTGTCACTTACCATCGGGCCCCCATACTCGACCAGGCGGAAGTGGCAAGTCTAAATCCCCACAGTAACTCATCCCACTATAGGGATATTTGTCTATGTACAATGGCATTTGATCCCAATGGGCAAAGAACTCAGGTCATAACACCCATCTAATCGCCCCTCCTCCTCCTCTGCACAGTGGCCGCCCCCACCGACGCATCCTGGGCTCTCTCAGGCCCCCATCTAGGAACTATATATGAGGTCGCAAAGTCGGGATCTTCTCAAAAAATGAGCACAATAAAGTCCCATACGCACAATCATGATTCACTTGCCGATTTCAAAGCGACAGTTGTCGTTTCAATGACACTAACATCATCTGGGCCCACCCATAGTAGGTCCCACTCAACACTTTCTCCACAATCATCATCTACCCCCCAGTGATGTGATGGAGCGCCTGGTTTCCCAGGATCCGTAGCACCGCTGCGGCCACTACATGGGTATCTAGTCTCTCTAGGTCCCCAATCGATATCCAAGTCCCTTTGACTTGGAAGCCTGGTCGACAATGTCGCTTCATAAACTCCATGATGTTACACCCCCGCGGTAACACTGGCTGTGTATTTCGCACCATCCATAGTGGTGGGAGACCAGTCAGGAAATACAGATCATTGACTGTCAACTCAATCCTGTGCCCCTGCATTATAAAGACCTCATGATCTGGATCCCAATAACTGACAATCCGGGCTAACAAGGCATCCCCAGATCTCATCATAGGGTTCTCCACAAACTTCAAAACCCCAAACCTGGCCAGTGCACGACAGACACCCTGATCCACTTGGATCTCTGACCGTAATGTACCTAGGTCTCTCTCTCTCCATTTGATCCATATATCTGCCATATCTACACAAAAACATCATCTTTGTCATTATACAGATAGGAAAAACTATATCCAGCTACAAAATCACAAATCTCAGCCTGAAAACAACACTGAAACCCCCTCCATCTGACAGGCGCACTTTTTGGCCAAATCCTGGGATAGGTCACACTTTTTTGCTCAAAACCTGCTTCCCAGGTCACATTTTTTGGCTCAAAAAGTGCGACCCGGCTGAAGAGATGAAGGAGGGGTTGTTCCTGAGATTTAGGACCCTAATATGAACTTTCAATCCATCAAAAAGAAAGAGTATGGTTAGGCCTCTTACTTGAAACTGACGGATCTCGATTCCAACGGTCAGTTTTTCCACTACGATTACCGCAAGATTTAGGGCCTTCTCTCCTCTCTACATTCACCACAACAACACAAGAAAATGAGTGAATTTGGAGGGAAAATGCCTTATTAGAAGAGAAACCCTCGTTTTTTCTTTTGCCTACTGTGGCCAAACCATAGCTCAGTTTGACAAACTGTTTGCACCATTGGAAAGCTCTTACCGAGCCCTAAAATGGGTATTTGTTAGTTTTTCGTGATTTTATACTTCACCAGGACACATTTTGTCCAAGAAGGGTCACTTCACCTCTCCTCAAAATCAGATTTCCTCACTTACAACACTTGTACTTGGGGCACCACTTTTCCTCCATACTTGTCCTTGTTCGTGTTGATTTTCATCATCAGATACCATCTTGTACTCATGTTTTCATGGTCCCCCATTGGACCTTTACTATGTGGCAGCACCATCAAGTCGCCCTTGTTTAGAGCATCCGAGTTGAGTCATCATCGCATTCATGGAGTCTCTCCCGAGTCCCTTTATATCTCGTTATAGTCCTCCATCCTTCATTTCTTGGTCCCTCTCTCGTGTCGCACATTATGGCCTTTCAGTCCCACTGTCCCCTATCCCTCACGATCTTGTGTCAATCGCTTCCAGGTCATCCATGCCCTTTATGCTCTAACAAGGGAAGTCGTCCATTCACTACTTAGTACCCCCCATTTCATCATTATCATTGGTGTCAGTCTATCCGTCGCTCTACTATTTTCTCTCATGCCTTAGTTGAAGATCCATTATTGCCTCACCTATGGCAGACCTCCTTCTGTCAACATCAGCTCATTCATTCCAGAAGACAGGTCTAGAGGGTGGTGTACCTTGGTTCCAGCTTCCACTCTTGTTCGGTACCCCGGATCAGACAAAGGGACTCCTTATTTCCCTTTCACTTGATTGTTTCTTAGCTCCAACTCCTTTCAGCATGATCGAGATCTGTATACTTGATGGTCCAGTGATGCAGCAGCTAATATCAGTGATTCCCGGGTGTGTGTGAGATGTCTCAGCCCTCATGAGGGGGTGGCCCTACAGGTAGCCCCCCACATTTCTGGAGGACCTCTTCATCGCAGCCTTCGATGCAGCTCCATATATTTGATGATGTCGGCCTTAGCCGCTTGCAGCACCTCTTTTATTTTCATGTATCAGTTAGATTTTGCGAGCCCTTCCCTGTTTATAGGGGCATTTGGGTTGTATTTGTATCTTATGTACTCAAATATTATTGTATAAGTCCTGGCTGTTATCTCAGGCACAAGATGTATGTGGGATTCATCATTATCTCTTTTTATCTGGCTCATGTTTATGCCAGCCTGTACTTTATGGTTCAGTCCCTTATTTACTGGACACACTATTATTTTGTACTTTGTCTCGACGGGCATAGGTATGCCTCCCCTGCCGCCTTTAGCACATGTACCCACTCATAAAAAGATACTTTTCACACCTGTAAGTCTCGCCTCCTCAGGTTCTATTTCTTCAGCACATTAGTCTACCTTACATTCCTCTCTCTAACTTCCCTTTTGATGTCTGGTGATTGAGTTCTTACAATGTACTTCGGTCATACGATTTGCTCCTAACACTCGCACGCTGGGGGCAATCTGTTACACCATTTTTTGGTCATCTAACCTATTATCATTAGATGGACCCAAGTACACCAAGTAAGATCAATTTTACCCTAAGTAAAATTTCTTTCACTATGTAAAATAACTTAATAAAACACATTTATTAGGTTGTTTATGGTCTAAACAGGAAACCCCAAAGGGAAATATTAAACAAATCTATATTTGTTTGATTTTCCTCATGGAATAATTAATTAAATAGTAATTTAATTATTATCCCTGGTCATATTTAACCCAAAACAAGGAAATCAATTAGATAAATCCTTATTTATATTATTATTTTCTAGGAATAATTATTTAAACCTTCCTTAAATAATATTTCTTGTTAAAATTGACTAAATCATTTATAAATAATTAAATAAATCATTATTTATTTAATTATCATTCAACCACTTCCTTAAAATGATAAATAAATCATTTATTTATTTATTATTTACAAATAAAGGGCTTTGACCCAAGTCAAATTCCTTTTCCCTCCAACAAATATAATAAAATATTCCATAAAAGGTGGATCTAGATTTGGTTAATATTATTTTAATCATGCACCAAGATCTAGAATGACCCAATATTTTGTTATAAATAGAAGGGTTTTTCCTACCATTCATTACATTTTGTTGCCTCTTAGATCACTCTGGATCTATACTCTTGGTCTGAGTTTGAGCCATTATCATTTTCATATTTTCTATTACTTGATTTGTGAGCTCCCTTTGAGTTCTATGTTTTTCTGGGTTTTCTACACCAACTAGAGAGAGAAATTCTAGATCTGAAGTGCTGAGGACTTCCAAGAACCCATCCCATTGAGGAGAATTGGAAACACCTTTTTTGTTTTCCTCCCAGGTGCCATTAACATAAAAATTCTTTAAAAAATATTGTTCTTGTCTTGTCTATTGGATGAATGGAGCAAAGCATTATTTTTACTGCTTAATGTCTTTTTATGCATAGATCTGGGTTTTTGCAGCGTTTGTCTTGATCAACTAACTATAGATCTGAATATATTGGTAGCCATATTTTGTTGTTAAGGCTATAAGTTATGCATAGATAAAGTTGTCTTTTTTCATACACTTCGAATAAATATTCATACTAAAAATAGTGTTGATTGATTCAGGCAGTACCCATAATTTTATTCATTGTAAGGTAGCCAAGGAATTGAATTTTTTCCTATACCTAGCACCAGAATGTCAAGTGATGGTTGCAAATGGAGGAACTATAAATTTCTCTGGAAAATGCAATAATATCAATTTAACCATGGGGGAATATGTATTGATTAGTCCAATTCTTTCCATTCCTATGAGAGGTGCTGATGTTTTACTAGGAGTACAATGGTTACAATATTTGGGGATAGTAGCTTTTAATTTTCAAGAAATTTTCAAGAAATTGTTTTCAGAAGGAAAGGAAGTTGAATTACGGGGTATTACAGGGAAGACGGGAAAGACAATAATCTTTAATGTCATGACAAAGCATCTAAAGAAAGAAAAATGAGACGTAATTTCACAATTATGCTCACTAGAAGTTCCAACATCAAAATCATCTATTTCTGCAGATATCCAAAAAGTCTTGGACAATCATTCCAAGGTTTTTGAAACTCCCAAAGGACTCCCACCTATTCATGATCATGATCATCCTATTCATTTGATTCCAGGAAGTGTTCCTCCAAACATCAGGCCTGATAGATATCCTTATGTCCAAAAGATCCAAATTGAATGTATGATTGCAGAAATGTTAGAGGCTAGTATAATTAAACCTAGTCAAAGTTCTTTCTCTGTTCTTGTAGTATTGGTACACAAGAAGGATGGATCATGGCGCATGTGTCCAGATTATAGGGAGATCAATAAGCTCACCATTAAAGATAAATTTACCATTCCTGTGATTGATAAATTATTGGATTAATTACATGGAGCAATTTATTTTACCAAGTTGGATCTTTGTTTAGGATATCATCAAATTAGAATGAAGACTGAAGATATTCTGAAAATAGCATTTCGAACTCATGAGGGTCATTCTGAATGTTTGGTCATGCCTTTTGGCCTTAACATTGCACCCTCTACATTTCAAGGCTTGATGAATTCCATTTTCAAACCCTTCCTTAGAAAATTTGTGCTAGAATTTTTGATGATATACTAATCTACATCAGGTCTTGGAAGGAGCATGTTCAACATGTTGACAGGGTGCTCAAACTATTGCAGGAGAAAATATTATATGCAAAAACATCGAAATGTTTCTTTGGAGTAAAAGAGGTGGAATATCTGGGTCATATTGTATCTCACAAGGGTGTTAAGGTAGTCCCTAACAAAATTAAAGCCATTAAAGAATGGAAAATCCCCACAACCATAAAGCAGTTGCGATGATTTCTCGGATTAATAGGGTATTATCGCAAGTTTGTTAAGGATTATGGGAAAATAGCAGCACCTATAACAACATTATTGAAGAAATATGGATTTTCATGGACTCCTAAAGCAACTAAGGCCTTTGAACATCTTAAAGAGTCAATGTGCCTAGCACCGGTCTTAGCTACACCAAACTTCACAAAAACCTTTATTGTAGAATGTGATGCCTCAAGAAATGGGATTGGTGTTTTTTTAATGCAATAAGGAAGACCCATTGCTTTTGAAAGTCATCCAATCAAAGGAAAGTATTTACAGAAAGCTATTTATTGGAAAGAAATGTTAGCAATACTGCATGCACTAAAGAAATGGTGAACGTACCCAATGGGAAGACACTTCAAGGTAAAAACTAATCATGATAGTCTTAAATACTTTTTGGAACAAAGACTATCTTCATAAGAGCAACAAAAATGGGTCACAAAGATGTTGGGTTATGACTTTTAAATAATCTACAAAAAATGGAAGCTAAATGTTGTTGCAGATGCACTCTTAAGAAAGAATTAAGAGGTGGAAGCATTTCTTTGCTTTATACATTCTGTTATCTAACCGTGGATAACCAAACGGGGATGAATGGAAGAAGGACAAAGAAGTGTGGACACTCATTCAAAAGTTGCAGCAAGATCCTAGTACATCTGATACATTTAGTTGGAAAAATGATTCCTTATGGTACAAAGATCGCTTATATATTTGTAAGAATTCCCAACTAAAACAAAATATCATTTTGGAATTGCACACTTCTCCTTTAGGGAGACACTCAGGATTTTTAAAAACTTACCACAGGGTGATGAAAGAATTTTTTTGGGATGGCCTTAAATCTAATATTCAAAAGTTTGTGGCGGAATGTTTGATTTTCCAACAAAATAAAGTTGAGACAATTAAGACCCTGGGTCTTCTACAACCTTTATCAACTCCAAGTCAACGTTGGGAGGAGATTTCAATGGATATTATCATAGGTTTATCTAAGTCCTAAGGAAAGAGTGTCATCATGGTGGTAGTTGATAGACTTACCAAGTATGCACACTTTTGTGCATTATCTCATCCATTTAAAGCAAGTATAGTTGCTACTAAATTTATGGACACAATTCAAAAGCTACATGGAAACCCAAGGGTTATTGTGAGCGACAGAGATCCCATTTTTACTGGAAATTTTTGGACGAATTTATTTTCTTGTTTGGGTACTCAATTAGCTCATAGCTCATCTTATCATCCTCAATCTGATGGTCAAACTAAGATAGTAAATAAATGTTTGGAAGGATATCTTTGTTGTTTTTTATCTGATAAACAAACACAATGGGTCAAGTGGTTACCTCTTGCTGAATGGTGGTATAACACTTCCTTCCATACTGCAGCAAAAATGACCCCATTTATGGCACTTTATGGATATCATCCACCATCCATCACATCATCTTTAAGGGCAAATTCGAAGGTTCAAGCAGTGGAAGATCACATCGAGCATCAGCAAGAAGTTCTCCAACTCTTAAAGGATAACCTGAATTTGGCACAAAATCGAATGAAACAACAGGCAGATCAACATCGCAGCGAGAGAAGTTTTGATGTAGGAGATTGGGTATTTTTACGGCTACAACCATACAAACAATTTTCCCTCAAGCAAGCTAAGAAGGATAATAAATTATCGCCAAAGTACTATGGTCCTTACAAGGTGTTGCAAAATATTGGTACTATGGCATACAAATTGGAGCTTCCTACTTCTTTGCGAGTGCATCTAGTTTTCCATGTTTCATGCTTAAAGAAGGTTATAGGTGAAAATCTTCCAGTTCAAACAATATTGCCAGAACTTGATGAGGAAGGAAAAATCATATTGGAACTTGAAGCGGTCACGGAAACAAGAACTCGGCAGCTACGGAATCGATCAATTTCAGAGTATCTCATCAAGTGGAAGAACTTACCCACTGAAGATTCTACATGGGAGGATGAGAATTTTATACGAAAGCACCCAGAGCTACTCAAGCGTTGAGGACAACACTTTTTTTGAAGGAGAGGGGCATGTTAGGTCCCTATATTACTAGTATAGTCCCTTATTGTTGTTAGTGTAACCCCCTTATTGTTATTATTGTACCCCTGTAACCACCATATTGTTATTATTGTGCCCTTAAATTATTATTGTTAGGTCGGCTAGCATTACATTGTGGCCCCACTAAGATTACATTCTGGCCCCATGGACTCCTATATATGGAAAGGAGGTTTTGTAATTTGAATCATCCAAGAATTTTTCATTCATGTACTGTATTGGAGGTTGCCCCCTCGAAGTGGATTATTTCTAAGGATTTGATATCTATTTTCTTATATTTTTGGAGTTGATTTCACAAAAGTAACAAATGTATTCTAGAATCATAACAAATATTCTTGAAGCATAACACTGGCCAGTAGAAAAGTAACAGAAGTTATAGAAGAGTAACATAGTGTTTCAGAAGTGTAACAAAGTGCTTCAGAAGTGTAAAAAAGTGATCCTTGGAGTATTTTCTTGACTTTGTTTCAAACCCTTGGCCACTATGGGCTCCAATGGAGGTAAGAGAGGAGCTCTACCACACATGAAAAGAGAATAATGAGTTTGGATGAGCCTCTTTAGTCCTTTATAAGCTTTGAAATGACTTTTTTGTCTTATAGTGAAAACAATAAGACATTCTTTCCTTTTCAAATATTTTGACTTTAAAACAAATTTTGAAATAAGACAACTTGCCTTAATTTATTGAGCTAAGTATGTTGACTCCCTTTAGAAGACTTATATCTTCAAAATTAAGGATTTTTTTCCTTGTTTGATGAAAATTTGGACCTTTCAAAGGCAAAACAATGACACCTAGACAACAGACCTATATCAGATGGAGTGAATGACCTAAGAATTCTAAATGATAATGAATGGGATGAAATTTGAGGTGATGATGGAAATGGATGGGATGAGGGGAGTAGGATTTCTAATATAGTCTCATTCAGTGACCAAAATTTATTTTGAAAACTTGTTTGAAAAGACCAAAAAAAATTACATTTGACTACTACCAAATAAATGGAAAGGGCATGTTTGATCACTGAACATATTGACACTAATATTGGCTCTAGTTTGGGATGGTAGCTCCTTCAGGAGGTGTTAAGAACACCGTAGATCAAGAATCCTTACGATTGGGTGATGGAGTCAAACTTTGAAAAACTTGAAATGTTCAAATAAAACTAGAAATGACTTTGACTCAAAAACTG
The DNA here is from genome assembly GCA_034641835.2 of Pinus albicaulis. NCBI lineage: Eukaryota > Viridiplantae > Streptophyta > Pinopsida > Pinales > Pinaceae > Pinus > Pinus albicaulis. The sequence continues at coordinate 667,734,601 of CM076582.1, read as the reverse complement.
ACTTGACTCTGACTTAACTTAATTATTGTAGCAGACCATTGGGATCTTAGTGCCTTTACCTCAAGCTTCAAATCCTGATGATAACCTCCCACCTACTAAAAATATATGTACAATCATGTGATATTATCCCTCCAGTGTAACCAATCTAGAAAATGGCTACTTACTTGAATCCTGCTCACACTTTCCTCAAGCAGGAAAAAGGAACAAAATATAGGAAACAGAAATTGTCCACTAAACATGTTCTCATGATCCATAAACATAAAAATATTAATCTTCCCAGATGGCTGCATCAAACTGACCAATGGATCATGGATAATATGCGACATAATCTCTTATGGATGATTTGAAATAGGAAAACAAACCTCCTTCCAAACTATTTTTTTATCCATTTGTTGAAAATTATCACTTTCATCAATGAATGTTGCAACATCGACCTTCATTACTGGTTGTATCAAATTTTCCACAGGATCTTGGAAAATGAACTCTTGCTAATTTGGATGAATAAAGTAACCTCATTCTATTGCAAATAATTGCTCTGTATGGTGAATTTTAGCAAGAGTGTGCTATTGTTCTTCAAAATATTTTGAACATATAGATGAACAAGTTTCCTCTTCAAACAAGAATTCAAGAAATGAAATGTTTGAAGAAGAATCTAAATGACACTCCTCATCAATTTCTTGGTCTCCTGCACCATTGAATACCTTCATATAATTCAAGGGAAAGATCGTGATCTTCATCAATTGATTGATGATTAATATTATCTTTCGTCAAATAAGACGTTATTTTTTGGAAATTATCAAGAAGATAATCTTATTTTGCAAGATGTTTTAGAACAAACGGTTCTCTTTCACTGTTCTCTTCTTGATCCTTGATAATCCAATCAGTTTCATTTCCAACTGCAGAAATTGTTGTTTGTTGGAAATTCACTTGAATGTCTTGACAACAAATCTCTTCTATTTCCTTTTGATGAGTAAATAAATAAAACCAGGCTTCTTAAATATCATCAGAAATTAAATCCTAATCATATATTTCAATTCCCATACGTTGAATTATATAATCAAACTTTCCACAAAAGCTTTCGACCAACACTATAGAAGGATGAGTTTGTTTTTAATTGTTACAAAATGCTGCATAGAAATCCTTAAGAGAACATAGACTAGCAGCTGGAAACTTCTCATACCAAAACTTTTCTCTTTCTTCTAAGGTTGACATAAATATATTCATCGAGTAGTCTTCATGAATTACAAATTTTAGCCTACATACATGCAAGTGAATCTTAATCAGATGCAAAGCAACATAATCTCCTTCTTCATATTTAAATTTAGGCAAATAGGTTAGCCAATCAACACTAGGCATCGGGTTCGGAAAACCAGATATATGAGATCTATCCATAGGAGCATACCTTATATCAGTTGAATCCATATTGAAATTAGTGAAGTCACCAAGAAATTCTTCAAGGTACCGGTCTTTGAAAGGTTGAGTCACCATAAAAACTTTGAACCTTTGGAATCTTCGACATTGGAGTCACCAAGTGAAAGATGCACAACCATTCTTATGTCTAAGCTTTGTTCACCATTAGAAATCAGAGCTAATATTTTTCCTTAATCCCTGGGAAATATTTAACCTTCACTCCCTGAAAACAACACCAGGAATTTTATCACCCCCCCCCAACCTGCCCAGGCTAAGAATGGAGCTAAAGGAAGGGAACCACAAACCAGGATTTAGGTCAGGTAGCTTTCCCTATCAGGACCAGAGAGGGATCTATTTTTGTCACTTTGTAGTTAATGGATTGAATAAATATCTATTGATCTTAGCTAGGTATGTAATCTCGGTAAATATGATTTTTTTTTTTTATGTTTTAAGTGATGGATAGAAAGGTCAATGAGAAGGCTAGGTCTAGGGTGTTTAGGTCTGAATTTTAAGGTCAATTTATAGAGAACGTGTGAGGCTATATAGGTAGTTTCAAAGCATTCTTAATTGGTCTTTGAGTGTAGGATGAATTAATAGAGATTCTGAATGAGCATTGAGGTGAATTCATTCATTTAGAAATAAATAGTCATATCATGTAAACCTTGTCTGAAACAGAGCATGAACAGACATGATTTCTGCTTATAAAATTACAAGATAAAAACATGGAAAGATGTAACGAAAAGATGAAAATATATTATTTAACATGAATAGATAAAAATAAAGAGGAATAAAAAATTCTCCAATGCATACTACAAGATTCTTAACACAAATTCTACAAGACTACCTTCGATTTCATTCCAAAATGTTGTTACAACTGCTCCACTACAAAATAAGACTATACAACCCAAGAAAAGACTAAAGAGTGTCTACTTGTACAAAATATTATCCATGACACCTCATAGGGTCGAAATACCATCTAAAATGCATCATAAATACATGAGATGAGTCATTTCCTAGATTCTAGAGAGGTTAGAATCCATTCCCTAAAATTCAGCTATGAACTAGGAGTGTATGTCGCTTACATTAGATTACATTTCCCCTCATGATAAGACAAAAAAAACAAATTAGTTACTCTAATTCCAACATATATGATAGAAAAATGTCTAATTTATGACATTTTCTTACCTTGACAAGTGTCCTGAGGAATCCAATGCAGATGTGTAACACTTTCTGACAGGATCATAACAAAATTTTACAAAAGCGTAACAGAAGCTTGCAGCCATTTTTGAGGCACTTTTGAGGAGTCCAAATCCAATTCTGAAAGCTATTTAAACTAGCCCTATGTACCTCGTTTCCAAAACATCTTGAATTTTAAAAAATTTCCAATGGAAAGGCATCCAAATGTTCATTCTCCCATGGTTACTCTATAAGTGTAGTAAGGCCTCCAAAAAAGTGGCAGAGGCATAGAAAATAAGTGGTTTTTTGGCCTTTTCTGCAAAATTAAAGCTTTTCATGAAAATAGGTTTCCTGATTTGTGTTTTACTCATCAAAATTCATGCAAAAATATAAGAAAATCATCATTTGTATTCCCCTAAAACAAGCGTAACAAAATATTTCTATGCTTGTGTGGAGGCCAAATTTCCAAAATTGCCAAAAATCTAGAATTTTCCAAAAAAGAAAATTGCAAAAATAGGGCTTAAATATGGACCAATATCTCCATAACAATAATTTTTTTAGAAAACCTGAGTGATTTTTTGTTCTTGGGAATTTTATGAAAAAAAACTCGTGTTTTCGAAAATACTTTCCCACTTGCTCAGAATCCAAGTTTGGAGTTGATCAGTAAAAATTTGGAGAAGCATAACGCCTACTTCGAGAGGGCGTTTGGAGGCCTTCCTAGAGGATTTTTGGACTGAAAGTGGTATGTTTGGAAATATTAAAATTTCTACTATAAAATAAAGTCATCAAGCACTACAAACTCCTACTCTAAGCTCGTGTAAAATTTACTTGAAGACAACATGTTCAAAAGTGCAGAAAATGACCTGGAGAAACTGTATTTTTGACATTTCTCTCAAATAATAATACTTGTGCATAAAATGAAGGAGGTTTTTGTTGTTTGGCCTATTATTGAGAAAAAAAGGCTTTCATGTTTTTCAAATTCATCCCCATTGCTTCATAAATATATTTTCAATAAAAATTGTCACTTTGTGCAATGTAAACCCTAGATTGATCGCGAAGCTCTAAAAATGATGCCATGGGCCTGAGTTGGCTCAAACCTAGAATTGTGACCTCTCTTATGGAACTTCTTCTCACCCTTCATAATTTTTTTGAACAAGTAAAGCTCTAGCTTGATGTAGTGGATAGGGAAAGTGGAAAATTAGGAAAACAGGGGATAGTCGTAGAGTGGCTTTAGGGACATAAATGAAGTGGAAGGAAGTTAGGGAAAAGACCCTAAAAATTTGGGCAGATAGGGTAAGGATTTGGCTACAAGATGGAAGTGGAATTTTTGGGAATGTGCATGTGAAAGGTGCCCAAAAGGTCAAAACACAGAATTTTCGTAGTTTCCCTGCAAAAACATAGTGAAAACTAGGGTTCTAGCGGAAATGGTAACAAGGAGGGATATGAGTGATAGTTATTGTATGGATAAGATATATGGATGATGTATGAAGGTTTTTAGATGATTAAAATAGGGGTTTTCCTTGGCATGATGTTTCAGGAACAATTTATTATCTTCAATTCTAAGTCCATGCCCTTGAATCACTTTTCTTCATGACTAAGAATACTTATTGCTAAAGAAATAACGTCTACTCATAGGTTGAAATCCACAAATACAATGATGGAATTTCTCATGTTGATATTAGAGGAAAATAATCTTGTAAGTTGAATATGATATCGTCCCTCCATAATATTCTCAGAAAACCTCAAACATCTAGTCCTGCCAAAATATCTTTTGGCCAAGGGTGAAGCATTGATTTCTTGCATGGTGCAGGGTTCTAATCTGAGGTGGCACCCTCCCTTGAGGTTTTTCTTCCCACTATACATATTTTCTATCAGTGAAAGGATGAAACCCTAGTGTGTATATTTAATGAGTATGTTTAGTGTAATTTGGGAAAAACAAAGTATATGGATGGGGTAGGCTTAGAGGGTGAGATGAATTGTTTAGAGCCAAGGAAAATTTTGCACAAAAATTCAAGAGATACACTTGCATATTGGCTCCATGTTATGAGTGAAATCATGTAAAATGGATGTGATGAAGGTGGTAAAATGAGAGAAACACATGAATTTATGATTTTAACACTTGAAAACTGGCTAGAAATTAGGGTTTGGTGAAAATGGTTCTTAGGAAGGGTATGAATGGTGGGGGATGGCACTATGATGTATGTGGGATATGTAGGATAGTGTTTTATGACAGGGTAAGGGTTTGGTTCACCAAAATCTTTTAATTATGTGAAGAAGTGAATATATAATGGATAATGAAGTGAGCATGAAAATCAACAGTGAGCTTTATAAATTGACCATTGGATGGTATAAGAAGTTGACTTACTGTTGTAAGAACTCTAAAAACGAATGCCAACGAGCCTTGAGCTTGTTTGAGTGGCTTGCATGCCAAAATACGCAAAATGGAACACTTTCTAGAAGCTTAACACCATTTTCCAGAAGCGTAACAATTGCCACCAAAGCATAACAACTGTATTGGATAAGAATAACTACTATTCCAGAAGCATAACACTGGTTATCAGAAGCGTAACAAAGTGTTTAAGAAGTGTAACAAAGTTCTTCAGAAGCGTAACAAAGTGCTCCTTGGAGTAGTTTCTTGCATATTTTTCGAACCCTTGGCCACTATGGAGTCCAATGGAGGTAAGATTGGATCTCTACCATACATGAAAAGAGAATAATGAGTTTGGATGGGCCTCTTTTGTCCTTTATAAGCTTTGAAATGACGTTTTTGTCCTGTAGTGAAAACAATAAGGCAATTTTTCCTTTTGAAATATTTTGACCTTGAAACAAATTTTGAAATAAGATAACTTGACTTAATTTATTGAGATAAGTATTTTGAATCCCTTTAGAAGACTTATATGGTGAAAATGAAGGATTGCTTTCCTTCTTTGATGACAAATTGAACTTTTAAAAGGAAAAACAATGACACCTTGACAACAAACCTAGGTGAGATGGAGTGAATGGCCATAATTCTAAATGAAAATGAATTGGATGACCTTTGAGGTGATGATGGCCATGGATGGGATGAGGGTAGCGGAATTTCTGACCTAGACTCCTTCAGTGACCAATATTTATTTTGAAAAATTGTTTGAAAAGACTGAAAATTTTGACCTATGACTACTAGCAAATAAACTGGAAGAGAATGTTTGATCACTAAACATATTGACACTAACATTGGCTCCAACTAGGGATAGAATCTCCTTCAGGAGGAATCAAGAACACCATATATCAGGTAGCCTTACTATTGGGTTATGGATTCAAACTTTGACAAACTTGAAATGATGAAATAAAACTAGAAATGACTTTCACTCAAAAATTGACTTGACTCTGACTTAACTTAATTATGGTAGAAGACCATCGGGATCTTAGGGCCTTTGCCTCAGGATTCAAATCTTGATGATAACCATCCACATACTGAGGATATATATACAATCATGTGATGTGATCCCTCCATTGTAACCAATCCAATAAATGACTACTTACTTGAATCCTTCTCACATTTTCCTTGAGCAGGGAAAAGGAACAAAATATAGGCAACTCAAAGTGTCCATTGACTATGTGATCATGATCCATAAATACAAAAAGATTCATATTCCCATATGGCTGCAAAAAACTGACTAAATTATCATGGATAATATGCAACATAAGCTTTTCTGGATGATTTAAAATAGTAAAAGAAAATCCTTCCAAATTTTTGTTTTTTCTATTTGCTAAAACTGGTCACCTTCATCAATGAACGTTGCACCATCAACCTTCATTACTGGTGTTGGAACTGGAATATCACTTGGACTGCAGCAAGTGCCTGACTAGACACATCTTCAAATGTAAGGAAATTTTAATGTTTTGTTTTATAGGATTGGAAGATGGTATAAACTCTAATTTATTAAAGATAGATTTCGGTAAAATTCACAGTTGTACTAAAGAGGGTATTGTAACTTGATGTGTTTGCAAGGTGAAAGTTTGTAGTATATGACGAGAGGAAATTGAAAGAAGAGAGAAAACCCGATAGGTCTATAAAACATAATTCTACTTATTTACTGGAAATTGACAAAAGTAGCAGTTTGACAATATTCCATTGAGAGAAAGCTATTTCTAGTTTGAAAAATATTCTCACTTAAATATCATGAAGAATAACTATCATTAGTGATTCTCTTCCATTTTTATAACATATATTTTATCAGGAATGCTCACTGTTTGAGACTAACAAAAATCGATAAAACACATAACATGCTTAGGACACTAATAGAAGCACATAATAGTTTTATGATTTGCAAATTGGAACTGGAAGAAAGGAGATATAGAAACACAAATAAAGTAGAAAATACACACAAAAAATTGGTAATAATTCCTCAGTAGTATCATTCCATTTCATTCAAAAAAGAAGTTACAGTTTATATAAGTCAAAATTCAATAACCACCAACCAACCCTGACTTCATATCAGTTTGGCATATATATACAAAATATGATACTGTCATCTTCCACAGAAAAAGGTAAATCTGTTTCAAAACTCATTACAACCTCGTGCAAGAGGTGAGGCTTATCTCAAAATTTAATTGTTGTGAAACCACCTCCAAAAATAGAAGAAAAGAGAGATCAATGCCTTAGAAATCAACCACTTCGAGGGGGAAACCTCTAATACATTACATAAATTAAAAATTCTTGGATGCTACAAATTACCAAAACCTCCTTCTATATATAGGAGTCCATGGGGCCACAATATAATCCTAGCCGACCTAACAATCATAATGTAAGGGCACAATAATAACAATATTGGGGGTACAACAACAACAATAAGGGGGCTATATTAATAACAATAAGGGACTAAACTAGTATATAGGGACCTAACATGCCCCTCTCCTTCAAAAAATTTTTGTCCTCAATGCTTGAGTAGATCTGGGTGCTTTTGTATAAAATTCTCATCCTCCCATGTAGAATCTTTAGTGTGTAAGTTCTTCCACTTGATGAGATATTATGAAATTGATTGATTTCATAGTTGTCGAATTCCTGTTTCTATGGCCGCTTTAGGTTCCAATATGATTTTTCCTTCCTGATCAAGTTCTAGCAATATTGTTTGAACTAGAATATTTTCACCTATAACCTTCTTTAAGCATGAAACATGGAAAACTGGATGCACTCACAAAGAAGCAGGAAGCTCCAATTTGTATGCCATAGTACCAATCTTTTGCAACACCTTATAAGGACCATATTACTTTGGAGATAATTTATCATCCTTCTTAGCTTGCTTGAGGGACATTTTTTTGTATGGTTGTAGCTGTAAAAATACCGAGTCTTCTACATCAAAATTTCTCTCACTTCTATGTTGATATGCTTATTGTTTCATTCAATTTTGTGCCAAATTCAGGTTATCATTTAAGAGTTGGATAACTTCTTGTTGATGCTCGATGTGATCTTCCACTACTTGAAACTTATAATTCCCTCTTAAATATGATGTGATGGACAGTGGATGATATCCATAAAGTGCCATAAATTGGGTCATTTTTGTTGCAGTATGGAAAGAAGTGTTATACCACCATTCAGTGAGAGGTAGCCACTTTACCCATTTTTTTGTTTATCAGATGCAAAACAACGAAGATATCCTTCCAAACATTTATTCACTATCTCAGTTTGGCCATGGGATTGAGGATGATAAGATGAGCTATGAGCTAGTTGAGTAGCCAAACAGGAAAATAACTCCATCCAAAAATTTCCAATAAAAATGGGATCTCTGTCACTTACAATAATCTTTGGGTTTCCATGTAGCTTTTTAATTGTGTCCATAAATGTAGTATCAACTATACTTTCTTTAAATGGATGAGATAATTCACAAAAGTGTGCATACTTGGTAAGTCTATCAACTACCACCTTCATGACACTCTTTCCTTCAGACTTGGGTAAAACTGTGATAAAATCCATTGAAATCTCCTGCCAACGTTGACTTGGAATGGATAAAGGTTGTAGAAGACCTGGGCTCTTAGTTGTCTCAACTTTATTTTGCTAGCAAACCAAACATTCCGTTACAAAATTTTGAATATCAGATTTAAGGCCATCAAAAAAAAAAAAAATCTTCACCCTGTGGTAAGTTTTCAAAAATCCTGAGTGACCTCCTAAAGGAGAAGTGTGAAATTCCAAAAGAATATTTAATTTTAGTTGGGAACTCTTACAAATATATAAGTGATCTTTGTACCATAGGGAATTATTTTTCCAACTAAATGTATTAGATGTACTAGGATCTTGCTGAAATTTTTGAATGAGTGTCCACACTTCTTCGTCCTTCTTCCATTCATCCCTTGTTTCAGTTATCCAATCTTGTTGGATAATAGAAATGGCACAAAGAAATGCTTCCACCTCTTCATTATTTCTTGAGAGTGCATCTACAAAAAAAATTATCTTCCCTTTTTGTAGATTATTTCAAAGTCATAACCCAACATCTTTGTGACCCATTTTTGCTGCTCTTCTGAAGATATCCTTTGTTCCAAAAATTGTTAAGACGATCATGATCAGTTTTTACCTTGAAGTGTCTTCCCATTAGGTAAGGTCGCCATTTATTTAGTGCTTGTAGTATTTCTAACATTTCCTTCTCATAACTAGCTTTCTGTAAATACTTTACTTTGATTAGATGACTTTCAAAAGCAACAGGTCTTCCTTCTTGCATTAAAACAACACCAATTCCATTTCCTGAGGCATCACATTCCACAATAAAGGTTTTTGTGAAATCTGGCATAGCTAACACCGGTGCTAGGCACATTGCCTCTTTAAGATGTTCAAAGGCATTAGTTGGTTCAAGAGTCCATGAAATTGCATCTTTCTTCAATAATGTTGTTAGAGGTGATAATTCTCCCATAATACTTAACAAACTTGCGATAATACCCTATTAACCCAAGAAATGCTCGCAATTGATTTATGGTTGTGGGGAATTTCCATTCCTTAATGGCTTTAATTTTGTTAGGGTCTACCTTAACACCCTTGTGAGATAAAATATGACCCAGATATTCCACCTCCTGTACTCCAAAGAAACATTTGGATGCTTTTGCATATAATTGTTTCTCCTGAAATAGTTTGAGCACCCTGTCAACATGTTGAACATGATCCTTCCAAGACCTGCTGTAGATTAGTATATCATCAAAAAATACTAGCACAAATTTTCTAAGGGTTTGAAAATGGAATTCATCAACCCTTGAAATGTAGAAGGTCCATTGGTAAGGCAAAAAGGAATGACAAATAATTCATAATGACCCTCATGAGTTCGAAATTATGTTTTCGGAATATCTTCAGTCTTCATTCTAATTTTATGATATCCTGAATGAAGATCCAACTTGGTAAAATAGATTGCTCCATGTAATTAATCCAATAATTCATCAATAACAGGAATGGGGAATTTATATTTAATAGTGAGCTTATTAAACTCTCTATAATCCGGACACAGGCACCATGATCCATCCTTCTTGTGCACCAATACTACTGTAGCAGAGAAAGAACTTTGAATAGGTTGAATTACACCAACCTCTAACATTTATGTAATCATATGTTCAATTTCACTCTTTTGGACATAAGGATATCTATAAGGCCAAATGTTTGGAGGAATAATTTCTGGAATCAAATGAATAGCATGATCATGATTACGAATAGGTGGGAGTCCTTTGGGAGTTTCAAAAACCTTGGAATGATTGTCCAAGAATTTTTGGAGATCTGCATAAATAGATGATTTTTATGTTGGAACTTCTAGTGAGCATAATTGTGCAATTATGCCTTGTTTTTTTTTTATTCATAAGATTTTTCATTACATTAGATCATATTATATTTCCTGGCTTCCCTATGATACCCCGTAATTCGACTACCCTTCCTTCTGAAAAAAATTTCAAGAAAAGTTCTTGAAAATTAAAAGCTACCATCCCCAAAGATTGTAACCATTGTACTCCTAGTACAACATTAGCACCTCTCATTGGAATGGAAAGCATTGGATTATTCAATACATATTCCCCCATGGTTAGCTTTATATTATGACATTTTCCAGAGCAATTTATAGTTCCTCCATTTTCAATCATCACTTGACATTCTGGTGCTGGGTATAGGAAACAAATCAATTCCTTGGCTACCTTACAATAAATAAAATTATGGGTACTACCTGAATCAATCAACATTATTACCTTTTTCTTCTTGATATGTCCTTCTATCTTGAGAGTTTGAGGAGTGGCAATTCCTGCCAATGCATTACAAGATATGATCAGACTCATTTCTTCCTCTTCTAGGGGTGGTTCTTGGTGTATATCCTCTTCTTTTGAATATTCTTGTTCATTTTATTCTTCCTCTTCACAATTTATGTAAAATAATTTATTCTCAGCACACTTATGACCTTTATTGTATTTTCTATCACAACTGTAGCAAAGCTCTTTTGATGTTTTTTCTTCCAATTGTTGTGGTGTCAACCTTGTAGGTTGTGGAAGTCTAGGAGTAAGAACGCTTCCATATATATAGATGTGAGTGGTAGGCTTCCTTATTGCCATAATTTTACATTCAATTTTTATTGCCAACCTAAATGCCTTCTCTAATGAATCTGGTTCCCAAACGTGAACTTCATGTTGGATGTTATCCTTTAAAGTCCCTATGAAGAAATCAATCATGTGTTCCTCTGGAATATCAGTTACCCTTATATTCAATTTTTGGAAGTCCTCAATGTGCTCCACCACTGAACCCTATTGTTTTAGATTTATCAATTAGCTAAATAAGGTATTGTTCTTTGTATCCTCATAATGTGCTATCATTTCCTCCATAAAAAATAACCAAGTGATACATTTTTTATGGGAGAAAAGCCATCGATACCATACAAATGTATTATGTTCTAAATGTAAAGTTGAAATGTGTACCTTTTGTGTGTTTTGCACATTATTGAGATCAAAATATTGCTCCATCTGTAGTATCCATGTTACGGGATCCTTGCCATCAAAATTCCTCATATAAATCTTTGGAATATGGTGGTTCTTCCATCCAACATTAGAGTTTATGAAATCACGATTAACATCTATTTTGTTCTCATCATGATTTTCTTCTACTATCTTTTCAACAATAGGAATCATTTCTTGTATCAACTTTGTCAAACCTTCCATGTATGCTTTTAGATCATTCTTCATGTTTTCCATGTTGTCTTTCATTTTTTCTTCCACGTTCTCCATCTTAGATTCCATGCCTTTCTTCAAACCATCCATCTTCATTTCCACGTCTTTCTTCAAAACTTCCATTTCATTTTTTGTTTCTCTTTGCGAGAGTGAAATTTGGTGCACTTTTTCTTGTAAATTTGATAGATCATGTTTTCATTCTTCATCTTCATGAGTCATAGTAGAGTATTCTAAGGGCTTAATAGGTGTTGAATTATTTTTTGTATGAATTTTAAAATCCAATACTGAATTATATGCTCAATGGGCCCTTGGAATCACTTCAAACTGATTTTTTACACAAGACTTATGCAATTTGGAAAAAAAATACACACCTTTTTCTTGCTTTTGAGGAGCTTGTTATTTAAACTGAATTATCTCTGTGATTTAGGATCTCCAATATCTAAAAATTTTCCTTGACGTAGCCCTCTAAATCCTCTTTCGAATGCCATAGGTCTGACTTGATTTGGATTCTTCAAGGAAAAGTTATGTCCAAGCTCCCACAATGACCTAATTATGGACTGCATCAATAGAGAGAACTTGTACGACTTGCCATGTGTCACTATTTCCTCCTTCATCTCTTTATTCCCTATATACTACTTTACCAATAGGAAGTAATCAAAAATTGGTCACCCACACAATAACTGATAAGGGGGCTATACTAATAACAATAAGGGACTAAACTAGTATATAGGGATTTCTATACTAATAACGATCACCTCTTTGAGATGAAATTAGGGAGCATGAAAAATCCCTAATTTCCACATATCCTACCTCCCAAAATAATGTGAATCAATCTCTAAAAAATTTCCACGACATTCCTTGGGATTTCTTCTTCGCTCTGTGAAAATTTAAGCTTTCGAAACCTCATAGAGAAATATTTATAGCGAAAATTATGCGATGACCTGTTTAGGTTAAATTCATGAGCCTGCAAAAAGCCCAAACTTCCACAGATCATATCTTCAAAAATGTTGCTAACCAAGCTCTAAAAATTTGCGAAGATGTTGCACAGGATTTCAGATTCTCACTCTAAAAATTTCAGCTTCTGAACCTTCGTACAAAAAATGTTATAGTGAAAATTCCACAATGACCTTTTTGGAGAAGCGAAACCCTATAATCCAAAGCTCTGATACCAAATGTTGGGAAACAAGTTCCAAAAATATAAGAAAAGAGAGATCAACGCCTTCGAAATCAGCCACTTCGAGGGGGCAACCTCCAATACATTACATAAATAAACAATTCTTGGATGCTACAAATGACCAAAACCTCCTTCTATATACAAGAGTCCATGGGGCCACAATATAATCCTAGCCGACCTAACAATAATAATGTAAGGGCACAATAATACAAATATTGGGGTTACAGGGGTACAACAATATCAATAAGGGGGCTATACTAATAAAAATAAGGGACTAAACTAGTAATATAGGGACCTAACATTAATACGGAGTGTTATGACATAATGAAAATAACAACATTAAAGCTAACAGTTTGAAGAGGTTTGTATGATGTGGCAGTTTTATGGGAATAATCCTCTTCCATTCTAGTTCAACCAACTCCATAAAAAGTGCAAAAAGAAGTGAAAATGGTGTGTGGTTGTTCCTTGAATGTTGCCTGGTGTATGGTAATAACGTGCTGGTACTGAGAGTAGTGGTAGAAAACTATTTGAGAGAAACTATGTCATTGTTCCGCTATTCCTTTCCCTTTTTGGTTGAAGAGCCTTTGTAATGGCGGAAAACTCGAAACTTTTGGATAAAATGATGGAGTTTCATTTTATGAGAAATTACAAAGAAAATCCTGTGAAACAAGTTTAATTGATAGCGAAGACATGGAGCGGAATAAATGATATATGAGGGGGGGTGTTGACGTTGCAAAGAAGTGGGACCGATCGCAGATCGTGCATCAGAAGTTTTATTGTAAAATGAAGGAAGTTTAATGTTGAAAATAGCAAAGTGCGATGTGTGATGAGGGTGGAGGTGACGTGTGGTAGAGAAATGGGACTGATCGCAGATCCTACATTGGAATTTTTATAAAAATACATACTCGTGCAATCAACAACATTTATCGGAACTTTAAACAAAATTTCAATTTCTCCCAAACAATATGCATTCATGCGGAATTCTGGTTCTTGTGCCCCACAACTAGTTTACCAATAGGAAGCAATCGCAAATCGGTCGCTTGAAAATTTAACTTTACATTGATAATTGCTAAACCATAAACTCTGAGATTTGCGAAATTGCACTAGTGCGCTATGCCGACACATGTCCCTCTCCTCATCGCATTGCAAATCTCTTAACATACCATGCGAAGCCTTAATGATAAAATTTAAAACCTGCGATTTGCAAAATCGCTCGATTTGCACTTTAATCTCCACTGTTTATCTGCACCCAGATCTGACGTTCTTCCTTGATTTTCCCTTAGCCTCATCACATCGCAAGTCACTTAAAATACCATGTGATTTGACTTAACGATAAAAATTAAAGACTGCGCTTGGAAAAGTTACCACATGTGCGCTTTAATTTCAGTTGTTGGAATGTTCCACTTTGGATCTGTGATTAGATCATGGTCGCCCGTTATTTTTGCATGTAGTTCTTCCCCGTTACTTCATTCCTTAGTCTATTTCCAGACCAATTTCCTTTAAATACTATCTGTTGCTCTTCTCTCGATCTCCAACATTACTGGTTAAGTTGTTTTCTTTTGGATACACTTTGATTTTAAAGAACTCTAGTTGCCACGAAGCCTTAATTTTCCTTCTTCAAAAATTGATTACCTGTTTACCCATAGCCAATTTTCTAAGATAACCAAAATCTTAGTGAAATAGCTATGCTTTTCACTATGTGGAATATATGACTTCCATTTTTGAGAAATAACTTCCTTTTATTGTATTATTGTTTTGACAATGAATTTGCAACAAAGGTAGATATTATTCCAGACTAGATCAAATGACCTTCAACACTAACATAAGCCAAAACAGAGGTTTAAAATTTTTTGGGACTCTAAAACACTATGACACCTATTCACTTAAAACCACCTTGATGTTGGGACTTTTTACATTTTATTAGAAATGACTGAAACTTTGGGCATAGACTAGGACACAATAAAAATTTGAAAACAGTAATACAATGGCGATTAAACCATTAAAATTTCCAATGCTAATAGTGGCTCCTATTGGGGATGAAGTCCTCCCTGTGAGGCTTCAAGGACTATAGACTCAGTGCCTCAAAAACTCTTGAAACTCAGAAGAATTTTTGAAAATAATTCTTATGATTGACCATTGACATAGTGGACTCAATATTGACCATATATACAGACATAAGTACCATTATGCATGGATTTTATTGACACATCACACTAGATATTTACAATGGACTGAATCAACTAACTTTACCATTGAATAGGCCTCCAGTGAGCTGATCATCATCCAGATGTTTGAGCATAAAAAGTATTATTCTCCAAAAATTCAGCAATTTTAAATGGCCCAAACCACATATTTTTTAAATTACCATGCTTTCCATGGTCTTCTCTCCTAGCATCCCAACGCAACACCAAATCATTCTCCTGAAAAAAGTGATGATTTTCTCTTTTATCAAAAATAGATTTGACTTTAGCCTGATACTTCTAAAAATTTTCTAGCAATGATTCTTTGATTCAGTGTGCTTCTATCAACTATAGTATTCTCCTTTGGATTGGGTTTTCATGATCAAATTCATTTTGAAGGAAATTCATCACAGGGAGAGTTAATTGCAAAGGCATTACAACTTATGTACCATATACAAATGTATCAGTAGCATTTCTAGTTGGTACATCCTCAATCCATTTAGTGAAATAGTCTATAGATGTAAGAATCCATGTATGTTGTCCTAATGAAGGTGGATGAATTTCATCGATCAATTCTAGGCCCCACTATTGGAAAGGAACATCTGATGAGGAATGAGAGGTAATGGTAGCAATTTCTGTTTACCAGCAAATTTTTGACATTCGATAAAGCTCCTCACTTTGGCAAAGACATCAGAGAAAGGATTTGGCTAATAACAGCTAGCTCTTAAGATTTTGTTTGCAGTTGCTCTCCAATACAAATTCCCTCCACACACTCCTTCATGTATCTCTGTCACAATATCCTAGGATTCCACTTCATCTACACATCTTAACAAGACTCCAACAAGATATTTCCAATAAAGATAATCTTCGAAAATGAAATACTTCATGGCTCTCAGTTTAAAAGCTCTTCTTTTAGATTTCTCCATTTCAGATGGGTAGTTGAAATTTAACAAGAAGTAAACTAAGTAAACTATATACTTGTACCAATATGAATTAAATATTTCAAGATAATTATCAATACCTTATATATCTTCTCCTTTAGGTGCCTCTACATTCAGATTTAAAGATTTGTAGTTATATTCAGCCATCAAGCGAGTCAAGACCTAACCCTTATCAATTTAGCTGGTTTAATTTCAACATCAAATTCTAGAATCTTAGTCAGCCATCGTCCTCTCCAACCATCTGTATATAGTTGTAGCAACACATCTTTAACAGTGATATCAAGCACAAAAGAAATTAGTTTTGAATGCAACATATAAACTCGAAAAGAATTCAAAGCCTTAACGAGTGCATATGCTTGTTTTTTAGTCAAGCTATACTTTAATTCAACATCCCTTAAACCACAATTGAAAAATGAAATTGGTTGCTCAAAACCCTCCTTATTCTTTTGTAGTAAGACAACTACAATTGTTTCTTCTTAAGCATATGAAAAAATCAGAAACTCCTTTTCAAAATCAGGACTAATGAAAACTAGTGCTTCAGTCAAGGTGGACTGAATTGCAGAAAAAGAATCTTTAGCTTAATCTCACCACTTAACTTCTGCATATTTTTTCAGAAAAACATTTATATTTTTGAGCAACTCTTGAAAGTTAGGAACAAAACGCCTCAGAAAATGGATTTTCCCTAAAAATGATGGCAATTCCTTATTATTTCTTGGCAAACCAATCTTCTGAATAGCTTATACTCTTCCTGAATCAATACATATGCCACTTTCTTCTACAATATGTCACAATAAATTACCTTCTTGGATAGAAAAAGACGACTTTTTGGGGTTTAAGGACAAATCAAACTTTCTGCATTTGTCAAAAAATTGCTTCATATGTTTCAAGTGGTCTTCATCATATTTTGAATATATTGTGATGCAGTCCAAATAGATGAACACAAATATGTCCTTTTCTCCCGCAAAGACAATATCCATTTCCCTTTGAAAGGTTGAACCTGTGTTCATCAAGCCAAATGGCATTTTTTTGTACATGAATGTGCCCCAAGGTGTGGTAAATGTTGTCTTTTCTCTGTCTTTCCTATCAACTGAAATCATATTATAGCATGAAAAGCCTCAATCATTGATAGTCTTTTGGATCCTACAACCTCCTACAAGATATAATCCATCTTGGGACTATATTTCTCCATTATTTTTCTAGACTGGGACTATATTAGCTACCCAGTTAGAAAATCTCAAAGGAAAAATAATCTTTTCTTCCCATAATTTTTTGGTTTCTTCTCAATGATTGGAAGCAACATGGGATTGATGTGTCTGACTTTTTGTGCTACAGGATTTGCATATGTTTTCAAAGGTATCTTGTGCTCCATTATGATCTTATCATAATTTTTCAACTCACTATAAGACCATGCAAAAATATCATCAAGTTCCTTCAACAATTTGATATATTTTGTTCTAGTTTCCATAGGAAGGAATTTGGACACTTTGACTAATCTTGGCTAATGTTCTGTACCAATGTTACACTCTATTGTACTCTCTCCATCAACCTTTCTTTTAGGCTTGAGAAAAATATCATTATTATCAAACAGTATTTCTAAAGGAACCAAACCCTTAAGAATAAAGTTAGTTTTTAGGTCTATAATGTTTTTCCCAGCCATAGTTTTCTTAAAAGGGCTGTTAT
The DNA here is from genome assembly GCA_034641835.2 of Pinus albicaulis. Lineage (NCBI taxonomy): Eukaryota > Viridiplantae > Streptophyta > Pinopsida > Pinales > Pinaceae > Pinus > Pinus albicaulis. Next base: position 667,716,890 of record CM076582.1, on the reverse strand, counting down.
TTTGGTTTTCAAAAATTTCCCGCTCATCATCAATTTGTGTGTCTGCAAACTCTTCTACGAACTTCAAAAATTTCTGAATCTCCCTTTTATCTTCAAATACTTGTCGGTGCTTGATGTTATGAGTAATTGAAGGTCTTTTTTTTATTTGAACACCATAAACTTCCTTGACATCTAGAGGAACTTAAAAATTACTAGCAATAATAGTTAGTGAATCAAAAATTTCATTTTTTTCTCTAGTGACAAAATATATATTAAATGTTGTAAAGTAATGTTCAATCAAATCCCAGACTTCATTCTTATAACTCTTCAATTTGGAAATTTTCACTTGGTAATTATTTCTCACCTGCTTAATCACCAACTCTGAATCACCAAAGGCAATTAGTTGTTCTTCTCCCAAATGTTTTTTTGCCTCCATACCCAGCACAAGTGCTTCATACTCAACAATTTTTTTAGTGGTAGCAAATTGCAGTTTGTATGATATGGTTACCTTCTGCTGAGTAGGAGAAATGAGCACTACACCATCTCCTGATCCTTCTCTTGAATAAGCTATGTCAAAGTACAATTTTCGGATCTGTCCTCCTTCTAAATGATGTGCATTTTCACCTCGAAAATGTTGTTCTTCACCTAATTTAGGCTCAAAATCATTATCATTAGCAGCAAGGTGCAAAATTTATGACCCCAATTATTTTTCTTCAGCATATATGGGATGGTTTGATGGATTTTGTTGATCACTAATGATGTAGCCCATTTTAGTTTCCCTATACAACCTTCTGAATTCCCCTCCAAATACTGGGATGGTAGCATATGACATGTCCATCTGAAGGGTACCTCTCAATTTCTTAGACCAAGATCTGGAAAGTAACATCCCAAATATAGGAGGAATGTCAGCAACCACAATGTCCATCACTAAGCTCTTCATAAGCAGTTGGGTAAGGGAAATAACCAGATCCTTAATCACTCCTAGACACTTGAAATTTTTGGATTCAAAGGTGTAAAGGTCATGGTATTTATTGGTGATCTCTAATCCCAATTCATCCATTACTTTCTTTGGCATGAGATTGTGAGAAGCTCCAGAATCTAATAGAAAATTATGCAGAAATTTGTCATGCATATTGAGTGACAAGTAGAAAGGAGGTGAGTTATCATCATTTTGGTCTTAGACATGACAACCTAGATAAATGGTGGGATGCTCATCCTCAAGGTTGACTGAATCAGGGGCGAGAGGAGGTTGGAGCAAACTCTTAAAAGACTCTTTATATGCTATATTTTTTAATAATTCCTGGAGTGGAACTCGAATTTTGATTTTATTAAATTTAGATTTGAAACTAAAATAAATTGGAACTAATTCCTTATTTTCTGCTATAATTTTGACAATTGGAGCAGAATTTTGAGGTGGAGGAACCTCATTTACCTTGGCCTTCTGTTTAGCATCTTGTTTATCTGAATCTGATTTTTTTGAGGCTATTGAACAAGATCGTTGAACCTCAAAGGGTAATTTTTTTTTGAACTTCTTGCTATATTTGATCATTCTGTGCATAAATTTGAGCATTCATATCATCAGAAAACACACAAATTCTTTATATATCTTCATATTCCTACAAATTCAAACATGTTGACTGTGAAGTTTCTCCCAGATGGTTTATTTCTTCATTTTCTTCATCATTTCCTTGTTTTTGTTCTTCAACAAAATTATTCAAAGGAGGTTGAACATTTTGATCATTAGTATTCCTCCTTGGGCATTGTAATATTTGTTGAGGCAGAAAAAGGGCTCCTCAAGGGTGCCTGATTTTTATTAGCTTCATTTTTATTGTCTTTAGCAACTGGTTTATTTTCTACCTCTAATTTTGAAATCTTAGAAGAAAGTTCCTTGATCAAATTGGACATTTGATCGATATTTTCTTCTGCTGAAAGAGACTTAGAAGAAGAAGGTTTCTTCTTTCATATTCTTTTCTCTTTTTCATTTTCATCCTCCATTTTTAATTTATTAGAAGCCATGAGATTAGACTGTACTCCAATTGTAGCCTCTTTCATACTTGTCATTGTCTATGCTTTTTCAGCCCTCAACCATAAAGCCAACTCAAAATCTAAATCATTTGTAAAATTTATCATCGATGTGGTTTCAATAGGTTTAATTTCTTCAGAATTTTTTTTGATAAATCTTATTAAACCTCTTAGTAAAATAAGCTAATGACTCATCTACCTTCTTCTTCAGAGTTCCAAATTCTGTAAGATAATAGACATAGTCTTTCTTATCACCCTAGTGCTTCACATATATCTCTTCTAATTCATCAATTTTTGTTATTGAATTTGGATACAAACTTCTAAACCATTTTTGAGCTTCACCATCCAAACTCTGAACAAAGATTCTTCACTAGACATCTTTATGCTCAATATGTTGATTGTCAGCATAATTGTAGAAAGTCACTAAATGTTCCTCAGTAGAAACTCCTTCTCCCTCCCACTGTATTTTGGAAGATATTTCAAGTAATATCCTTGAGGAAGTGGATGTAAGTGTTGAGGGAGAACAAGTGGTGCTTATCTTGTAACCACTATCTGATGCATCCTTGTAAAGGCAGGTTGAGCCATATTTTGCTAATGTAAAGTTGATATAGCTATTTGGGAAATATGAATTTCAAGTGGTGAATTCCAATTTTGATTTAGGACAGTAGAAAATTAAAGGCCTTGAGATAATTTTTCAGGCCTTGGAACTGAGAGGAGTGGGTTTTTAAAAATATGAATAGAGGATGTCTTCAATTATCCTTCAGGAGAAGAGTCATAAACTAAAGTTGTCTCTTGAGGGGATAGAGTTAATTCAGCTTTATTTTTTTGAGCAAGGAAATCAGATAAACTAAAAGTAAGACCTTCAGGTACAGTATCTTTAAGTGGATGAGGGGAAGATGACCCAACAGTTGGATTTGGAGAGAAAGTAAAATATTCTTTCTGAGGGGTGACAAGAGACTGATATTCAGGATGAGTTTGAAGGAAATTTAAAATACCGTTGAAGTCTTCTTCAGTCAAAATATCCCTATCAAGAAAAGGTGCAATAGCCAATAGTTGTTCTAATTCCCCTTCAGTTAGCACAAACTCTTATGACTTCTTATCAACACTTAGAATTCTAGTTTCTCATTCTTTGAATAGAACAACACTTATTTGAGATTTACTAGGTGATGAGTAAGAAAAAATTTTAGCTGAGCCTAGGTTAACAACATCTAATTTATTTTCTAGGGGAGTAGCTTCAACTTGAGATTTTTCAGCAGAATATTATGAAACTAAAACCTCTTTAGATTCTAAAGTAGATAGAGGTACCTTTTTATTTGGAATGTAAATTTTGTGTACCTTCTTCACTAATTGAGATGTGGCTTCAACTGAATTCTGTTTTCCTTTGGAATCTTTGATAATTTTCTCTGGGTCAGCAACATGAGTCATAGTTGGAGATATTTGATTCCTCCTTATAGAAGGAGGTCTTGAAACTCCTATTCCTCTTCCTCTTTGTGGAGTTTCCAGGTGAAAAAATTTGCAGTCTTCTTCAGGTCACCAATTCTTGTTCACCATCAAGAACTGAATATCAAAAATTTATAACAATAGAATTAGGAGAATACTTCATCACAAGGCCTTTGTCTCCTAAAATCAGCACTTGGACTGCAACAAGCGCCTCACCAGACACATCTTAAACTCTAAGGAAATTTTAATGTTTTGTTCTATAGGATTCGAATATGGTATAAACACTGATTTACTGAAGAGAGATTTCAGTCAAATCCACAATTTACTAAAGAGGGTATTGTGACTTGATGTGGTAGCAAGGTGCAAGTTTGTAGTCTATGATGAGAGGAAATTGAAAGATGAGAGGAAAATCAATATGTCTGTAAAACATAAATCTACTGCTTTAGTAGAAATTGACAAAAGTAACAGTTTGAAAATGTTCCATTGAGAGAGAGTTATTTCTAGTCTAAAAATATTCTCACTAAAATATCATGAAGAAAAAATATCATGAGTGACGCTCTTCCACTTTTATAACATATATTTTATTAGGAATGCTTATTGTGTGAGACTAACAAAAACTGATAAAACACATAACATGATTAGGAGACTAATAGAAACACATAACAATATGATGATTTGTAAACTGGAACTAGAAGAAAGGATATATGGAAGCAAAAATAAAGTAGAGAATACACATAAAAAATTGGTAATAAGTCCTCAATAGTATCATTCCATTTCATTCACAAAACAAATTATAGTTCTTATAAGTCAAAATTCAATAACCACCAAAAAACCCTGACTTCATATCAGTTTGGCATATATATACAAAATATGATACTGTCACCTTCCACAGAAAAAGGTAAATCTGTTTCAAAATTCATTACAACCTCGTGAAAGAGGTGAGGCTTATGTAAAACTTTAATATGGAGTGTTGTGAAAAATGAAAATAACAACATTAAGGCTAACAGTTTGAAGTGGTTTGTATGATGTGGAAGTTTTATGGGAATACTCCTCTTCCATTTTGGTGCAACCAACTCCATAAAAAAGTGCAAACAGTAGTGAAAATGGTGTGGTGGTTGTTCCTTGAATGCTACCCGGTGTTTGGTAAAAACGTGATGTTATTGAGAGTAGTGGTAGAAAACTGTTTGAGAGAAAATTTCCCACTGTTCTGCTGTTGCTTTCCCATTTTTTGGTTGAAGACCCTTTGTAATGGTGGAAAACACGAAAGTTTTGGATAGAATGATGAAGTTTCATTTTATGATAAATTACAAAGAAAATCCATTGAAACAGGTTTAATTGATAGCGGAGACATGGAGCAGAATAAATGATAAGTGAGAGGGGGTGGTGACATGGTGAAGAAGTGGGACCGATCGCAGATCACGCATCGGAAGTTTTATTGTGAAATGTGGGAAGTTAAATGTTGAAAATGGTGAAGTGCGATGTTCGATGAGGGTGGAGGTGATGTGGCAGAGAAATGGGACTGATCGCAAATCCTGCATTGAAAGTTTTATAAAAATGCATACTCGTGAAATCAACATTGTTTATCAGAACTTTAGAAAAAAAGGAAATTGCTCCTAAAAAATATGCATTCCCGCAGAATTGTGGTTCTTGGGCACCACAACCAGTTGACCAATAGGAAGCAATCACAAATCGACTGCCCAAAAATTTAACTTTACACTGATAACGACTAAACCATAATCTCTGTGATTTGCGAAATCGCGCTAGTGTGCTATGCCAACATGTGTCCCTCACCTCATCGCATCGCAAATCGGTTAAAATACCATTAAAATCCTTAATGATAAATTTTAAAAACTATGATTTGCAAAATCACTCCATCTGCGCTTTAATATCCACCATTGATCTATGCCCAGATCTGATGGTCTTCCTTGCTTGCGCCTTATCGTGTGGCAAATCACTTAACATAGCATGCGATTTGACTTAACGATAAAACTTAAAAATTGTGCTCTGCGAAGTTTCCCCGTGTGTGCTTTAATCTCAGCCGTCGATCTGCTCCCCTTTGGATATGTGATTAGGTCATGTCCGTCCGTTATTTTTTCACGTGGTTCTTCCCCGTTGCTTCATTCCTTAGTCTATTTCTTAGCCACGTTCCTTTAAATATTATTTGTTTCTCTTCTCTGGATCTCCCACTTTGCTGGTTAAGCTATTTTATTCTAGTTGCGCTTTGATTTTAAAGAACTTTGGTTTCCACGAAACCTTAATTTTCCTGCTTCGAAAACTAATTACCTATTTACCTGTAGCCTCTTTTCTGAGATAACCAAAGTATCAGTGAAATAGATGCACTTTTCACTCTTTTTAATATATGACTTCCATTTACGAGAAATAGCTTCCTTTTACTGTATTATTATTTTGAAAATGAATTTGCAACAAAGGTATTTATTATTCTAGAATAGATGACTACAATTTTATTACCCATGCATCAACTGACCTTCAACAATAACATAAGCCAAAACAAAGATTTTAACTTATTTTGGGACCCTAAGACACTATGACACCTATTCACTTAAAACCACCTCGATGTTGGGAATTTTTAACTTTTATTGCAAAATGACTGAAACTTTTGACATGGACTAGGACACAATAAAAATTTGAAAACAGTAATACAATGGCGATTACACCATTAAAATTTTCAATGCTAACAACTAGTTGTAATATATTTTCCATAGGATATTGAAAAAATATCTCTTTCATATTTGGAGGAATCAAGGAATATCCTTCTATTGCAACTGGCCACTCTTCAAGATGAATTTCAGCAAGAGTATGCTCTTGGTCTTCAAAAAATTCTGAGCATATAGATAAACAAGTTTCCTCTTGAAACAAAATTCAAGAAATGAAATGTTTGAAGAATAATCTGAATGGAAGTCCTCATCAATGTCTTGGTCTCCTGAACACTGCTGAATACCTTCATATAATTTGTTATCACAAATAAATTTTTATTTTTTGATTAGGGTACTCATCTAGGTTTCATCTGTCTCATAAGGTTGCTCCATGAAATTAGTGAAAAATTCATAAAATAAGTCTTTATGCTAAGTCCAAAACACCTCATGGATAATGTCATATCAGTCATATCTATCAATTTTCACTTTAGGTTCACATGCATTGCTTTAAAATTTGTTTTTAAGTCACATGTCTGATTTTTCCTGATTCCGCAACAAATCTGTAAAATTTATAACTGAGAATGCTACAAAATTATGTTTTTATAAAAAAATCAATGGGATGATGATCTATCAAGAATTTAGTGTTTTAGGGTAAAGGTAAGGTCATACAATTGATTTTCATAATCATCCAAGCATGTAAAAGCATAAATACCACTCATCATTGCTTTCCACTCCCTCATTTTGTCACCTTTATCTCCACATTCGAATTTCATTCCTTAAAAAAGTTACCCAAGCTCATATATGTCATTTAATTTTCAACCTTTGCATGTATCAGTCAGTTGTCAACTTTGAAAAATTTAGCTTTGTGACAAACAACTTGCTGTCCAAATTGTTTTTTTACAGTTGTCACATTTTTAAGAGGGCAGTTTGGGTTATAAAAGCAAATTGCATGAAGAGGAAAGAATAAAAAAAAGGCTATGTGTTTGGATAGGAGCATATGGAGTTTTAACTGATTATGTATGACCTCATCTTCACATAATTTTTCATCCAGATAGGTTACATGTATTTCTACCAGGAGCTACAAGGGGATTTTTGTGTTTCTTGGACTGTTTGAGCTGTTGGTTTCAAGAGGAAGTTTCAGGAAAATAAAGATGTATTTAAAAAATATGAAGAAGGTTTTTTGTAAGAAAATAACAAGGAACAAAAACCTCTTTCAATTTTCTCCCAAGTGCTACAAATTTGGAGATTTTAAATTTCATTTGGGACCTATTTTCAGAATTCTGAATTTTTCCTGTTTTATACATGATTTTATAATGCAGATTCTGGACAACTGAAGATGGTTTTCAAGAAACTGAGAGAGGTGTTTCTTATAAAAATTATTATATACAAAAAAATCCTCCATTTTTTTAACATCTATCAGGTATCGAGAGATAGGAGTTCATTAGTGAAGCCTTCTTTTTCAGTAAAAACTGAGTCATTTTTATTGGTTGATGAAGTGGCTGAAGATGAAAAGTTTGTTTCTTGAGGAGGGTAAGAGGTATTTTTAACCAAATTTTCCTTATTAGGCTTCATTCTATCATCTCACAAAAAAATGGACCTTTTCTAGGACTAAAAGCCAAATTATGTGAAGTTTGTGGGAAATTAGGCAATTCCGTAGCATGTGCCAGGCTTGAAGCCCAATTTTTGCTGTGGAATCTCTGAAGAATTATTTTTGGTTTTAAGGAGTTTAAAATGATAGGGATGAAGAGTTTTGAAGGTTGTGTTTAATTTTTTTTTACTACTTAACATCCTCCAATGGTTGAGAATAGCAGAAGATTACCACATATCACCCTTTTTGTTTGTGCTATGAAAGTAGCTCTAAAACTCTGTTTTGACAGCAAGGTTAATTTTGGTGGCTTATTTTGGAAGAAGAAGAAAGGTAGAAATATATTTAAAGCTACTCTCCATGAGAATTACAAAGAGTATCAGGGAAATGTCAAAGAGTATCAGATCAGTGGTTCTCTAAGTGGGAATATTCTATTAAAGATATAGTTTGAAGATATCAGTTCAATGTATTGCCAAATCATCAAACTGATAACTCCTAAAAAGTAGGTAGAGTAACTTCACAAGGACAGTTAGAGTATTAATCTCCTGTTTATGGATAGTATGGATGAAATTCATGAATCCTTTCAAGGAATATTTGGATCAGCTTTAGTTTAAAATGTAATAAATAGGTGTTAGAGTCATAGTAGGACTCTAACTGCTAATTCGAAAGGTGTCAGTCCTAGTTGTAAAAATCTAGTTAGTAGTTATATTTTGTGTCAGTAATAGAGTTTAATGGTCTAGCCACATGGCAGACTAGATGTAAAGTCTAAATTCCTATAAGTAGTGAAGACTTATAGGCATTTAGTAGGACTCTAAGTCCTAATTCGAAAAGTGTCAGTCCTAGTTGTAAAAAATATAGTTAGTGGTTAGATTTTGTTAGAGTAATGAGGTTTAATGGTCTAGCCACTTGGCAGACTGAATGTAAGGGCTAGATGCCTATAATATATGACAACTTAGATGTATCTAGGGTTGGAAAATGTTATCAAAAGACTACTTTTGCAAAGCTTTGGATTGAATGACATATACAGAAGCAGCTTAACTTTTTTGGACCTGAGATTCTTTGTATATTTCAATGATTTTATATCTTATCTTCCTAATGTTTCCCTTTCATAGTTGTAATGCTTATTACTGAGAATTCATGGTTATTCATGCTCTGACTTCCTTTAAGTGTTGAACTATGGTCAAATGAGTTTTTTGGCTCCTATCTTTGGAAGGTTTTCTTCAATGTTTTTAATGCTTATTACTCAAAATTAATGGTTATTCATGCTCTGACTTCCTTTAAGTGTTAATCTTTTATTATTCTCTTTTAATACTTTCCTTTTCAATACCTTGATGTATCATTACTCAGAATTCATATATCACATGATCTGACTTCCTTTGAACCTCAACTTATTGTTATTTTCTTGAATGTGTCACTCTTTCATTGAAGTATATACAAGCCTCAGTTTCTATAAGAAGAGATATTATTATGTTTATCCCTATCCCCGACTCCATAGCCCAATGGTAGCAAGCCTCCATCTTTTCAACCTGCAAACATAAAAAATCAAGACACATAGAGTTAGCCATCTATCTATATCATTATTCCATATCATTAATCCTTGAGAGAGCCCTATCAAGATGAGGAGTCTAAGCCTCAGTCAAAAGATTGGTTTGAAATAGTTACACTGAAGTTGTCTGATCAACAACCTATCAGGTCCAATTTTGGTGATAACATAATTCAAGGGAAAGATTGTGATATTCATCAATTAATTGTGTATTAATATTAATTTTGGTCAAAGAAGACATTATTTGTTGGAAATTATCACAAATATAATATTATTTTGCAAGATGTTTTAGAACAAACAATTCTCTTTCATTGTTCTTTTCTTGATCCTTGACAATCCAATCAGTTTCATTTCCATCTGCAGAAATTGTTGTCTTTTGGAAATCCACCTGAATTTCATGACTACAAATCTCTTTTATATCCTCCTGATGAGAACATAAATCAAACCAAGCTTCTTCAATCTCATCAGGCGCTAAATCCTGATCATAGATTTCAATTCCCATAGGCTGAAAAAGATCATCAAAATTTCCAAAAAAACATTCTACCATCACTATAGAAGGACAAGTTTTCTTTTAATTGTTACAAAATGCTACATAGAAATCCTTAAGAGAACATAGAATAGCAGATGTAAAATTCTCATACCAAAAACTTTCTCTTTCTTCTAATGGTGCCATAAATATTTTCATGAAGCAGTCTTCATGAATTACAACTTCTAGTGTACATATGTGCATGTTAAAGTTAATAAAATGAAAAGCAACATCATATCCTTCTTAATATTTAAATTTAGGTAGATAGGTTAACCAATCAACAGGAGGCATTAGGTTTGGAAAACCATAGATATGAGATATATCCATAGGATCATACCTCCTAACATTTGAATCCATCTTGAAATCAATGAAGTCAACAAGAAATTCTTCAAGTTACCGGTCTTTGAAAAATGGCATCACCATAAAAATGATGAACCTTTCGATTCTTCGTCACCAGAGGCACTAGGTGAAAGATGCACAACCTTTCTTGTGTCTGACCACTTTTCACCATTAGTAACTAGAGCTAATATTTGTCGTTATTTCCTGGGAAATATTTAACCTTCGCTCCCTCGCAATAGTTCCAATAATGTTATCAGTCCCCTAAACATCCCAAGGTTGAGAATGGAGCTGAAGGAAGGTAACCACAGATCGGGCTCTAGGTCAGGTAGCTAGCCCTACCAGGACCAGAGAGGGATCTCTCGTTGTCACTTTGCAGTAAATGGATTGATTGCATATCTATTATTCTTAGGATAGGCATGTAAGCTCAACAAATAGGATTTTTGTTTGATGTTTTAAGTGATGGATAGAAATTTCAGTGAGAAGGTTAGGTCTAGGGCTTTTAGGTCTAAATTTCAAGGTGAATTTACAAATAATGTGTGAGGCTAGATAGGTAGTTTTAAATAATGCTTAATTGGTCATTTAGTATAGGATGAAGTGATATATATTATAAATGAGAACTAAGGTGAATTCATTCATTTATAAGTAAATAGAAATATCATGTAAACCTTGTCTAAAATAGAACATGAACAAATATGATTTTTTCTTATAAACTTACAAGATAAACACATGGAAAGATGTATCTAAAAGAGGAAAGTGTATCATTTAACATGAATAGATAAAAATACAGAGGAAGAAAAAAATACCCAATGCATACCACAAGATTCTCAACACATGTTCTAGAATTATGTCTTTGTTTTCATTCCAAAATGTTGTTATAGCAGCTCCACTGCAAAATAACAATATCCAACCAAAAAAAATACTAAAGAGAGTCTACTTATATAAAATATGAACCATGACACCTCATAGTGTTGAAAACCATCTAGAATGCATCATAAATACCTTATATGAGTCATTTCCTAGATTCTAGGGACCTTAGAAACCATTCCCTAAAATTTAGCTATGAACTAGGAGTGTGAGCCCTTACATTAAATTGCATGTTCCCTCATGATAAGAGGCAAAAAAGAACTCAATTAATCTAATTCCAACTCATACGATAGAAAAAATTGGAATTTCTGAAATTTTTTGAGCTTGAGAAGTGTCTTGAGGAATCCAATGTAGATGTGTAACAATTTTTGACCGAAGCATAACAGAATTTTACAGAAGCGTACTATAATTTTCCAGCCATTTCTGAGGAACTTTTAGGAGTCCAAATCAGATTATGAAAGATAGGTCAATTAGCCCCATGTTTCCAGTTTCCATAAAATATTTAATTTTTTAAAATTACCCATGGGAAGGCCTCCAAAAGCTCATTCTCCAAAGGTTACTCCAGAAGCGTAGCAAGGCCTTCAAAAAAGTGGCAGAAGCATAGAAAATGAGTGGTTTTTGGCCTTTTCTGCAAAATTAAAGCTTGTCATGCAAATAGGTTTCTTGATCTGTGATGTACTCATCAAAATGCATCCAACCATATAATAAAATCATGTTTTTGATGCCCCTAAAATAAGCGTAACAAAATCTTGTTATGCTTCTGTGGAGGCCAAATTTACAAAATTGCCAAAAATCCAGAATTTTCCAAAAAAACATTTCAAAAAAGAAATGATTTAAATGTGGATCAATATCACACTAACCATATTGTTTCTCGGAAACCTGAGAAAGGTTTTCTTTCTTGGGAATTTTATGAACAACAACCTCCTCCATTTTTCCAAAATACTTTCCCATTTTCTCAGAATCCAAGTTTGAAGTTGATCACTCAAAATTTGCAGAAGCGTAGCGCACTCTGATAAGAAGCCTAGTGCCTACTTTGAGAGGGTGTTTGGAGGCCTTCCCAGATGATTTTTGGACTGAAATTGATATGGGCGGAATTATTAGGATGTCTACTACAAAATGGATTCATCAAGAACTGCAAACCCCTGAAAATTGACTTGAAGACAACATGTTCAAAAGTGCAGAAAATGATCTGGAGAAACTGTATTTTTGAAATTTCTCTCAAATCATAACACCTGTGGATAAAATGAAGGAGGTTTTTTTTTTCTGGCCTATGATTGAAAAAAAATTCTTTCTAGTTCAGTAAATTCATCTCCATTTCTTCAGAAATAGATTTTGAAGAAAAATTGTCCCTATGTGCAATGTAAACCCTAGCTTGATCACAAAGCTCTACAAAAGATGTCATGGGTCTGAGTTGGCTCAAACCTAGAATGGTGACCTCCCTTATGGACCTTCTTCTCACCCTCCATGATTTTTTTCAACAAGGATATCTCTAGCTTGATGTAGTGGATAGGGAAGGTAGAAAATTACGAAAACAGGGGATAGTGGTAGAGTGGTTTTAGGGAGAGAAATGAAGTGGAAGGAAGTTAGGGAAAAATCCCTAAAAATTTGGGGAGGTAGGATGATGAGTATTCTACATAATGAAGGTGTAATTTTTGGGAATGGGCATGTGAAAGGTTCCCAAAAGGTCAAAACACATATTTTTCCTAGTTTCCCTACATAAACACAGTGAAAACTAGGGTTTTAGTGGAAATGGTAACAGGGATGGATATGAGTGATACGTACTGTATGTATAACATATATGGATGATGTATGAAGTTTTTTAGAGGATTAACTTATGTTTTTTCCTTTGCATGAGGTTTGAGGAACAATTTTTAATCTTCAAGGTCTAAGTTCATGCCCTTGAATCACTTTTCTTCATGACAAGGAATACTTGTTATTGAAGAAATGGCGTCTGTTGATAGGTTGAAATCCACACCTGCAATGATGGAATTTACCATGTTGATATTAGAGGAAAATAATCTTGTCATTTGAATATGATATCCCCACTCCATAATCTTCTCACATAACCTTAAACATCCAGTCCTCTCAAAACATCTTTTGGACAAGGGTGAAGTGTTGATTTCTTGCATGGTGCATGGTTCTAATCTGAGGTGGCGCCCTCCCTTGAGGTTTTTATTCTAACTGCCCATATTTTCTATCAGTGAAATGATGAAACCCTAGTGTGTAGATGGAATGAGTATGTTTAGTTTAATTTGGGTAAAACATAGTATAGGAATGGGGTAGATTTAGAGGGTGATATGAAGTGTTTAAAGCCAAGGAAAAATATGAAAAAAATTCAAGACATAGGCTTTCATATTGGCTCCATGTTATGAGTGATATCAAGTGAAATGGAGGTGATGAAGGTGCTCAAATGAGGGAAACATGATAATTTCCCAGTTTAACACTTGAAAACTGGCTAGAAATTAGGGTTTGGTGAAACTAATTCTTAGGAAGGGTATGAATTGTGGGGGATGGCAGTATGATGTATGTGGGAGGTGTAGTGTAATGTTTGATGAGAGGGTTAGGGTTTGGTTCACTGGAATATTTCAATGATGTGAAGAAGTGAAAATATAATGGATAATGAAGTGAGCATGAAAATCAATAGTGAGCTTGATAAATTGACCATGGTAGGGTATAAGAAGTTGACTTACTATTGTAATAACTCTAAAAACTAATGCCAATAAGCCTTGATCTTGTTTGAGTGGCTTGAGAGCCAAAATACCCAAAACTGAACACTTTCAAAAAGCATAAAAATGTATTCCAGAAGCGTAACATCTGTCATAGAAGCATAACAACTATATTCTAGAAGCGTAACAACTATTCCAGAAGCATAACACTGGCTAGCAGAAGTGTATCAGAAGTTACATAAGCGTAACAAATTATTTCATAAGTGTAACAAAGTGCTTCAAAAGTGTAACAGTTTTCTCCTTGGAGTAGTTTCTTTCCTTTGTTTCAAACCCTTGGCCACTATGGATTCTAGTGGAGGTAAAAGAGGAGCTCTACCACACATGAAAATATAATAATGAGTCTGGATGAGCTTCTTTTGTCCTTTATAAGCATTGAAATGACTTTTTTTTCCTCTAGTTAAAACAATAAGACAATTTTCATTTTGACATATTTTGAATTTAAAACATATTTTGAAATAAGAAAACCTACCTTACTTTATTGAGCTAAGTATGTTGACTCCCTTTGGAAGACTTATATGGTCAAAATGAAGGATTGTTTGCCTTGTTTGATGAAAAATTGGACTTTTCAAAGGAAAAATAATGAAACCTTGAAAGAAGATCTAGATGAGATATAGTGAATTACCTAAGACTTCTAAATGACAATGAATGGTATGAACTTTGAGGTGATTATGGCCATGGATGCGATAAGGGGAGAAATATTTCTGACCTAGACTCCTTCAGTGACCAAAATTTATTTTGAAAACTTGCTTGAAAAGAAAAAAAAAATTGACCTATGACTACTAGCAAATAATTTGAAAGAGCATGCTTGATCATTAAAAATATTGACACTAACATGGGCTCCAACTGGGGATTAAAACTCCTTCACGAGGTGTCAAGAAAATAATAGATTAGGTAGCCTTACCATTGGGAGATGGAGTCAAACTTTGAAAAACTTGAAATGATGAAATAAAACTAGAAATGACTTTGACTCAAAAATTGACTTGAATCTAACTTAAGTTAATTATGGCAGCAGATCATTGATATCTTAGGGCCTTCACCTTAGGCTTAAAATATTGATGATAATCACCCACTTACTGAAGATATATATATACAATCATGTGATGTGATCCCTCCAGTATAACCAATCCAACAAATGGATACTTCATTGAATCCTACTCACAGTTTCCTCGAGCAGGAAAAAGGAACAAAAGATAGGAAACTAAAAGTATCCATTGAACTTGTGCTCATGATCCATAAATAAAAAAATATTCATCTTCCCATATGGCTACAACAAACTGCCCAAAGGATCATGGAGAATATGCGACATAAGCTTTTCTGGATGATTTAAAATAGGAAAGAAAACTTCCTTCCAAAGTGTTTTTTTGTCTGCTAAAAATGATCACCTTCATTAATGAATGCTGCAACATCGAACTTTGTTATTGTTTGTAACAAATTTTCCACGAGATATTGAAAAATTATCTCTTGATTATTTGGAGGAATCAAGGAACATCCTTCTATTGCAATTGGCTGCTCTTCATTAGGAAATTAAACGAGTGTGTGCTCTTGGTCTTCAATAAATTTTGAACATATAGATGAAAAAATTTCCTCTTGAAATAAAAATTGAAGAAATAAAATGTTTGAAGAAGAATATGAATGACACTCCTCATCAATGTCTTGGTCTCCTGAACACTGTTGACTACCATCATATAATTCAAGGGAAAGATCATGATCTTAATCAATTGATTGCTGATAAATATTATATTTGGTCAAAGAAGACATTGTCTTTTGGAAATTATCATGAAGGTAATCTTCTTTTAAAAATGTTTTAGAAAAAACTCTTCTCTTTCACTATTCTCTTCTTGATCCTTGATAATTCGATTGGTTTCATTTCCAACAGCAGAATTTTTTATCTGTTGGAAATCCACCTGCATTTCATGACAAAAAATCTCTTCTATTTCCTCTCGATGAGAAAATAAATCAAACCAGGCTTCTTCAATCTCATCAGACATTAAATATTGATCATAGATGTCAATTCCCATACACTGAAAAATACCATGAAACTTTCCAAAAAAACTTTCTATCAACACTATAGAAGGATAAGTTTGTTTTTATTACAAAATGCTTCATAGAAATCATTAAGACAACATAGACTACCAGATGGAAACTTCTCATGCCAAAGCCTTACTCTTTCTTCTAAGGTTTCCATAAATATCTTCATTAAGTAATCTTCATGAATTACAACTTCTGGTCTACATGCGTGCATGTGAAACATCATCTCCTTCTTGATCTTTAAATTTATGCAGATAGGTTAACCAATCAACATGAGGCATCAGGTTTGGAAAACCAGAGATATGAGATCTATCCATAGGAGCATATCTTCTAGCAGTTGAATCCATCTTGAAATTAGTGAAGTGAGCAAGAAATTATTTAAGATACCGGCATTTTAAAAGTAGAGTCACCATAAAAAATCTGAATCTTTGGATTCTTTGACATTGGAGTCGCCAAGTGAAATATGCACAACCTCTCTTGTGTCTGACCATTGTTCAACATCAGCAACTAGAGCTAATATTTGTTGTTCTTTCCTAGGAAATATTTAACCTTCGCTCCCCGGCAATGACACCAAGAATGTTATCACTCCCCCCAACTTCCCAAGGTTGAGAATGGAGCTGAAGGCTTTTTTTTCAAGTAGCTAGTTGTACAAGGACTAGAGAGGGCCCTCTAATTGTTACTTTGCAGTCAATGGATTGACTGAATATCTATTCATCTTAGGATAGGTATGAAAACTTGGTAAATAGGATTTTTTTTTTTTATGTTTTAAGTGTTGTATAGAAAGGTCAGTGAGAAGGCTAGGTCTATGGTTTTTAGGTCTAAATTTCAATGTCAATTTGCAGAGAATGTGTGAGGCTATATAGATTATTTGAAATCATTCTCAATTTTTCATTGAGTATAGGATTAAGTGATGAATCATCTGAATGAGAACTGAGGTGAATTCATTCATTTAGAAATAAATAGACATATCATGTAAACCTTGTCTAAAACAGAGCATGAACATACATGATTTCTACTTATAAACGTACAAGATAAACACATGGAAAGATGTATCAGAAATAGGATAATATATCATTTAACATGAATAGATAAACATACAGAGGAAAAAAAATTTATCAAATGCATACCACAAGATTCTCAATACAAGTTCTTGAATATTGTCTTTGATTCCATTCCAAAATTCTTTTACAATAGCTCCACTGCAAAATAATACTATCCAACCCAATAAAAGAATAAAGACAGCCTAATTATAGAAAATATGAACCATGAAACATCGTAGGGTGGAAATTCCATCCAAAATTTATCATAAATACATGAGATGAGTCATTTCCTAGATTCTAGGGAGGTTAGAAACCATTCCCTAAAATTTAGCTATGAACTAGGAGTTTGTGTCCCTTAAATTAAAGTACAAGAGGAAAAAGCCAAATCAATTACTATAATGTGAACTCATAGGACATAAAAACCTCGATTTTCTGACATTTTCTGAGCTTGATAAGTGTCCTGAGGAATCCAATGTAGATGTGTAACACTTTCCAACATATGCGTAACAATTTTTTTCAAAATCATAACAGAAATTTTGAGCAATTTTTGAGGCACATTTATCAGCCCAAATCCAATTCTGAAAGATATTTCAACTATCCCTTTGTGTCTAGTTTCCAGAACATCTTGAATTTCGCAAAATTACCAATGGGTAGGCCTCCAAAAATTAATTCTCCCAAGGTTACTCCAGAAGCATAGCAAGGCCTCCAAAAAAGTGGTAGAAGCATAGAAAATGAGTGGTTTTTTGTCCCTTTCTACAAAATTAAAGCTTGGCATGAAAATAGAGTTCCTAATATGTGATGTAATCATCAAAATGCATCAAAAAATATAAGAAAATAATCATTTGTATGCCTCTAAAATACGCGTAGTAAAATCTTGCTACACTTCTGTGGAGGCCAAATTTCCAAAGTTGACAAAAATCCATAATTTTCCAAAAACAAATTCTACAAAAATAGGGCTTACAGATGGATCAATATATCTCTAACCATAATTTTTTTTTCAAAAATAAGAAATTTTTTTGTTCTTTGGCATGTTATTCACAAAAACCTACTCTAGTTCTTCAAAATACTTTCCCGTTTTCTCATAACCAAAGTTTTAAGTTGATCACTCAAAATTTGTAGAAGCGTAGTGCACTCTGAGCAGAAGCATAATTCCTACTTTGAGAGGGATTTTGGAGGCCTTCGGAGAGGATTTTTGGACTGAAATGGGTATGGCTGGAAATATTAGGATGCCTACTAGAAAATGGAGTCATCAAGCACTACAAACCCCTGCTCCAAACCCTTGAAAATTTGACTTGAAGACAACATGTTCAAAAGTACAGAAAATGACATGGAGCAACTATATTTTTGGCTTTTCTCTCAAATCATAACACCTGTGCATAAATTAAAGGAGTTTTTTTTGTTTGGCCTATGTTTGACAAAAACCTCTTTCACTATGAAAACTTCATCTCTATTTCTTCAGAAACGGATTTTGAAGAAAAAATGTCCCTATGTGCAATGTAAACCCTAGTTTGATCATGAAGCTCTAAAAATGTTGCCATGGTTCTGATTCTGCTCTAATAGGGAATGGTGACCTCCCTTATGGACCTTATTCTCACCCTCTGTGATGTTTTTCAACAAGGAAATCCCTAGCTTGATGTAGTGGATAAGGATGGTTGAAAATTAGGAAAGTAGGGGATAGTGGTAGAGTAGTTTTAGGGAAAACAATGAGGTGGTAGGATGTTAGGGAAAAATACCTAAAAATTTTGGGAGGTAGGGTGATTATTTGGCTACAGGATGCAAGTGGAATTTCTTTGAATGGGCATGTGAAATGTTCCCAAAATTTCAAAACACAGAATTTTCCTAGTTTCACTGCAAAACAATAGTGAAAACTAGGGTTTTAGTGGAAATGGTAACAAGAAGGGATATGAGTGATAGGTAGTGTATGGGTAAGGTATATGGATGATGTATGAAGGTTTTTAGATGATGAAATTAGGGGTTTTCCTTGGCATGAGGTTTTAGGAACAATTTTTAATCTTCAAGGTCTAATTCCATGCCCTTGAATCACTTTTATTCATGACTAGGAATACTTGTTGTTGAAGAAATTACGTCTGCTAATAAGTTAAAATCGACACCTACAATGATGGGATTTTCCATATTGATATTAGAGGAAAATAATATTTTAATTTTAATATGATATCCTCCCTCCATAATCTTCTCACAGAACCTCAAATATCCATTCCTCTCAAAACATCTTTTGGCTAAAGATGAAGCATTGATTTCTTGCATGGTGCATGATTCTAATTTGAGGTGGCACCCTCCCTTGAGGTTTTTCTTCTCACTCTCCATATTTTCTATCAGTGAAAGGATGAAACCCTAGTGTTTATATGGAATGAGTATGTGTAGTGTAATTTGGGAAAAACAAAGTATAGGGATGGGATAGACTTAAAGGGTCAGATGAAGTGTTTTAAAGCCAAGGAAAATTATGCAAACAATTTAGGAGATAGGCTTGCATATTAGCTCCATGTTGTGAGTAAAATAATTTTAAATGGATGTGATGAAGGTGGTCAAATGAGGGAAACATGGGAATTTCCCAGTTTAACACTTGAAAACTGGCTAGAAATTAGGGTTTGGTGAAAATGGTTCTTAGGAAGTGTATGAATCGTGGGGGATGGAAATATTATGAATGTGCGAGGTGTAGGATATTTTTTGATGCGAGGGTTAGGTTTTAATTCACTGGAAGCTTTAAAAGATATGAAAAAGTTAAAATATAATGGAGAATGAAGTGAGCATGAAAATCAAAAGTGAGCTTGATAAATTGACCACAAGAGGGTATAAGAAGTTTACTTACTATTGTAATAACTTTAAAAAATAATGCCAACGATCCTTGAGCTTGTTTGAGTGGCTTGGGAGCCAAAATACCAAAAACTAAACACATTCCAAAAGCGTAACATCGTTTTTCCAGAAGCGTAACAATTGTATTCCATAAGCATAACATCTATTCCAGAAGCATAACACTAGCTAGCAGAAGCGTAACAAAGTGTTTCAGAAGTGTAACAAAGTTCTTCAAAAGCGTAACAAAGTGCTCCCTAGAGTATTTTATTGCCTTTTTTTTAAACCCATGGCCACTATGGAGTCCAATGGGGTTAAGAGGGGAGCTCTACCACACATGAAAAGAGAATAATGAGTTTGGATGAGCCTCTTTTTTCCTTTATAAGCTTTGAAATGAATTTTTTATCATGCAGTGAAAAAAATAATAAATTTTTGCCTCTTCAAATATTTTGACTTTGAAACAAATTTTGAAATAAGACAACTTGCATTCTTTTATTGAGCTAAGTATGCTAACTCCATTTAGAGGACTTATATGCTGAAAATGAAGGATTGTTTGCCTTGTTTGATGAAAAATTGGACTTTTCAAATGCAAAACAATGACACCTAGATGAGATGGAGTGAATGACATAATACTTCGAAATGAAAATGAATGTGATGACCTTTAAGGTGATTGTGGCCATGGATGGGATGAGGAGAGCAGAATTTCTGACCTAGACTCCTTCACTGAGCAAAATTTGTTTTGAAAACTTGTTTGAAAAGACCAAATTTTTTTACCTATGAATACTAGAAATAAATTAAAAGAGCATGTCTGATCACTAAACATATTGAAACTAACAATGCCATCAAATCATCATGGTTGAGGAATATGTGTATGCAGGAATTGAATTTATG
The DNA here is from genome assembly GCA_034641835.2 of Pinus albicaulis. Classification (NCBI taxonomy): domain Eukaryota; kingdom Viridiplantae; phylum Streptophyta; class Pinopsida; order Pinales; family Pinaceae; genus Pinus; species Pinus albicaulis. The sequence goes on along the minus strand of CM076582.1, from coordinate 667,696,445 downwards.
GGAGATCCAGATGTGCCCATTCTTCCAGGCACACAGTAGACTGATGCAGGGGATTTTTTTTTTTAACATATTTAACTTTTTGAATGTTTTTTTCATGTGTTCTGAGATCTAAACTTATGATTATTTAAATATGTGTGTCATCGGAGTCCACCATGCATGTCACCAATCATGAGTATGGTAGCTCACCTATTGGAGGACATTCCCTATGAGGAGGGAGTAGACCCATTAGCCGAGATAGAGATAAACTTGGTAGGCCTCACAAGATGCATCATGAAGTATACTACATTTAATTATATTCATCTTCTCTTTCAGAGGCATACGGTCGGGGTCCTAGGCAGACTATGTTGCTTGCTCTGGCAAGTGATCTGAGCAATCACCAACTATCTTGAGCACCATGTGGGAGGATAGCGGCCCTCTACTTATATTTTTGTATTGATGTAGGCTCAGAGAGCCATTTCTATCATAGAACACACATTTTTGAGTATTTAATGTAACGCACATGAAATACTCGATATATATATATATATATATATATATATATATATATATATATATATATATATATATGCATGTTTCTACGGCTACTTGTGTATTATAATGATGTATTTGTTTTTACATGTTGCAAAAATTTCTATATAATACATGATTTGCTAATGTATCTGTTAATTTGTTTAAACGTCTTGGAATGTGTTGATATGTAATAAAATCAAAATGCCTTCCCAATAATCGAACATGCAAATACATATGCAAAATTTGAAGATTTTGCACAGAATAATGGCCATTTAACTGTAACACAAAGAGTTGTGATTCTAATTTAACAACCAAATCTTTAATCTCAAGATCAATTGCATCTGATAAGAGCTTGATAACCACACTATATTTGGAAATATTGTTAGTTTTTCTACGCAAAAAATACCTTTCAAATGAATTAACTCGCCATCAGGGCAAAGAGTGCCCATGTTGTGGAAGATAAGTTCTGTGTGCTACTGCAAGCACCATTATAAAAACCGACGTAATGATTCGAAGACATTTTCAAACCAAATTGAACATAAGGCGAGTAGAGGAAACATGTCTGCAAAGCAAAAAATTACACAAAAAACTCAATCAAACCACACTAATGAATAAAACAATAATGTACAAAGAATCAAACTCATGATCGAGCATACTACATCTTCAGATAGAGTTCAATAATTAACTCAAATGACTAATTTCTATCATGATTAACAAAAATAAACCCACAGTTCTACCATTGATATTGCGTGTAGGAATTACCTCGGGCAATCTTGTGAGAAAATTCACAGCAACAGTGAAGTTCCCATGCCCCCTGGGTGAGTAAGGGGTACAAAGCATGGAAATAATTCCCCCATGGGAAATTAACCAAACAGTAAGAAAAAGTTCTAAGGGAGTGGGTGGGTCATTCTTGTTGAGGAAAGCAGTGCAAATCTTGAGCTCATGCGGAGAACAAGAAACCCAAAAAAACAAATTCTTGACAATCCCAGAGATGTCAATTGGAATGGTTGGAGAAATATTTTCCATGTTCCTTTCAAACCACACATCATGAATCAACATGGAATTCTGAAATGGGCCAGTTGGTACAGACGAAACATGGAATTCTAGATAGGTAGAGATTTCACCTAGGTTCGGGAGAAATAAGGAACGATGATTTTCATCATCCCATGGGGTTTCTTCAAGAAACATTAACTCCAGGATACTTACATCAATGGGGAAAGTGTCATTCAAAGGATCATTGGAGTCCCAAGAACCAAACGAGGGAGACTATGCATAAGTGTCTAGAGAAGAAACCAATCATTTGTTGGTTTCAGATAGTCTGATACATTTTTTTAGCAGGGCTCAAAGGCATAACGTTACCAAATCTTTCAATTTGGTCGAGACAGGGAAAAATCCATGGATTGTGACTAGATGAAATCATATTGATAGTGGTGACATTTGGAGGCGGGAGTGGATAAATTCCCATAAGAGACGAGTCTTTGAATATACCTGACCCAATGTTCTCATGGGGGTAGTGGTATTCCCAACATATGTAATGTTTCTTGTTGAATAATGAAAGGAAAAGAAAGCTAACTAATCAACAATCCTGAATTTTATTTGATGGGGAAAGCGAAGGACACAAAAAATGGTGGAGATCGTGAAAACCATTGCATGAGTCCAACTATGTCTAAGAAGGAGGTTAAAATTAAAGTTGGCATCTACCACCTCAACATATAAATTTTCCATATGTCCCTCCAATAAGATGGGAAAATAATTGAGAATGTCGTACGACCGAGAACCTCTACTGTTTAAGCCTCCAAAGTGTTAGAGGAATAGTTCAATGGAGGAGAGACAATGACTTTCTAACAAGTGATAAACATTATGCAGGTCAAAGCACCTTCATTAATAATATTATTATGAATTATTTTCCCCATCACGGTAACTTGAATCTAATAAGATACGTGATATGGGAGGTGAGGAACGAATTTCTCAAGATCAAAAGTAATGATATGGGAATATACTGGATAAATCCCTCCAATAGGATACAATAGTGCCTTTCATTGTGATGGGCACAATTGAAGGACTTCAAAAGCTGACATCATCGAAGGCACTTGAGATAGACCCTCTACAATATTGTTTCGTTGTGCAGATCTCACATTCATATTGTAAGATGATTTCCAAAGAAAAATTTTAGGGAGTGAGTGGGCGATAGACTCACTACTCGGTCTCTCGATATGGAGAGAACCAGAACTAGGAGGTGTGGAAGACGAAGGGTGATCTGTGACTTTTGGTTCCATAGGAGCTTTGGATGGGCTAGTGTATTCTTTCAATATCATAGTAATAGAGATAGGTTTTGCACCAAACATGAAAACTTGGGAGTTTCCATAAGATTCGGGTTGATCTACCATTTGTGCCTGTCGATAAGGGGAAGGATCTTTTAATAAAACCGAAATCCCAGGTGTGCCCTTTAGAAGATTGGAAACTTCAATACGTGTAGGAAAATACTTGGTCTAATGATCATCATGACATAATAGACAAGGATATTTTGGCTTTCACATTGAAGAATCGCCAACAGATTATTTTTTTGAATCCCGTTTAGGGTTTTCAGATTTGGATTTTCCTTTACCCTTTTTCTTACCTTTCAAGGATTTTTCTCCTGTAGTATATTGGACAACATTTAGCTTGGAGATTTTACCAGGATTCTTCTGGTTACTGGAGGGAGTGGAAGGTGTAGCAACAGTAGTGGACTTAGACTTCGAGGAATTTTTGGGTGCACTACTATGAACATGGGCAACTTCCCCAATAATTCCATCAACTGGAGGTGTAGTAGGAAAATCAGATGATGTCAGATCAGTTGAAGGTCGCAGTGCATTAGGCAGGAGCTCATATAGTGTTCAATATTGGGAATAAACCAAATCTAGGTATTTATCTCTGGTAATGACTTCCTATTTTGTGACACATGCACCCATGGCAATATATTTAGCAATATTTGGAGTGAATGATTATGTAAAACATTCATTAAACAACTGATCAGGAATCTAGAATTTTATGAGGTGACGTCGATTTCACCATTCGTGAATGTGGTCCGAAATGTGAGTAGCAGTTGACTATTTCAAAGAGGTGAGAAGGTGAGTTCCAGTTTCATACCAGATAGGTAACCAAAAGTGAGTAAGGAAAGACATAGCCAAAGAGTTAAAATAAAATAAAACACCTTGAGGGAGTTCAATATAAAATTTGGCTGCAGTACCGGCCAGAGTGTGATGGAAAGGCAAAAGATGAATTAATTTTTCCACCCAAGAGTTAGAAGAGTGCCATAAGTGGTACATCATGACATGGGTTTGGGGGTCTTTCCCAGACATTCCTTCAAATTTATAACAATCTCCCAATATTTTGTCAGAACTGGTGGCCAATGAAACTAATTTTGGATGGGGTCATTTGTAAGCTTTAACACATTATTCAATTCTAACGTAGCCAAAAATGGAAAGGGAGGATGATGAGGAGAAAATGGTCGAGGGTTCCAACCTAGTTAATACTGATTCTACCCCCACTAAGGTGGATTTTGACCCCTGTTACACAATATTTTTTCACCATCCCTGCAATCCCCATCCCGAACATTGGAGGATGACTTCTTTGTATTGTCATACCTTGCTATAAGCTTCATGCATCCCTTGGCATGTCAAGAACATTTCCTCTATTGATCATTCCTCAAGCACAATCTCAAAAACATGTGATTTTGGGTTAGCGCTGGTAGGCATTTATTGCCTCACGCCCATGAAGAAATTAGCACTGGGCCCTGTGCCCATTGGCGCTCTATCTAAGTGGGGCATCTGTGCCATGCTTTTTTTGGAAATTTTTTAAAATAGAAATGAATTTTCCATGCCTAATAACTTCATGAGCGGAGTCATCATGTTTTTTTTGACTAAATAACATCGAAGTCCTCACTTTGGCTTCTTGTTTCCTAAAATTGTGAAATTCTCCAAAGGGATAAGACCTCTCTTCCACCTTATGAGGGATCCCAAACCACTCCCTCCTCTCCTATAAATGCTTCCTTCTCACATTGTTTTAGCTAGCTGAACAGTCATTACAATAGTTGGTGTGTAGAATAAGGCAGAAAGGAATCCATTGTTGAGAGAGAGTTTAGGCCCATTGCCTCATCAAGTTTGATCTTGAACAAATGCTCGAGACGCACCTGACTGAACCCGTCAAAGGAGGATTCAACATCAAGGCATTAAGGTTGTAAAATTCTTTTCTCTATCATTAATACATGGCTGGTTTTTGGTTCCAATTTTGTGTTCGATCATATGAAATTTTTTTGATTCTCCTTGACCAATTGAACAACTGTAAATGAAAGTATGTTTTCATATGTTAGCATCATTCACTTGATCTTTGTGCGGGTACACGAACATTATCACTAAAGGACTGCGTGTGAAGAAAAATAGTAGAGGATTGCTGCTACAAGCCATGACAAGAGCGTTGGACAAAGGTAGGTTGTCTATCTCAACTAATTTTTCATTTATAAGCTAGGATTCTGAAATTCCAGGATGTTCCCTTGTTGCTAGATGCACCCTAGGGCTAGAGGGATCACCTCTGTCTGCAGAGGGGAGTTTCCTTCTCAACACCGCCATTGCAGGTAAGGACCTTGTTGCAGCTGATGTTGAACGTACGGACCTTGTTGGAGATTTTGATAAGGTCCCTATTGGATATTGAGTTGCGGACCTTGCTAGATATAGGGTCCATTGTGAGGTCCTTGTTGAACATGAGGTCCATCCTTTGTTCCTTGCTGAACATGGGGTCCAACTTGTGGTCCTTTCTAAACATAGGGTCTTGCTTGAGGTCATGGTTGGGCCTGCTAGTACTAAGGAATATACTGATATTGAGTACCATGTTGAGCCCCAAGTTCAGGTTGTTGGTATGGAACTTGAGGGAGTGGCTGGTGTTGAGTACTATATTGATTAGGGTGAGGACCAGATTGACCTAGAGGTAGATTCAGACTAGTTAGGATTTGAATACCAAACTAAGGGTTAGATGCAATACCACCCGCGGGAGGCTAGGGATGTTGGAAATACTACTGAGATACGTTTATTCGAGGAAAATAATGATAATGTATATTAGGCTATTGAACATATTGATGAGGGATGTTGGTTTGTTGAACATAAGAATATATTACATTAGGTTGTTGGAGAGGCTGCTAGACATGAGAATATTGAATGTGGGGCTCTTGATAGACAAAATCAGTTGAATTAAGTTGACCACTTGAAGGAGGAATTCCTACGAAAATGTTTTTTTTGGTTGTGAAAGAAATGTTCCACTTAGACTAGCATTGGGTTGTCTCGCCCCCAAAATGGGTGCAGAGTTTAGTGCCCCACCACAAAATATGGGAGGTACGTAAAGAAGATTAGACTGCCCCCTAGGAACAGAAGAGACCGTAGATTTTCCACTCAATGGTGAATCCATAATAATTATAGATGATGAGAGGGGGGTAGAGGACCCTATCAAAACAATCATCTGACCAATAGTGAATGTGGGTCAAACAATAGGTTCAGATGTGGTAGCCACATTCAAGATGAATGGGCCAGAAGATGGGGGGATGCCTGTTGACCAAATAGGATCTGAAAATAGAGATGTGGCTTTGGAAGCTCCTAAAACGAGGCTTCCCAAAGAAGTATACCCATGTGGAAGTGAAAATGAAAATTTACTTAAGGGTATTTCAGTTCCACTTCTTGAATGTTGAGGCATGGGGCTAAAAATTTCACCTTTAGGAGGAAACACAGATGAAGTGACGTCTAGAATGTAGGTGCCAGTTTTTTCCTATAGAGTACTCTGAGGATCACTCATGAATGGGACATCATCAACATTGGATTCCATTTCGCTGGGAAGTAACTGACGGATAATAGAGAAAGATGATACTGGAGAAGAAGAAATAGGAATGTCGGGTTGAGAAAAAGGACTATAGGCCTCTTGGGGTGACACAATAACAGGATCAAAGAGTGGATTATCAGGAAAGACCATAAATTGTGTAGACTGTTTAGGTCTTTCTGGCTCAGAATCTTCCGATGTTGTGCAAGGAGAATCTTTAGGTGGTGGTTGAGATGAAATGGTTTGTACACTTATGAAAATATTGAGTTCAACACCTTCAGCTTCAAGGGGTCCAAATGGAAAATAGGGGGGCCTCAAGAGGAGGCTCTTGAGATCATTTGGAGGAGGGATGAGGTGAATCTGTTGATTTATCCACGACGACATTTCAAGACAAGATCAAGGAAGCAAGAGGTGAAATTTTTAAAATTCTGAATATACCAATCAATGATGAGGCTGGAGAACTGCATAGGTAGGATGTTTTCATTGGTAGTTATATTTAGAATTAAACAAAATTAAATAAAAAATGGGTATACTGGGCATAAAGTTTTACCAAGTATCCATGAATTGTAGAATACCCCCTGGTGAACCAAGAAGTACATGTAGACAATCTCCCCGAATGTTGTGTTATCAAGTTTACAAGGCAGTCGACTCAGTTACCTATGGCAGACTTGCAACCTAACGATGTCTCCAAAAATATACATGACAGTATGTGGGAGTCCAATTTGTAGTAGTGTTGTCTAATGAGTAATGAAGAACACAAGAAAGAGAAATTTCAGGTTTCCATATGAAAGAAAGAAACTCCAAGGCTAGGTCAAAGAGCTAGAAGAGAAAATAGAGATGATAGAGTCAGAGTGAAAGAAAAAGGGTCTCAAAATCACTGTCATAAATGAACCTGAAGGGATTCAAGCTCCTACTGCCAAAGGTGAAGCTTCCAAAGCTTGAAGAGTAGAAAATTTACCTTTTTGACATTTTTGCATCATTTTTGAATCAACATTTGCAGATCCATAGGAAAAATTTTGAAGAAGAAAGGAAAATTTTTGAGTTTTCTGGCAATTAGGAAAGTTTGTAGTGAATCCTAGGCTTGAAGCCTATATTTCGCTACGAACTCATTGTAGGTGTCTTTTTGTTTAAAATCATGGATGTGGTCAAAATCAAGGTGGGGAAAAAATTGTGTTTAGTTCATTTGACTCAACAAATTTTTCCAAATCAGCAAAGAGGGCTAACAGGTGGCATATATTGGTGAAATAAATTTGCTATGAAATTTCGCTACGAACTTTATTTGATTTCCTTGTTTCTACAACGAGCAAGATTTTGTAGCAATTTTGGGTTTTGATGGTTTTTTGGAGGCAAGCCAGCCACATGGAAAGCTTAAAGAGTATTAGAGGAATATTTTGGTGGAGGCATGGTCTTCAACAATATTTTTAAACTCACCACCTCGTCATGAAGACAATCAACATTTATCATGACACCACCTCCTTAAAAGTAGGAAGACTAGTTTCCTAATTTAGTGGTGGAATGAATGTATTGGTAATGGTCAATGCTACCCAAGCACATGAATATATTCGATGTAAATATGCAACCTTTTTTTAGTTATTTGATGTAATAAACAAGTGGAAGAGTCCTAGTAGGTCTCTAAGTCATAAAGTTAGTAGATGTCATTTTCATCTCCATTTATTTTTCTTATAGTTAAGATAAGTGTCAACAAAGGAGTTCGATGATCTAGCCATGTAGGAAGATCCAATGTAAAGAGACTGAAGCCTATTAACAAGCATAATTTTGAAGAATACAGGGTTGAATGATGTTATTTACACTACTACTATTGTAAACTTTTATGATCAGTAATATACCATGGATGTTGTTTCTTTCTTCACCTAAGATTAATTTGATGTTTTCATGAGTGCTTGTCCCATATATCTTGTTATTTTACGTACTGCATTTTGATGTTTGATTACTTATAATTCATGTTAATTATGCTTTAAATTCCTTCAAGAATTAAACTATTATGTATCTGTGTGTATTGCCTTTTTCATAAAGACATCTATATGCCTCAACTTCCACAAGAAGAACCAATGTCTCAAAGTTTCTTAACATTGACTCCATAAGCCTAGGGGTAGTGAATTCTATACATTTTCACCTGCAAATAAACACATCTAATTTTTTTTTTCAGAGTTAGCCATCTGTGAGTTTGAATTACATCATATTATTAATATCTTGAGAGAGACCTCTTAGGCTCAAAAGGATAATTTTCAGCTAGAAGTTGGTTTGAAAGAGTTACTCTAGGTTGTCTGGTGGAGCAGCCCATATGTACCAACTTAGTGATAAAATTTTGGTGTATCTACTTAGAGTCTGAAGACATATTTCCTGAAGTTTGTGCTTAAAAAATGTTGTTGAACTCTTGGAGGTAGAAGGAGCCAAGAACAATTCGAGGTTGCAAAACTACCTTGGTGACTCCACTAAAAATGTTCATGTTTAAAGGTGGCTTTGAGAAATAAATACACAAGGAGAAATCTAGATGCTAACCCACCTAGAATTGTGGATAATCCAGAAAGTATTCTCAGAGGCATTGGAATCTCTTCAATATCAAGTATTCCATAACATTCAAGGGTTTTTTCCTCTGAGATTATTCGAAGTCCCAAAGACAAAAAATTTGATGATAAAATTGAAGAATTTTTTTTTAGGTCTAAGACTGAAAATGAACTAGCTGATATAATACTAGACCTACAAATACTAGGTATTAACACATCTTCCTTAGTATCCAAGGAATAGAAAGAAGAATTATGGAAGACTATTACATCAGAGCTGTTTTTAGAGAGAGAGTCATTTGAAAAATTAAGAGAGTTGGATCCTTTTTATTTTCTGTTGAAAAAGAAAATCTGGTATACCCTTACTTGAATGGAGTTAATTTGTATCTAGACTTCAAATACCATCTACACCATCTCCTAACACTTAATCCTCATTTACTATATTTTGCAAAAGTCATAATTTAATCTCATCTACTTATTTTCCACATACCATAGTTTGTGTTATCATGGATGGAGTTCCTCCTCCTACTGGACCGGCAAGATATGCTCCACTTATCCTTCATGATCTCCCAAATGGATAATCAACTAGGATTAAAACCTTTCAGAGTGAAGAGGAAATATCAGCTAAAGAATATGTAAACCAATTTAATGATTTCATTGACCGAGAGGAGGTGGATCATGATGATGTGAAAATGAGGTTATTTTCTCAAATTTTCACTGGTGAGGTAAGAAAATTGTTTAAGACTTTAGCTTCAGCTAGTTTGCAGAATTGGGACAAGTTAGAAGATAGTTTTTTGACAAATTGGGGGAGCAAGGTAAATCCTTTTCAAGCTCTAACTAAGTGTAAAGTTTTTAAAAGAGCCTTAGATGAATTTTTCCAAGACTTTTCTAAGAGATTTAACAAGGTCTATAACTCCATACCTGCTCATATTAAACCTCCCCGAGGAGATGCTCAATTACACTATGCAAAAGCATTTTATTATGAGTTTTCCATCTTGTTAAAGGAAAGAGAGTCTGATTATTTGGCCTCCTTTTCAGTAGAATTTACTTGATGAAGAGGAAACACAACATGAATTCCAAGAGGATATTATTCATTTCTTAGATGAATATATGTCTCGGATGTTTCTAACTAAAGAGGAACATGATGAGTCTAGTCATGATATGGAGGGAAGAGAGGGAAAATATGATTACATAAAGGGATACCACCATGCCATATTTTAAATGAAGAAACAATACAATTTGAGAAAAATGAATGTTCCCATTACAACAAGAAAATATCAGCTAAATAAAGATGCTCTTAAACCAACTGAGCCAGAGAAAGGTACACCACCACTACCTCATGCCAAAGAAATTGAAAATTTTTCATCCATTTTCAATTTAGAGAATGAGATCTTCAAAATAAAGATTACAGTTCCCTTTGGAGAAATAATCAAGGTAACTGAATACAGAAGTAAAATTTTCAAGATGTTGAACACTCAACCTGGACCTTCAGACATCCTCAATCTACAAGAATATCATCCTACAATTTTCCCGAGACCAAGGGTAGAATATGAACAGAATGAAGAAGTTCCTCCTTTTTATGTAAGTATGAATATTCATGATATGAATTTTCATAATTCCATGTTAGACTCAGGACATTCTCACAGCCTAATTCCTAAGGTGATTATCTAAAGGATGGGTTTAGAGATCACTAGACCTTACAAAGAATTTTTTTCTTTTGACTCCAAGACATTCCAATGTATATGACTCATTAAACATGTTGTTGTTGGCCTAAATCAAGTCCCTTCTAAGACAGTGGTGATGGAAATAGTGGTAGCTGACATTCCTCTGAAGTTTGGCATGCTTTTATCAAGATCTTGGGTAGCCAAAAGTAAAGGGACTATGCATATGGATATGACATATGCCACCATTCTGGTATTTGGTGAGAAAAGGAGTCTGTATAGGGAAATTAGTATGGATTATATGGTGAGTAGTTAATAAAAAACTCAAAATTTTCCTATTTATGAAATTGAAACTAATGAACTACTTAATGATGCAAAAGTTGAGAAAAAGGCAGAAAATCAGCAAGTAGAAAATGAGAGATGTGTTGAGGAAAATGAAGAAGGATGGTGGCTTTTACACTTTTATGGCTCTGCTAGAAGAGAGGGGGTTGGAGCAGCAATATGGATTGACACTGCTAATGATGAAAGTAAGTTTTTCTCATTCAAATTTAACTTTGACTGTACAAACAATATGGTAGAGTATGAGTCAATGATTTTGGGTCTAGAAACTTTGAAGAACTTAGGCGCCAAAAAGATATCAGTGTGTGGTGATTCAAAATTGGTGATTAAGCAAGTAGAAGGGTCTTACCAAACTAAATATGTCAGGTTTAGGGCCTATAGAAACTTAATCATCGAAATTCTTGAGAATTTTCAAGAATATGATTTCATTAAAACCAAAGAAAAAAATTCAGTAGTTGAGTCTCTAGCTATCTCTGCAAGTTTATTTGTGATCCCTACTCATTCTAGTGACAAATATGAGTTTTAGGTCAGACATAGGCTAGAAATCCATGATAACATCATTCCTCGGCAAGTGTTTGATAATGACCAGCAAGTCCGAAATTTCCTTGAATTGAAAGATGCGTTTGAGAGTATCCAAGTATATAAGAAAAATATGTTTGCTAAAACTAAGTTCAATCCTAAAGTCTTGTAGCTGAAAAAAAATTGTATTCTTAAACGCCTTATTCCACTTGATAAATTATTTGATCAAAATGATGTTTTGAAGTCTCCAAGGATGTAGGCCAATGATGAAGAGGTGGAGGCTTGCAATCTTGGCACAACATAAGTTCCTAAAATGGTCAAATTATCCAAGTTTCTTTCCATGGAGATGAGACAAAGGTAAGTAGATATGATGAAGAAGTATATTGATTTATTTGCATGGAGCTATGATGATCTGAAAAGGTATGACCCTAGTATTATGCAACATACTATTCCCATCAAAGAAAATTAAAAACCTTTCAAGAAGAAGTTGAGAAGAATTAATCCTTTTCTCACTCCTTTGATTCAGACAGAGAATAATAAATTTTTTTATGCAAATATCATTGTCCCTTTAATATTTTCAAAATGGCTTGCTAATCCAGTACATATCAGAAAGAAGAGTGGTGAGATTAGAATTTGTATTGATTTCAGAAATTTAAACAAATCATATCTAAAGGATAAGTACCATTTTTCCAATATGGATAACATTCTGCAGAATATTTTTGGCTCTCAAAGAATTTCCATGCTTGATGGATTTTTAGGTTACAACCAAATATTGGTACATCCAGAGGACTAAGAGAAAAATTCTTTACTCTGCCATGGGGAACATTCATGTATGCCAAAATTCCTTTTGGTTTAATGAATGCAGGGGAAACCTTCAAAAGGGCAATGTATATTGATTTTGTTGAGGAGAAAGGAGAATCAATGGTAGTCTATTTGGATGACATCATTATGTTTTGAAAGAGGGAGGAGGAACACCTTAAGCACTTGGAGAAAATTCTACAGAAATGCAAAAAATTCACTATATCTATCAATCCTACTAAAAGTGTCTTTGCTCTAACTTCTGGAAAAGTGTTAGGACACATCATATCAAAGGATGGAATAAACATTGATCCTAATAGAGTTAGTTCCATTCAGAAAATATACCTGCCAAGGAATAGGAAAGAGATTCATTCTTTTCTTGGAAAGCTAAATTTTGTTAGAAGGTTTAACCCAAACTTTGCTGAGATTTTCAAGCACATTACCAATATGTTAAAGAATGAGTATGATGTTAAGTGGATTGTATAATAAAAGAAATCATTTGAATAAATAAATAAATCCTTCACTCAAGCTGAAATGCTCATAATTCCTGACTTATCAGGTGAATTTTTGGTTTTTACATTTGCCTCTGAACACACAATTGCTGGAGATTTATTGCAGAAAAGGCAGCAAGGTGGTGAGAATCCTATTTCCTTTCTTAGTGGGGCTCTTTCCAAATCTGAATTGAAGTATAATATCATGGAAAAATAGGCATATTCTTTAGTCAAAGCTCTTAAAGACTTCATAATTTACATTCTGCATTCTCACATTATTGCATTTGTGCCAAACACTGTGGTGAAATATATTTTGACTCAAGCTATTCCTGATGGAAAAAGAGGGAAAAAGATCACTTCTTTACTGTAAAATGATATAGAAATTAAGCCTACAAAGTTGGTGAAGGGTCAGGGATTAGAAAAATAGATGGCAAGATCAAATTTTGAGTGCCTAGACATGAATTTCATTGCAAAAATTTCAGAGCTGGTAGATGAAGATGAATTGGACCCCATTGAAGAAAAAATTATTTTGTCTGAATGGTACAGGGATGTGATAATTTTTCTACAATATCATAAAGCCCCTCTTCAATTGACTAAGTCCAATTCAAGTTTTTTGAAGCTCAAATCATTGATATACTACATTTTGAATAAAAACTTGTATTGGAAGTACCTTGGTGGAATTATTTTGAATTGTTTGCTGGAAGAAGAGGTTGAAAAAGTCATTGAAGAGTTCCATAAGGGAGATTGTGGAGGACACCATTATTGGAAGGCCACAACCAACAATATACTTAGAGAAGGGTATTATTGGCCTACCATGTTTAAGGACATCTACAAGAATATTGCTGCATGCCATAAATGCCATTTTTTTATGGTAAGAAGAAGCTAACCCCTTTACCTTTGAAACCAATATATGTTGAAGCTTCTTTATAGAAATGGGGACTAGACTTAATTGGCGAAATACAACCAACATCCTCAAGTAAGAATCGTTTGATTTTGACAGCCACTGATTATTTCACGAAATGGATTGAAGCAGTCCCAACCAGGAAGGCTACTAACGCAATCATCATTCAATTTCTACAAAACAAAATTTTGGCCAGGTTCGGTTGTCCTATGAATATTATTATTGATAATACACAATATTTTAAATCTAAAAAATTGATTAGATTTTATCATCAATATCATATAACTCTTGGTCATTACACAACCTATTATCCTCAAGGTAATGGCCTAGCAGAATCATCCAATAAAAGCATAGTGAGGATCATCAAGAAGGTGCTACAAGAAAATAAAATATCATGGCATCTAAAGCTAAAGTTTGCTTTGTGGGGTTATAGAGTTTGCACTAAGCGATCCATTGGTACATCTCCCTATGAATTGGTATATGAATCTGAAGCTATTTTCCCAACATCTTTGGGAGTTTTGGTAATGAAACTAGTACAAGGACTTGAAGAGGATCCTAATGCTATCCAAACGAGTATTGACCAGCTCATAGCTTTGTAGGAGAAAAGGGAAGAGGTATATGATAGTCATCAACAATCACAAAACACAGTGAAGAAAACATTTGATAGAAAAACTAAACAAGAAAATTTTCAAATCCAGGATGTAGTTCTGAAGTTGGAAGTCGTCATTTAGGAAAAGTGGAAGCATGGAAAGTTTAAGAACATCTGGAAGGGGTCATTTGTGATAGCTTCATACCATGGAAACAACACTTCTGCTTCAGGAAGGGGTCATTTGTGATAGCTTCATACCATGGATAGTTGTGTGGAGGTTAATATACCAATGATAGGTTTCTAAATCACTATTCCTCCTAGTTTATTTTACTGAATTACACTCCATTGTACATATTTCATTTGTTGTTATGATGTTTTTCTAATAAATATGAATTCATCATCAAGATTGAGCCTGAGGAGAAGGCCATAAGAGTATGAAGAAGTCTTCATCCATTTCAGAAAATTTCATTTTTTGAAGGAAGGTACTAGAACTACAAGTTCTTTGTTATACCACAGGGGCACACCATCCCCACTGGAGCCACTGTTATCAAACATAAAATTTCAATTTTTGATTGATAGGGTCATTAGCCTAGGTTTCATTCCTCTCATAAAATTGGTTCATGAAATTGATGAAAAAACATGAAATAGTCATTATCGTAAGTCTATAATAGTCCATTGGTCATGTCATGAGAGTCAAATCCATTAAAATCTACCAAAGGTATACATGCATTGGTTTAGATTTAGGTAGTGGCCATAAGTCTGGTTTTTCTTAAGTCTGTAGCGAATATAACTACAAACATGTTGTTTTCACTACGGGCTCACCTGATCAGAATGTAGTGAATATACCATATTTATAATGAAAAATTTAGTGTAGTCATGTTTTTCTGCACCAATAAAGGGGATGATGAGTTGTCAAGTTTTTATAGGTTTAGGGTGAATGTGAGGTCATGTGCTTGGTTATGAGAGTCATACAAACATGGGTAGTCATGAGTGGCTTTCATCATTACACTTCATTCCTCCCTTTTTTCATTATCCCTCCCATATTTAAATTTCATATTTTTAAACTCACTTCCAAATCTCTTATCTGTCATCATCCCTTCAACCTTTGCATGCATCAGTTGATTTTCATCCTTGAAGAGTCCATCTCCATCACAAGCAGCTTGTTTTTCATTTGTTTCTTTGCAGGTGTCACAGTTTAAAGAAGGTAGTGTAGTATAAAGAAAGATGGCCACGAAGAAGAAAACAAACAAAGGCGGCTCATGTGTGAGATATGAACCCATGGATCTCAAGTTACTCAATGAAGACCCCAGATTTGTAGAATCTTTCAACAAAGTTGGATGCATGAAATTATTCCAAAAACTTCAAGGTTTTCATGCTCAGGTATCAAAATATTTTGCAGTGAATTTCATAGGTACAACTTTGAAGGTGGGGGTGCTAATTTTTGTAGTCCCACCTAAGACCATTTCTCAAACCATAGAGATACTGAGGATGGGTGAAGAGACTTTCAAGGCCACTAATTTTAAGATGCAGAACTGTGATGAATTTATTAAACCTGAGAACATTGGAGCAGACATGACATCTAGAATCCCAAGGAGCTGCATGAAAGAAGAATAGTCCAAATTTCTACTAGTAATCCAAAAATAATTTACTTGTGAGGGGAAATTTCATATGGTATATGTCAATACCATTTCAGGCTTTTGTTGCACTTCACTGGTAAGAAGTCTCTTGATATTCCATTTTTCTTATTTAGGAGCTTAGGAAAGATGTCAGACAAGGTTCTGGAAAAGCCAAAAAGCAGTGAAACATCTATTTTCCATCATGGGTTGATCAAACTCCTAGTGTTGGAGGAGTTAAAATAAATAAATAGAGACTGTGTTATATTTATTTTTCTTAGTGGTTGTGAGGTTGATTCAGTGACACCTAAGAAAAATCCAAATTCAAAAGCCACTCCTTTAAGAAAGAGTTACATACCTACAGTTGAGACAAAAGGTTTGAATGAGGAGGAGATGGAACCCATTATACAACACATGGATATTTAAGTAGAGCGTACACAAGAGACAAAAATTCCATAGCGTACACTTGCAAGAAACAAAAAAAATATTAGCAAGAAAAGCGATGGAAGGAAAACTAGAAGCCAAAAAATTGGGAAATTCAAACTTGAAGATATTCTTCAAGCCATAGACATTGAGGAGACTCTAGTGGTTAGAGTTGAACATTTTAAATTAAATAAGAAGAAAAAAAACGGAGTAGCTACTAAGAAGCTTGATTTTTGAGGGGAAGATGTAGGATTTATATTTCAACCAAGAAAACCGCTCACCAGGCTACAACTTACAAAAGGTGTCATGGCAAGTAAAAAGAAAGAGTTTATTGAAAAAGGAAAGAAACCTATCACAAAAGATATCATTGATTTGTCTCCAGCAACAGAGGAGATCATTGTGCAAAGGAAGGGTAAAGAGAAAATGGTTAAGAAAACTGAAGTGCATATGTTAAAAGAGTAGTTAAGAGAGGCTAGGGAAGAGGTTGTTGAGACAAAATTGGAGTTGAAGGAAGCCTTGGTAGATGGGAAGCTGATGGAATATTTCAAAGAAAACTTAAATGAGCAACTAAATCAATATGATGAGTCATTCACCAATGCCAAGAAACTCCTAAAAATGACACTTCCTTTACGAAGGGTAATGAAGCACACAAGAAAGAGAAATTTATGGTTGCAAGATGAAAGAAAGAAACTCAAAGGCCTGGTCAAGGAGCTATAAGAGAAAATAGAGATGATATAGTCAGATTTGAAAAAAATGGGTCTCAAAATCATGGTCATAAATGAACCTGAAGGGATTCGAACTCCTACTACCAAAGGTGAAGCTTCCAAAGCTTGAAGAGTAGAGCAGTTACCTTTTTGAATTTGTTTGCATCATTTCAGAATCAACATTTGCAGATCGATAGAAAAATTTTTGAATAAGAAAGAACAATTTTTTATTTTTCTACCAAATAGGAAAGTTCGTAGCGAATCCCGGGCTTGAAGCCCACATTTATCTACAGACTCGTTGTAGGTGCATTTTTGTTTAAAATCATGGATGTGGTAAAAATCAAGGTGGGAAAAAATTGTATTTAACTCATTTGACTCAACAAACATGTCCAAATCATCAAAAAGGGCTAACATGTGGCATATATTTGTGAAATCAATTTTCTATGAAATTTCGCTATGAACTTGCCTTGATTCCCTTGTGTCTGTAGCGAGCAATTTTTGTAGCTATTTTGGTTTTTGATGTTTTTTTGGAGGTAAGCTAGCCACGTGAAAAGCTTAAAGAGTATCAGAGGAATATTTTGGTGGAGGCATGGTATTTTACAAGGTTGTTCAGCTCACCATCTCATCATGAAGACAATCAACATTTATCATGACACCACCTCCTTCAAAGGATAAAGACCATTTTCCTAATTTACTAGGGGAATTAATGTCTTGGTCATGGTCAGTTCCACCCAGCAGATGACTATCTTCGATGTAAATATGAAGTCTTTTTAGTTATTGGATGTGATAAATAAGTGGAAGATTCCTAGTAGGTCTGTAAGTCATAAAGTTAGTAGATGTCACTTTCATTTCCATGTATTTTTCTTATTGTTAAGATAAGTTTCAACAAAGGATTTCGATGATCTAGCCATGTAGGAAGATCCAATTGGAAGTGAATGAAGCCTATTAATAGGTATAATTTCAAATAATATGGGGTTGAATGATATTATTTACACTACTATTATCATAAACTTTTCTTATTAGTAATATATAGTGGTTTTTGGTTCTTTCTTCAGTTGGGATTCATCTAATGTTTCATGAGTACTTGTCCCATATATCTTATTATTTTTCCTATAGTTCTTTTATGTTTGATTACTTATAATTCATGTTAATCATGCTCTAAATTCCTTCAATAATTAAAATACTATGTATCTGTGTGTATTTCCTTTTTAAAAAAGACATCTATATGCCTCAACTTCCACAAGAAGAACCATTTCCAATAAGTTTATTAACACTGACATCACAAGCCCAATGGTAGTGAATTCTATACATTTTTCACCTGAAAATAAACAAATTTGAAAAAATTTTGTTAGATTTAACCATCTTTGAGCTTGAATTACATAATATTATCAATATCATGAGAGAGCCCTCTCAGGCTGAAAAGGCTAATTTTCAGCTAGAAGTTGGTTTGAAAGAGTTATTCTAGGTTGTCTGGTGGAGCATCCCATCTGTTCCAACTTAGTGATGGGCTTCACAATTTCACCTGAGGCCATAAATACAGTTATAGGGATACCAAACAATGAGGAAAAGTGGTTCAAGGGCTCAGATTTGGATGTGCAAAATTATAAAGCCTTCATTAAAAGTCACTACAAAGATTCCATAAAGAAGGTTTCTCGTTTTCGACAGATGCTTGATAATTTTTCTCCATTGATGAAGGCCATTATGAGGTATTTTACACATGAGGGAATATTTTTGAGGTTTTAAAAATATCATGTCAGATTTTTAATCCAGTTCATAGTGGTGAAACCTCTCAACCTACCCTACTACCTCTACAAAAGCTTGGATAAAATGTCAGAAAAAGTGTAGCATAGAGAGAGTGATCATTAAGCCAGTATTTTCAATCATGCCCTTGTCAAAATAATTGTCTTACACCAGCTCACACAAATGGGAATTTCTTGGGAGACATTCATTTAGTCCACTATCTTTTTGCCCCAAGCTAGTACACCATCGACGCCATCCAAACAAAGGGAGATTGGATCATCTAGCAGAATTTTAGTCAAGATGATACCTAAGGCTAAGGTGACTTAAACATATCAGAGAGTAAGGAGGCTTTTTTTTTCTCAAAAAATTGTTTAAGGGGCCAAGCCTACATCTGCAGAACAAGGATCATCATAACAACATGAGGCACCTTTGCAAGATGAGGATCCATTCCATGTTGTCACTGACATGGCATACTTGGAGATGGATGAAAAGAATAGAAAAATAGACCAGTTTATGGTGGAGAAATATGTTGACATCATATAATTGAAAGATATGTCGTCAAAGGCTAACTTCTGGATTCCATTCCTGGAACACGAAAATATGTTGTTGAAGGTAAATCAACTTCTCTTCAATAGGCCTAGGGTTGGTTTGAACAAAGGGGATGCAAAAGGAAAAGAAATAGATGAGATATATTAGTAGGAAGAGTAGGTAAAAAGGAATAGGCCAAGGACTAGAGGCCTCAAAAGGACACTTCAAAAAAAGTCAGAAGCAATTCCACCAAGCACATAGATGACAGTCAATGAGCTCATTTTGGCAGAATTTTACAAGGACAAGGATTATTGGCTTCATAGAGTCGATGGTCACTTGGAGAAACTCATAATGAGGAAAAATAAGAACAAAAACATATATGGGAATATGGCCATGCACTACTACACAAGAAATCAGGTCTCCAAGGTAAAAATCAAGCAATTGAAGGAAAAACTCAAGGAAACCCTAATTGGGGAAAAAGAGAAAGCTAAGTTGGATTTACTTGCTGATGCTTCACTCATTGCATAAATTACCATCACAGGTCTCCATATAGCAAATTAGGAAGAATTTTGAGCAATTATGGAGTAATTTTGATGAATTTTGAAGTTTTTTTACTTTTTGGCAATCTTTACACAGTTAGGGGTCCAAAAAGCAACAAGCCTCACACTGCACTTTTGTTGGGGGCATATAAATGGATTTTTTTTTATTATTTTGGATTTCTCATGACTTGTAAATCAATTTCTGCGCTTGGGAGAGACATGTCAGTGAATTCTGGTGGGTGAAAAGTCCAAAAAACAACCTAAAAAACACCAAGTTTTTGCCCTGTTTTTCATAAGCTCAATGTGTTTTTGGAGTACTTCTAGGATAATTTATTTTTTGAGGGATAGGAGTGGTATTTTTTAGTACTTGAGGGTTATATCATGTAGTAGACATACAGATATTTCTCCAACATCTTTCAAATCAAAATTTGGACCTCGAGAATGCCTCAAAAAGCCTCTTGTACCAAATTTGTTGCATTGTCTCCTCGCACACTACGTTTTGCTGATATGTCACTGTGTTTTTTCCTAGAAGCTGATTTTCTTAGTTGCCTTAGTCCAACTAAACTTCTATTGATGTATTTTGTCATTTATGATGTTGTAATGATGCTTTCATGTGTAAATAGGATGGTTAGAGTAAAAATTAGGTGGATACATGCTTGTAAACATCTTTCATGGTCAAATGTATTAGTTTCTCTATCTTGAGGAGAGTTTTGTTAACCTCCCTAGTCTTTAGGTTTTAGGTGAGGGAATCTGTTGAACTACTCCTCCACTCTAGGTTTTGACCCCTGAGAGAGCGGAATTTTTTTTTGTCTATATGTATGCATTTATTAGCCATTTTTATGGTTGGATATCAGAGGGTGAGACTATTGTAGCTTTTACTTCAGCTTTTATTCAGGAAAGCAAAGGACCAGTTGTAGCTATTATCTAGGAATTCATGTGTAGTGAGTTTTTGATGTTGTATTTTCTATGTTATATAATTATATAAATGATATACATGTTTCATTTCCATATCTTACTTTCTTCAGTGATTTTCCTAAAATATTTATAAGCAGAATTCTTTCATGAAAGCTTTCTTTTGTTTGGGAATGTCATTTTATGTAATCCTCCTTCCATTTTAATGAATTCATGACATATGATGATTAATATTTTTTGATCAGCGGTTGACATTGATGTCAACCCAAGTAGCACCAGGGGCTACCCAAATATTGCATGGACATTTTGACCTAATAATTTAGTATATTCTAGATCAATAATTCCTTTGATGGTTTCCACTTGTCGAGATGTTTCCGTTGATACATGGCACACCACGTAATTCTTCACGGTTTGAGAGATATTCATGTTTGAAGTTTGTAGCCCTAGTTAGTGGGCTAAAGCCCCATGGGGTTGTGGCATGGGTCATTGAAAAGTCATAATTAATATTTTTTAAGCTCCTAAAATCCCTCCCACATTCACTTGTTCAAGCCCCTCTCAACCTAAGAATTTATATAAATTGTGATCCTCATATCCTCCTTATGTAAGGGATTTCATCATTTGAGACAGGTCATCATGGAATTTTCGCTCTAATGATTTTTCTATGAAGGTTCAAAAGCTCAAATTTTTATGAGGTGAAGAAAAAATCCTGAGGAATCTCCTGTAAAACTTTTAGATCTAGGTGCACAATATTTTCGGAGATATCATCTGTGGCAATCAATGTTTCTGTAGGCTCTTGAAATTCATCTCAAAGAAGTGACCTTGGGAAAATCATCATAACTCTCTCTCTGAGTATCAGAATGGAATTATGTAAAAAGTGGCAGATAGTGCATGGAATTTAGCTTTCTCTCTATCAATTTTAGATCCGAATGAAGAAACAGTGACTTGTGGCACGCCGTACAAGTTAGCTCTACTGAAAAAATCCATAATTAGGGCAATGTGAGAGATTGGGCATAACTCTCTCTTGAAGAATCCAAATTGGGTCAGACCTATGGAATTATAAAAATTACTTAGAGTAATACTACAAGACCCAAAATAACATATTTGAGATCTAAAATAATAGATATACACCAGATTCATTATCGAGCTCCTAGAAGACAAGAAAAATCTAGATCGTGTGTTGTCAAGGGCTGCAAAGGACCAGAATTTCTTGGGTAGAAAAGCAAAGCAAGGTGCAACAGAGGGTAGCATGACAAGAGCAGTAAGCAAGGTGCATAGCAACAACAAGAAGTTCATCACATGAAGTCTTCAAGTGGGAATCACTACATATAGTCACTGTAAAGGTATCATTATACTAAGTCATTGTAAATACATTATTGTAAAAATTGTACTAGTGTCTATCTGCCAAGAGTTGAAGAGGTGGTATTGGGAGGTCTAGGATCATCATTAGGTGGTTGTGTCATAGTTGGGGTTATGATCTAGTGTGTCTTATTCTTCTACATCATTCTATATCATTGTAAATTGGACCATTTTCCCTGCTATGAGAGTCTATTATTCTTTTATTATTCTATAGGGTGGTAGGGTGGTGCTAGGGTGAATTGTAGCTCATTGAGTGTTGGGGCATCAGTTCAATTAAATAATGAAAAATCTCTGGCATTGGAGTGTCCATTCAATAGGAGCTAGAGAAGAATGCTTTTCTATATTCTAGGAAGTTGGAGCTTTATTTTCAATTGGAGTTGAATATTAAAGAATTATTAGAAAAGCATTAGGTGGTTTTTGTCTCGGAGTGGGTTTCCACCTTAAAAATTGTGTGCATTTGTGTTCCTTTTTTTGACTACTATCATTTTACAAACACTGATAATAATTTAAGATTAAATAATGCTCTAATGGAAAGGAATATTGATTCACCCCCCCCCCCTCCCGCACCCCCCTCTCAGTATTTCCAACAATTGGTATCAGAGTTTGGTTCCTTCAATAGCAGTTTAGCAATTGGAAGGAGGTCATGGAGCATACCAAGAATGGTGTACCTATGTTCAATGAAAATAATTATGCACTCTGAAAAAGAAGAACGGAGGTCTATCTCTTGGCGCAAGGTTATGAAGTATGGGACATTGTTCAAAATGGATTTACATCAACTGTGGATGAACAAGGTAAGAAGAATTTGGTAAATGATGCAAAAGAAAAGAATATTATTATCAATATACTTATTGAATCTACATATCATAAGGTTTTTGGTTGTAAAACTACCAAAAATGTATGGGACAATCTTGAGAATATATATGCAGGTGACTCAAATGTCAAAGAAGCAAAGCTTCAAATATATAGAGAAAAATTTGAGCAACTCATAATGAAATAAGATTGCAACATTGCTGCATACTTCCAATATGTTGATGAAATAGCAAATACTCTGGAAGGATTGTGAGAGCCATTTCACAAGAAGACTATTATATGAAATATTCTTAGAACGTTACCAGGGAGATTCAAGCCAAAGTTATTGGTGTTAGAATACAGTAAAAATCTATAAAAACTCAGCAAAGAGAAATTACGTGGAGTTCTCATAGCATATGAAATGAGAATTGATGAAGAAGAGGGTACTTCGCATCTAGAAACTGTGTTCTTTACATCTAAGAAAACCAATAAGGACAAACAACCTTCAATTGAAAAGACACGCACCTGCAAGTGTGAAGAAAAGGGAGATGATGGAGAAGGTCTTTCAGATGAAGAATATGCTTACTTTACGAAAAAACTAAAAATTGGTAAGGGAAAATTCAAAAGTAAACTTCCATTGATATGTTTCGGCTCTGGTGAGGTTGGGCATTTCACAACAAAATGTCTGAACAAAAGTGATGGCAACTCAAAAGGAAAGAAAGGCTTTAATAAATTCAACAAGCAAGGATCCAAAAGGAACTTTCTTTCTAAATAAGATAGCTCATCATTCGATGAGGACAATGACAACGAAGAAGAAGCCAATGAGAGAGTATTGTTTATGTCCAAGAATAATAAAAAGGAGGTATCAAATAACGAAGAAGAAGGATTGACCATAGAAGAATTTTCTAAGGAATAAATAAAGCTTAAAAAAGAGCTCAAGGCAGAGAATATTTGTTCAAATACTCTTGAAGAACAAGTTCAAGGTCTCAAAATTAAATTTTAAGAACATAAATGCATTGAAGAGTCACTTCAAAAGAAGTTGGAAGAAAGCAACCAAGAAAGGGAAGAATTGGAAGCCGAAGTAGTCTCACTGCGTAAGGAAGTGAAGAAAGGAAAAACTATCCAAAACTATGCCAACAACTCAAGGGCATTGGAAGTACTCATCAACAATCAATGATCTTACAAAGACAGAACTGGCATCGGTTACAAAGAAGAAGAAGAAGAAGGACCTTCTACAAAAAAATGCAATGAACCTATGAGATCTAACATGTATGTAGACTTCATTATACAAGATTTGCAAGAATAGCCTTGGAAGACAATTTCTCGACGACAATTTCCATCCATGTACTAGCATATTTTTTATGGCTACTATTATTCGTGTGGAAAATTTGGTCATAAGGTTGTAGAATGTCGTACGTACCCCAGGAACGAAAAAAATCCAGGAGATCGGTCAAATATGAACCTCCCAGGGCTTAGTGAAACATCAATAGATTTGAAAATTTAAGAAATAATATTGAACGTTACAAATGTCGAAACTTTGGACACATACGTAGACATAGCTAGAGACTACAGACTTGAAAATCCTCTAGAAGAATCTTCGAAGCCACAGAATGAACGAACATGGAAGAAGAAGAATACTTATAATTGTTCTCTCACTCTCAAGGCTCAAAACAACAAAGATGTGTGGTATGTTGATAGAGGTTGTTAAATGCATATGAATGAAGATAGAAAGAAATTTGTATCTCTGAAAGAGAAGAAGGATGGAACCGTGTCCTTTGGAAATGATGGATCTTCAAATGTTATAGGATCAGGTACCGTCGCTCTCAGAAGAAAATATGCTCTAGCCAATAATTTTCTATTGGTTGAAAACATGAATCACAATCTTCTCAGTGTTGGACAAATGTGTGATCAAGGACACACAATACTATTCAACTCCAAAAAATGTGAAATCAAGAAAGGCAGGTATGGTGAAATTATGGCTACAGCAAGTCAAGCTCCAAACGACATATATGTTCTGGATGAAGCAGCTAAAGCATGTCTAATAGCTAAAGAGGATGATATAATATTTGGTAGCAATGATGATTGACTAAGTAAGAAGTTTGGTACAAAGATGTAAAGTGATTTTGAGATGTCTTTACTTGGTGAGATGAAATACTTCTTAGGGCTTCAAATATCTCAGCAAGAGAAAGGCATATTTATATGTGAAGCTAAATACATCAAGGAAATGCTCAAGAAATTCAAAATGGAAGATTAAAAAACCATCCTTACTCTGATAACAACAGGTTGCAAATTGAGCATAGATGACTCATCTAAGGATGTGGATCAAAGATTGTACAGATCTATGATTGGTATTCTTCTATATGTAACAACCTCCTGGCCAGATGTTATGCAAGCAGTTGGACAAGTAGCAAGATTCCAAGTAGCACCAAAAGAATCACATATTATTGTCATCAAAATAATACTTCGATATCTAAAGGGAACAATAGAATATGTCTTGTGGTATCCCAAGGGTAACAATTTCATTATCCATGCGTTTACAGATGTAGATTGGGTAGGAAGCATTGATTATTGTGAGAGTACTTGTGAAGCATTGGAATATCTTCGCCAGAGGTTTGGGATTCTCACAAGTTCTCATTAGATTTTCCTTATTCATAATATAAAAGGGGAGTGAAAGTGTCTAAAGGACCATAGGATGGTTGTGTTTAAAGGGGAGTTACCCTTTTCCATTGATGTCAAAGGGGGAGAGAATGTTGTAGGAAGAGGCATCATGATCGCAGGGGGAGTACTTGTGTTGCCATCAATGCAAAAGGGGGAGATTTTTGATCAGCGATTGTCATTGATGTCAACCCAAGTAGCACTAGGGGCTACCCCAATATTGCATGGGAATTTTGTCTTACCAATTTAATATATTTTGGATCAAGAATTATTTTGATGGTTTCTACTTGTCGAGATGTTTCCGTTGATATATTGCATGCTAGATAATTCTTCATGGTTTGAGAGATATTCATGTTTGAAGTTTGTACCCCTAGTTAGTGAGCTAAAACCCCATGGGGTTGTCGCATGGGTCATTGAAAATTCATAATTAATATTTCATAAGATCGTAAAATCCCTCCCATGTTGACTTGTTGAAGCCCCTCTCAACCTAACCATTTATATAAATTGTGATCCTCATATCCTCCTTATGCAAGGGATCTTGCCATATGAAACAGGTCATCGTGGAATTTTCACTCTAAATTTTTTTCTACGAAGTTTCAGAAGCTGAAATTTTTATGAGGAAAAGAAGAGATCTTGAGGAAGCTCCTATAGAAATTTAAAATCAATATGTAGAATATTTTAGGAGATATGATCTATGGAAGTAAGTGTTTTTGCAGACCACTGAAATTCATCTCAAAGAAGTGACCTTGGAAAAATCGTCATAACTCTCTCTCTGAGTATCGGATTGGAATTTTGTAAAAATTGGCAGATATTGCACGAACTGTAGTTTTTTATCTAGAAACTACAGAGCCAAATGAGGAAAAAGTGACACGTTGCACGCCATACAAGTTTACTCTACTGAAACAACCCATAATTAGGGAATTGTGAGAGATTGGGCATAACTCTCTCTTGAAGAATCAAAATTGGGTCAGACCTATGGCATTGGAAAGATGACTCAGAGGAATAATAAAGGACCAAAAATAACATATTTGGGATCTGAAATAATAGAGATACACCAGATTCAATATTGAGCTCCTAGAAGGCAACAAAAATCTAGATCATGTGTTGTCAAGGGCTGCAAAGGACTAGACTTTCTAGGGCAGCAAAGAAAATCAAGGTGCAACATATGGTAGCATGAAAAGAGCAGCAACCGAGTTGCAGAATAGAAGCAAGAAGTTCATCACATGAAGTTTTCAAGTGGGAAGCACTGCATACAGTCACTGTAAAGGTATCAATGTACTAAGTCATTGTAAATACATTATTGTAAAAATTGTACTAGTGTCTATCTGCTAAGAGTTGAAGAGGCAGTGTTGGGAGATATAGGACCGTCATTAGGTGGTTGTGTCATAGTTGGGGTTATGGTCTAGTGTGTCTTCTTCTTCTACATCATTCTATATCATTGTAAATTGGACCATTTTCCCTTCTACGAGAGTCCATTCTTCTTTTATTCTTCTATAGGGTGGTAGGGTGGTGCTAGGGTGAGTTGTAGCTCATTGGATGTTGGGGCATCCGTTCAGTTAACTACTGAATAATCGCGGGTGTTGGAGCGTCCATCCAGTAGGAGCTGAAGAAGAATTCTTTTCTAGATTCTAGGAAGTTGGAGATTTATTTTCAATTGGAGTTGAATATTAAAGAATTATTAGAAAAGAATTAGGTGGTTTTTGTCTCGGAGTGGGTTTCCACCTTAAAAACTGTGTGCATTTGTGTTCTTTTTGTTTACTTCTATCATTTTATAAACACTGATAATAATTGAATATTAACTAATGCTCTAATTGAAAGGAATATTGATTCACCCCCCCCCCCCCCCCCTCTCAGTATTTCCAACAAGGTGCTCTTTCATTTTCAAACCTTATACTACACCTATAAAAGCCTAATCCCATCAAAAAATCATTTATATATTTCTCCTCCATATATTTACAACTGTAACCCTTTGATAATTTTGATCTAGCTACCTAGTTTTCATCCCTAATCTAGCAGAAAAACCATCAAACTTTCAAAATCCTAGAGCTGACCTACCTAGCCTAAAATCCACTCTTCATCTAGTCAAACACTTTGGTTGTGATTTCATAGAGAGATACCTCTCTGGTTTGGTAGGACTATCTATAAAACTAAAATATTTGTTTGAGATTACCTTTGTCGATATCCTTTCTCAGCCTTGGGACATTGTGGAGGCTAGCACTATATTCCAAATCATTGATGGTGGCCTTGATCCACGATCCTTTTAGGCTCTCTCCTTGCTACTAGTGGCACACGAATAGAACCTAGACCTTGATTTTATAGGCCTCCCTTTGGTGAAAATTTGAGTCCTTCACTGAATCTCTAAAGCATCCCTTCCCTTGAACAGCTTAGGCATTATCACAACTTAGGAATCTAAAGGGAACGAGAGTTTAGAGCAACCCAACAATGACCAACCAATAGTGTAAGAATGGGGACCAATTTATATGAAGGGCGTAGAGGTTGGGAACCCATTAAAGAAGGAGGAAGGTCCACTTTCTAAGGGGTAAACCCCCATGGATGAGATCAAAGCTCTAAAATAAAAGAGCTCGACCCCATCACCACCATTTAACAACCAACTCGCCACCTTGGAACTTCTAGAGGTCAAATATTCTCTCCATTTGAGGAAAAAATACCAGAAAGGGATCATCACGGTTTGCCAAGAAATAAGTGCACTAATAGCGCTAAGCCAGAACTTTCAACCTTCCATCACCGTGGGCTAGAAACTAGAAAATGTGCCAACCCAAAAAACTAGGGTTTTGACAAAGTTACTTTAGTAATATTCCAAGATTATTTTCTTTGAGTCTTTAGGGGATGTGTTTACATATTTTTCCATGGTGTAAGCATTTGATAGGGTCTATCACTGGCCACTTTAGGTCCAGGGATGGGAAGTGAGAATGGTGATAAATTATTGTGTAACACTTAGTGAATTGAAACTCATTTTACTTTTAGAAGTTGCATTTGGAAATTTAAAGTGAGAATATGTAGTCAGGAAAGAATTTTTTGTTGCATTCTTGAGTGTTTCATCATTGTTTGAATATATTCCCTGTACTAGATATATTTCATCGAAACAGAAATAGTATTTTTCTCATATTAGTTGCATTATAGGTGTTCTAGTAACATCGATATTTTAGCGCTAAAACCAAAACGTAAATCAAAATCAACTTAAAACTTACCTCAATTAACCTAAGGATGATTTGGAACTTAACAAAAAAATTTAGAGGTATAGGCTAGAGACATGTTACCACATCATAAAATGTAGGATTTTTCATTACTTTCCCACGTTGTATCGCAGGGGTGATATCTAGTTCCATGTACGGAAGTATATAGGAATGTTCTTCAGTACATTCAGGTATATTGGAGGTGCTCCATGTATGAAAGTATATAGTAACACTCTCATTGAATGGTTATGCAGTAGAAAAGCCTAATACTAGTTGCACTCCCATGTACTATCACATATATTTTTGGAGTCTCCACTAGGTTTCTATCCATCCATAAGTAACCGAGTTGGTCCCCTTTTAAAATGATACACCGAACACAACTTTCGGGGAAATTAGTTGCCATACTTCTTGGCTATCCAAGAGGTATTCTACTGTTCACGGTTGGTTGGTAATACTTTATTCCTAGCTTACCCATTTTTTATTTATTGTTTGTTAATTTCAAAATTTTATTGCCCACAAAATCACATCTTACTCGTGCATAACTTGTTTTTCCTCGTAATGACTAGTTAATTGTAAATTGGATTTATGCCCAATTTTTTCTCCAACACTCAGCTGATTTTGTGAAAAATACATCGTGGTAGAACCACCAAGTCCTCGGTTGTGCCATGCACAAATTTCAGCTTCCACCTCCCCTTCACTTTTTGAATTTGACGGGTCACCTCAAACATTCTAAAGCAATATTCCAGATATTGTATCTAAACCTCTTGAGAACCAAGGTGTTGAACTTGGTATCATTCTAAGTATCCAAACCCATGTGTCCTAGGCTCCTCATCTAGAGTCAGTTACTTCATCCCATGTCTCTCCTCCAGATAGTCTTCAGCCTACTTCAGGGTTCTTACTTTTTCCTCTAAATCCACCCTTTGATCTAGAAGATGACCCTGTATATTTATCACCTCCAAAAAAATATAGTCCCTTTGATACTCACAACTTACCTTTGGTTCCTTCTCCTGGTGCATCTCATATTCTGGTTCAATAATTGTTTCTTCCAAAGATGGAAAAAATTGGTGTCAATGCTGCATTTGAGGAAACACCCCAGAGTACTCCTTTGGAGACATTTTAAAATCATACTCGAGAAGTCAATCTCGAAACACTCTTCCCCTAGAAAAACTTTCCTTTTATTCCATATGATATGTGAAGCAATTCAACTACACCTTCTGGTCATAGTGCATCATCGATCCCACCGGGTTACACCTCTCTTAGTGATCTTGTTTCAGGTGCTTTTGGTGCGACTTCGCTTTATGATAATCCTATTTGGTCATCTGGTGTTACTCCTACCGCGAGCCCGTTTGTTCCAGGTATGTAAATACCTATTTCCCAACCTACAGTGACTGTAGATCAAATGCAAGTTACTCTTGCTCCTTTTACCCCATTAACCCTATCCATGGTAACCGCAGTTCCTCCTTTGAGTGGTCAACCTACCGGTTCATCTATTCCACTTCCTAGAGAGAAAACCTACATACCTCCTATTTTTGGTGGGAATTATGTGAACTATGGGCCTGCATCAGGGGTAAACCATCCCAATGGTGCTATCTCTAACCTAGGTGGAGCATTAGCTTCATCCGTGTCAAGTTATCTCATGGGAGAACCTTTCCAAGGTCCTCAAGTCTCCTTGACTCAATAGCCATATGTTCAATAGTTGTATGTTAAACATCCATATGTTCAAAAACCATATGTTCAACATCCTCAAATCCCATTTTCATGTGTTTTTACCAATCCACAGGCAGGTCCCCAAATCCAGTATGGTTCCAATCCTTAGTTTGGGAAACCAAAAATCCCATCAAGACCCTTACCCATAGTTACAACATGGACCATACCAACAATTGCAGTATGGACCTAACCCTCAATTAAAACAGGGACCATACAAACAATTTTAGCAGGGACCTAACCCTCAGTTCTTACATGTACCATATCAACAACTGCAACAAGGACCTTACTAACAACTATAGTAGGGACCTTATCAACAACTGTAGCACGGACCTTACTAGTAACTACACCAAACACCCTTCCAAAAGAAGTATGGGAAATTTGGAACTTATGGTCAAAAACCACTCCAATTGGGGTAGAACCAATTCCAAAAAGGTTGGAATACCCAATTTTTTTCATACCAAAGACTCTATACCACATATAATCGTCAACTACCATTTTTTGGAATGTTGGAATTGTCGAATGTTCCATATCTAATAAATGACTCAATACATTCACCGTATTGGAATCTGGTACCAACCAAAATACTTGGAGACCATCCCAAGTTTAAAGGAAAGTTTGGAGAATATCCTTAGGTGCATGTTATGACTTACCACCTTTGGTGTTACTCTAACTGTTGGATTTATGATTCAATATGGTTGCATCTTTTCTTGTGCACTCTGACGAGTTTTGTAACCAAATGGTACATCGATCTTCCTTAAGGTACTTTCTAAGATTTCAATTCTTTGGCCATGGCTTTCCTCACTCATTTTAAATTTCCTATCTGGAATGATACTGGAACCCATCTCTTAACATATCTTCTATAGATGAAATCCACTCATATCTCTGATCATATCCATGAATGGAGACATAGACATCGTCTGATCAAATTTGACATCCCGAATTAGCTTTTGACTGAATGGTTTACCAAATAATTCATCCCTCCTATCACCAAAGACATAGCCATGGGAAGTTGTGTGACTGAACAATAAGATGTCACACATGCCTAGTATTTCGATTTATTCTATTCACAATCTAGAACACTATATGAATTTCTACCTGACACCCTGTGATATTCAACTGGTCCTACGTCTTCTAGGCCTGTAGATTCAACACCTGTTGATGGTGTCATTGGATCTGTCACTCAAAATTCTAGTAGTACTTCTGCTGAATCTATGAAATCCAAATATACTCCTACTACTACAACCCCTGATGTTGCAAACAACCAAAATAATCCTGATAAAACCTCAGAGGTAAATTTTGTCAAATATACCGCAACCGATAAATCCTCGAAAGGTAAAAATAAGGGTAAATGAAAAGTTAAGCAAGATACCCCAAAAAAGGATTCCCTGAAGCTGTCTGCTGATGATTCATCAAAGAAAAAGCCCAAATTCCGTTGTCTTATTTGTGATGAATATCATTACAATAAATATTTCCCCCATCGTGCCGAAGTAATTCGTCTTTTGAAGGGTACCCTAGGGATGCTTGTTGTGCTGAAGGAAAATTTCCCATCCCAATAGACACAAATGGTAGATCAATCTCAAGGTAAAACCTCTAGAAGTTTGAAAGTATTCATGAGTGGCATGTAACCTTACTTAGCCACCAGATCAAAATATTATCCGACTCCTGAAAAATCCATGGTGGAGAAATATCTCAGTGATATACTCTCTTCCTCCATTCCACCCACATATGGTCCTCTCCATATCGAGAAACCTAGCACCAATTCCATATCCTACCACCCCCAAAAGGCGTTCTTCGGAAATCATCTTATAATATGAATGCGCGAGCTGGCCAACACTACAATATTATAGAATATTTATCTCAAGCACCCTCAGAGATGTCGGTCTTGGAATTCCTTCAAATGTGCCCATCACGAAGGAAGGCCTTGCTATCCAATATTATATGAATTGATCCCATGGATTCCAGATTGATCACTTTTGATCTTGAAAACCATGTTCCTCACCTACCACCTCAACTTGCTTTTCTCATACAAGTTGTCATTATGGGCAATAATATTCATAGGACTATGGTTAATGAAGGAACATCCACATGCATCATGTCCATCTCATGTTGGAAATCCCTTGGATCTCCTCCTCTCAACCAGTCGCCAAATACCTTAGAAGCTTTCGATGACAAATATTTCCACCCGTATGGTATTATTAATGCCTTACCTATCCATTTAGAAGGTAAAAGTGTGAATATGGAGGTAGAAATTGTTGAAGAAAATCTTAATTAAACCTTCTACTTGGTCATAGCTAGACTTAGGCAATGGTTTGTGTGGTTTCTACTTTATTTTGTGTGCTTTTTCCCCCCATCAAGGGAATATTGTCACAATAGACCAACTAGCCTTCTTTTACACTGACTCTTCAACTGGTAATGTGCCTTATGTTGGTAAAACCACCATTTCTTAGGAAAGTGTCAGAGTAGGTCTTTTTAAAGAATATTATTTAATGGGAAATTTTTCCCTTCCTCCACCTAATGTTTCCTCAGCTTATTATCTTGTCTCATCATGACCCTTCGATGATACCCAACCCTGATCAAATTGACCATTTTGGTGACACTATGCCGCTCAAACCAATTGAACAATCATATCAAGTTGCCCTTTTGGCTTCTACGAATAAATATAAAACCAATGTTTGATTAAGTATAGTCCTAGACTCATATTTCAATCCTCTTGGCTTGGTTCTTTGGATTATGATGATCCTTTAAACGATACTTTCCCGACTGAAAAAAGCATCGCTGAAGTCATGCATCTTGAAGAAACTCAGTGGAATGATATCCATCATCGTTCCTGTTTTCTTGTTATCCTTAGAGGGATTACTACCTTTCTGGATTATTTTGCTTCCCCTGCAATGATAGATTCCCTTCAGACTCCCATTCAAATCCATGTTATGTTTTCTAAAGGAAATATGGGAAACATTTTGGCAATCATTCCCATTAGTGTCTATATGAAACTTGGTGCAATTGTGAGTATTCACATCGGAGCCCCACCCTCTCCCTTATACCCAGTTCTTACCATTTTCCCATTTTCCAAATGGGACATTGTTTTCATGACTTGAAACCCTCCCTCGGCTAGGGGGCATGGGTACATGTCTATTGTACCTTATTTCACAAAATGGCCTGAGGTGAGGCCTATACACAATGCCGATGGTACAAATGTGGCCTTATTTCTATTACTCATGATGATTATTAGTTGTATGAGCCCCACATTGGCCTCTACCTAAATTATTATGTTTGATTTTGCTTGGATACTTTGCAAGTTATTGTATGTTCCATTAGTATTCATTTTTTGGTGTGATTTGTTTTATTTTTGCAAAAAAAAAGTCCCTTGCTTACTGCATGTTCCACTTGGTTTACATATTTTGATGAACCCTCTTCCTTGTGTCAGTTTCGTTGATGGCACTTGTCATAGCACATGGAATATGTCTTCCACTGCATGTGAAATCTATGCTCCAAATGGTGATTTAGTGAGTTTATAGGGCATATGTCTAGGTCAAACAACTAACAATATTTCTGAATACAGTGTGGTTAACAAAATATTATCGGATGTTGTTTCTCTTGGTATTATGGCATTTGTTGTTAAACTTGATTCACAAATCATTGTATTACATTTGAACATGCATTATTTCGTCAGGAACCCTAATATTTTAAGGATGTATCTACATGTTCGTCTCTTTGAAAGAAAATTTGATTACAACATTTATCAACATATTCAAAGAAATATAAATAAAATAACGGATACACTGGAAAATTATGCTTTACATAGACATCTACATCACATGTAAAAATAAAACCATATGTATATGTAAGAATATTAAATAGCATCAGGAAAAATATGTATATGTATATATAAAGTTTGCAAAATGTATGTTTGGCATCAAAAATTAAAAAATATGTCTTCTGGGATATATGTCTCATTGATCCTACGTAAACGCAAAATGAAATATTAGAGACATGTATATCCACCGAAATGGTGCTTGTGATAACATGAAATAACTCTAATAACTAGGCCTAGTACTTGGCATAATCTATTTGACACCCCACAGGTGTGCCTCTGATACCAGAGAGGTACGTCGTCGATGGTCGCATAATATGGAATTCCTCTAGTCAAGGAATTCAGGTTTCGCTCTACCTCTACCATAGGGTCAATCCCCTCATCATAGGGAGCATACTCAAGTTGGCAAGCCACTTTCCGTGATATTGGAGAAACCCCTAGAGCTTTCTCTAGTCCAGCATCTGAAAATGTCATAAGTCCAAATCTCAGTTCATAATTAAAAAAAAAAGAAACTTAAAAAAAATTAGAAACAATATTTTACTTAAGTCATTCCATCATCTTACTAGTCGTAAATTAAGATCTAGATCTCCTCTCAACTCTGTCACTGTATAGGCCCATTCATCGACCATGATAAGTTGTTGTCGCAACCATAAGAAGAATGCAGTTGGGAAATACATATTTTGCCCGACACCATGATGAGGTATCATCTCACTCCACCTCAAAAATCATGGATCTCTCTGTGCAGGACATCCTACCTCTACCCACTGCTACCAAAAAAATTGAACGTGCTACAAGAAAAGTGTCACTAAAATCAATCCATAGTCGAATTGCTTAAGTTTTCCCCTCTTACAATTAGTAAGTTGGTCCTTCATGTTGATTAGAAATCCTTCGATCCAGTTGAAGACAGTTGGAATACGAGAATCCAGGGCATACTAGAAATGATACTTTATTTCTTCATGCAAGGCTTGTACCCCTGCTACGCTAGCTATAGTGAATAGGACAACTCTAAATGGAGGTTTTATGATAGTTTTTATGTCGATCTTCCACTCTCCTTTTTGTGGGATCCATCACTGCAATGTCTCACTATGAGCATATATGTACTTTATCTTCTAGGGCAAGAACCAGAAAACTGAACTGGTTTAGCTCTCCTGGACAAAATGGTGATGAAATAGATGTCAAAAACCTCTCCGTCCAATTCCTGATCTCTTATCATGAACACTTGGTAGTCTACATTCCACCGCATTAACAATAGGTCTACTTGAGATTGTATCCCAGGGGTTTGGAAAAACTTCAATAGTCTACAGTCACGAGGTTCCCTTATGCAATGGGGGTTTTATGTAGCTTGTTGGTATTCTACCTCATGCCCCTTTTATTTCCACTCAATGGCCATTTTTACCTGCAAAACATCATTAAACAAATATTAATTACCTTTCGTGGTGATAAATTTCCAAGAGAACTAGTAAACATTGAGCTTTGGTTAAAATAAATTAACTCTCGGTGCCAGCGCCACTCACTTAGAATTTTTTCATGCTGTCATCATGCTGGTCATGTGGGGCTTAGGGAGAACAACATGGATCCGATGGGTAAATCCCGCGTTGATCTTCCATGCATCCTAATTCCTTAATACTCCCCTAGAAACCTAATATATCTCCCATATCACTTAAATTTACAACTAAAATGGAGAGGAAAAATAAAATTCTTACTTGCAACAAATGGCTCATCGAATGTTCTCCCATATTGGTCACACTCCATGCCTAAAGATCAAGGTAATTATGGGAAAAATGCTCTCCAAATTTACATATAGTAAAAAGTAAATTTTAATCTTTTACTTTAAGTTTATATAAACTTGTCAAAATTATTTTTACCATTTAAAAATGCATTTTTTACTTATAATTATATATTTTTCTCGATCAAAGTGACAGTTGTTCACATGTGCAGCAACATGTAATTACGAATTGGTGATGGTAATTGGTGAACAATGAGTTTTTTTTAATCACTTTTTCGGACTTGTGAAAAACAAAACAAAAAGGAACCCCCTGGAGTCATCTTCTAGCTCTCTTATGACTCTCTAACATGGAAATATTGCCCACAAATTTTCATTTCGAGCTCATTAAAGTAAATGATTGATGTCTACTCAGTATAAGTTTAACCCTTTCCACGCTAAGATGGACTAATTACAAAAAATAAATACCTTATTCAAACATGACTAAGAGGTTCTCTCGGAAATCGTTTTCTACCTATTGGGATTTGAGGGACTATTTACGAAAAGGGACCTTTGGAGTTTTCTTTTCCACCTCTTTTTAAAACTCCCTAAAAATGAAAAATATGTTGAGCTACACCTCCGTCGGACTCGTAAAACTTAGATGACGCAAGACTTGTCACCATGACGAGAATGAGCTACTCATTCCTAGGGCTCATTAAATTACTAGGATGGATTCATCCGAAGGGTGAAATTATAAGAAAAGAATATCATATCCTCTTTAAGCTTGTGAAAAAAAATAAAGAGATGCTCACTATAAATAGTGTGGAAAAATGGAAGTAAACATGTCTCGTATTTTGTATTGAAGGAAGCATGTCACTCACGAACATGATACTCATATGCATCTCATGTTGGGTATGGGATATCTGCACTTCGTTACTTGCCTTCCTGGGATTTGGAAATCCTTTTGTATATCAATAGATCATATCCTATAATTTCCATGACCATTGATCCCATTTTGATTCAAATGTCGCCAAACTATGGAGTTGTGTCACCGATATGTTCAAGAGAAGTCTCGTCTACAAATGCAAACCTGTTGTGCCTTGTTTGACCTTTTCTACCACAATCCTGAATCACTCTCATAAAATTTTCAAAATTCCTCTGTTTCATCTCGATGATGTGGAAAAAATTATGGCCCTCCTTCGACAGATCACTTCATGTTGACTCCAGCTCATTATCCAGGAAAGAGATCTAGAAATTCCTTTTCAATACCTTGGAGCTTGCATGCCTCAATGCCAAGTTCTTCGCATTCGATGAAAGGTTCACATGATTGGCCATTGATCAAATTATTCTCTAAGTGGTCGACTTCAACTCAACTATTCACACTTGTATATTGTGTTTTTGTACCTTGAGGGACATTGTCATCATTGGTGGTTCATGTCGTGCCCGTTAACATTTTACATCATCGCCTAGTAATCAGGTGGTTGCTACCATGTTTGAATTCAA
Organism: Pinus albicaulis; assembly: GCA_034641835.2. NCBI lineage: Eukaryota > Viridiplantae > Streptophyta > Pinopsida > Pinales > Pinaceae > Pinus > Pinus albicaulis. The sequence goes on along the minus strand of CM076582.1, from coordinate 667,659,104 downwards.
TACATTTATTCACATGGTTATATTTTTACTTTGGATGGGTCAGGATAGAGATAAAGTCACTAGGTTTCAATTAATAAATCCAAGTTGCATGGATTTATTTAGTATTCATTATTTTACACATGGTCCCTTCTATACAAATGGTTGCGTCCATGTCATGGATCCATACACATGATCCTTTCTAGTCGCATGGATGCATCCATGCCGTGGTTTCATGTATTGTTAGATGCTTATTCAGAGATTTATTATTATTCATACTTACATAAAATATGTCATATGTATTGTATTATGTTTTATTTGTGGGTATCCTGACAGTGGTTTCCTAAGTCCTTGCCTTGACTTGTAAATAATTTCAACCATAACTTCCCCTTTAGCCTTCATTATTTAGGGGAAATTTCTTATACAGTATTTTGTCGCACTCCCTCTCTCATCCCCTGCACTATCGAACATTGCCCCAAATTCTGCAAAGTGACGAAATATTTTAATGTGTTCACCATAAAAACATGATGAGAGCATCCTTGAAGGACAAAAGAAGAAATGCCTTGAAGCAATGCTGGAAAGGCTTTCCAAAAACCCCATTTGCAGGCCCAACGAGGTCCTCGTGAATTATTCCTTGTGCTTTTCACCTTTACCATTATATGTGTCTAGCACTACCAGCATAGGATTTTAAGTGAAAAATTATGTTGCTCCTCTTCAGGAAGTTTCTCCAAAAATGGAGGAGAAGTTTCTCTTACTAAAAGCCTCAAGAATGGAGAGGTTATTACATGTGAATAAGGATTGGGTCGATATCTCCCATTTGAAGCCTCTAATCCTACCATTAGGGATCTTTCCCTTAAGGTGTGGACCTTCTTCCCCCTTTTGTGGATGCCTAACTCCCTCTCCTTCCTTGTAAATGAATTCCCTACTTTCCTCAAAGGGTTTATCATAGTTTTTGATCTTTTCTGGTTGATCAATGCTAGTTTCTATCCTTGTTCTTAGTTGTGCCTAAATTCTTGCATTTTATGAAGGAGAAAGGAGTGCTTGAAGGTATTGGCTAGAACCTGGAAACTCATCCAAATTAGGCTGCTAACATCATATCTTAAGTGGTATTCATTCGTAACAACATAAAGAGTATTGGACTTGGAAGCGAGAAGATTGGGAAAAGACACTAATGGGTGTTAGCATCATATTGAGGTAGGGCATCTATATTAATTTTTAATTTTTGATATAAGCTAGAAACATTTACACATATTATTCTGGTTTGTTGCTAGATCCTTCCTTTAGGACTACAGAGATCACTTATGTCATCAGAAGGATTGTATGTACAACAACTAATTAGTTGATCACCATTCATGAATAAAAATATGTAGGGACTAAACTCAAGAATGATTGAGTTGTACCTCATCCCTTAGAGTTAAATGGGCTCCCATTGGTATGATCATGTTAAAGATTTTTTATTTTAATTTTTTTTTAAATGATACACACATACATAAATACACACACACACACACACACACACACACACATATATATATATATAGAGAGAGAGATAGGATGTAATTCCAATTCTAACTTTTTTCTAATGATGCAAATGTAGGGTTTAAGTGTCCAATTGGATTCCCTAGCAATTAGCTACAACAAATTTTGGAGGATGAGAAGGTCAACCTACCGTGGCTTAGTCCAAAACTATATTCCCCATATATATGGTATATCAAGTGGTGATTCTATGTGAGGTATAGTATGACATTGATGGATCAAATCTAGGAGTTCATGGAACATGATATAAATTCTACTTGACCTACACTAGCATGTAATAATGGTAGAATAATTATTGTAGTGACTCTTGTCACATTTTCTTAACATGGTTCTTTATTATCATTCCACACTTGAGTGGATGTAGTTAGAGATAGAGCACTAGTCCTGTTATTATCTTAATCTTTTTATTGACATATATGCCCATGATTTTTGTATTATTGGACTATATTAAGTTATTATTTTCTGGCATTACGCATTTGGGACATAATGTTATGTTTTATATGTGTGTGTGTTTTTAGTTCCACTTATGAATGAAAACAATAATTCTGGTTTGATTTTTCCATGATTATTTACATGCATTATTTATGATATTAATATGATAAAATACAACCTAAAACATAATTATTTAACAAATTAGTTAATTCAATAAACATATTTGGTACATGAATATAAGTAATAAATTCAGAGTTGTGCTCAAGGATTCTCATTGATAATGTGACATCCCTTTTATTACCCCAAATTTTGTAATGAAAATAATAACATATAATGTTGGGGTGTCAGCATTGATGATATGATTTCAAAATATATTATATGATTTAATATTTATTTTATTAATAAAAATGCTAGCCTATAAAGGAATGGGATAGCCAACATATTATTATTCCTTGGGAACAAGGAAAAATTGACATAAGTGGAAAAATATACCTTGGGTTAATATTTCCCTTTGATACGATGGTTAGTCTTCCCAATAAGCTGAAAGGGTTGGAAAATTAAGGGTCAAAGTTTGATTATAAAAATAAGAGGGAGGACCAACCAAGGGCCTCTCCTTATTGGTTCTTAAGCTTCTAGTTTTTCTCTTTTTATTACTCTCTCCATCTCTCTCTCTCTCTCTCTCTCACACACACACGCACACACACACACAAAGAGAAAATTTGAATTGGCCAAAGGAATGGTGACAAAACTTAGAGAGGTTTAAACATTATGACTAGTTAAGAGTTGTGAGTGAAAAATTATGTGATATGTAATGAATGTGTTGCAACAAAATTTATTTGGACTACATGGCTTTGAATATTGGTAATTTTATTGTTTGTGTGTGGCACATTGAGAACTAAAGAAGTGAGGGTTGAGGGACTACCAACATCTAAGAAGGACTCCCTTATGATATGAATACCTACATGGTATTTGTTTGAACGTGAGTTTGGTCAAAGATGAAAATGTTGATCACTGATTTTTGTTGTGTGTGTATGAAGGAGAATGGCATGTAATTTTTGTATTAAATATGATCTAATTTTAAGTGTATGAAATACCCATAAGTTAAGTTCTCCTTAAGGAATCAAGATATGGCTTGTGGGTGGCTAGCTATGAGAAATGATGCAACATAGCTAAGCCCATGGTTGGATGTAGAGTGGCTCAGCCTTCTTCACTTCCAGATCAAAAAATATTTGACTTAGGATAAGTATATCATTATGCATGATTATTTAATATCTATTTTCAACAAGTTTATATGTACTTGTATTTACCCTTCAACAAATTTGTCATGGTTTTAGATGTTATACTATTTGGTTGTAGATTTGTTATGTATTAAATTTTGTAAGAACACTAGTTGAGAAAGACATGATTCCTAATTCTTATTTAAACATGTGATGTTTGAATTTATACTATAATATTTCTTCTTGGAAGTTCCAAAAGCTGAAACTTGGATCATAATGAGTAGAAATCATCTTGATCCTCTGGTTCAATTTTTAGATCTTGGGTCACAAAATTTTAGGAAATGTGGTTAAAGGAAGAGGGACATCCTAAATGCGTCATTAAATAGATCATGTTTTCCTTTCTTCTATAAATTTTCTTATGGGAAGTTTTATAAGCTAAAACTTGGACCATAGTGAGGTGAAATATTGCAAATCATCTTATCTAACGTTCAAATCTTGGGTTGCAACATTTTAATAGATATCATCAAAGAAATTCGAGCTTCCTAGATGCTTCCAATAACATGCATCAAATAGTTCATGTTGGAATTATACTATAGCTTTTCTTCTAAGAGGTTCCAAAAGCTAAAACTATACCATAGTGAGGGAAAATATCGTTGATGATTTGTCCAATTTTTATATATTGAGTAGTGATATTTTAGGATATATGATGGGAGGAAGTAAATATTCATAGATGCTTCTAAAATCATGCAACAAACTGGTCATGTGGAGTTTATGTTATAAATTTTCTTTTGGGAGGTTCAAAAAAATGAAACTTGGACCATAGTTAGGGGACATTCCACTTATAATTTTGGTTAAGTTTTTATAACTTGGATTTTTATAATTTAGGGTATATTCCCTTAGTAAGTTTATAAATTATTTTTCATGCAACATGTTTGAATAAATACCTAAATGGTTTAATGATTCATTTCATACAAGTTGTTTGATGAAATTCCCCAATCGAAATTTTGTTTTTTGGATGGGGATAATATTGTTGTATGTTATCATTGTTATACAATAGCACTATTGTAGATGTTCTATGCCTATTTTCATGCAAAAAATTTGAAGAAATATGTAAATATGTTTTATTACAATTTTCATACAAACTATTTGATAAAATACCTTAAAAATAGAAATCAAAAGTTTTATAACTGATTTGTATATTCTAAGGAGTATGTTACAAGTGGAATTTGAGAAATGCTTCATATTTGATTTCATAAAAATGTTTGAAAAAACAATTATAAGAAAAATACTAGTTAATTGGATGTATATGAAGCATTCGAAGAAAGTTTTGCATGTAAAGTGTTCGAAAAAATGTATGAGAGATTAAATCCAAGTTTTTGAAGTGTTGTTAGGATAAATTTAGTAAGGGTATGTGAAAAAGTGGTACCAGAGCTTATTGTCAAGATAATAAAAATAAAAAGAAATATTTTGGCACCTTTTAACCTCTGTAAGTCATTAAGAGGACTAGGTATGTGACAAAAGCTAAGGTTCAACTATAAATCTAGACGGGCTTGAGTATAGGAAAGAATTGAATTTTTAAATTAATATCCATGCATGCATTTGTATTTACGTGAAATTATATATATATATATATATATATATATATATATATGGCTTGTGGGTGGCTAGCTATGAGAAACGATGCAACATAGCTAAGCCCATGGTTGGATGTAGAGTGGCTCAGCCTTCTTCACTTCCAGATCAAAAAATATTTTACTTAGGATAAGTATATCATTATGCATGATTATTTAATATCTATTTTCAACAAGTTTATATGTACTTGTATTTACCCTTCAACAAATTTGTCATGGTTTTAGATGTTATACTATTTGGTTGCAGATTTGTTATGTATTAAATTTTGTAAGAACACTAGTTGAGAAAGACATGATTCCTAATTCTTATTTAAACATGTGATGTTGGAATTTATACTATAATATTTCTTCTTGGAAGTTCCAAAAGCTGAAACTTGGATCATAATGAGTAGAAATCATCTTGATCCTCTGGTTCAATTTTTAGATCTTGGGTCACAAAATTTTAAGAAATGTGATTAAAGGAAGAGAGACATCCTAAATGCGTCATTAAATAGATCATGTTTTCCTTTCTTCTATAAATTTTCTTATGGGAAGTTCGATAAGCTAAAACTTGGACCATAGTGAGGGGAAATATTGCAAATCGTCTTATCTAACGTTCAAATATTGGGTTGCAACATTTTAATAGATATCATCAAAGAAATTCGATCTTCCTAGATGCTTTCAATAACATGCATCAAATAGTTCATGTTGGAATTCTACTATAGCTTTTCTTCTGACAGGTTCCAAAAGCTAAAACTATGCCACAGTGACGGAAAATATCGTTGATGATTTGTCCAATTTTTATATATTGAGTAGTGATATTTTAGGATATATGATGGGAGGAAGTAAAGATTCATAGATGCTTCTAAAATCATGCAACAAACTGGTCATGTGGAGTTTATGTTATAAATTTTCTTTTGGGAGGTTCAAAAAAATGAAACTTGGACCATAGTGAGGGGACATTCCACTGATCATTTTGGTTAAATTTTTAGAACTTGGATTTCTATAATTTAGGGTATATTCCCTTAGTAAGTTTATAAATTAGTTTTCATGAAACATGTTTGAATAAATACCTAAATGGTTTAATGATTCATTTCATATAAGTTGTTTGATGAAATTCCCCAATCGAAATTTTGTTTTTTGGATGGGGATAATATTGTTGTATGTTATCATTGTTATACAATAGCACTATTGTAGATGTTCTATGCCTATTTTCATGCAAAAAATTTGAAGAAATATGTAAATATGTTTTATTACAATTTGCATACAAACTATTTGATAAAATACCTTAAAAATAGAAATCAAAAGTTTCATGACTGATTTGTATATTCTAAGGAGTATTTTACAAGTGGAATTTGAGAAATGCTTCATATTTGATTTCATAAAAATGTTTGAAAAAACAATTATAAGAAAAATACTAGTTAATTGGATGTATATGAAGCATTTGAAGAAATTTTTGCATGTAAAGTGTTCGAAAAAATGTATGAGAGATTAAATCCAAGTTTTTAAGTGTTGTTAGGATAAATTTAGTAAGGGTTTGTGAAAAAGTGGTACCAGAGCTTATTTTCAAGATAATAAAAATAAAAAGAAATATTTTGGCACCTTTTAACCTCTGTAAGTCATTAAGAGGACTAGGTATGTGACAAAAGCTAAGTTTCAACTATAAATCTAGACAGGCTTGAGTATAGGAAAGAATTGAATTTTTAAATTAATATCCATGCATGCATTTTTACTTACGTGAAATTATATATATATATATATATATATATATATATATATATATATATTACTTGAAGGCTAACTTTATTTTGATGCAACAAGATCAACATGCAATATAAACATTTAGGATGCTAACTAGATTCCATAGAGTAAACTAATAGAATTTTAAAACTTTATGGTTGGATGATGCAACCATAACTATGAGGGGGAATCTGATATCTCTTGCTAGTTTTAATAATTTTCTTTCATGTTTTGAGAATTTTCCATATACTAATGAATAATATAATAGGCATGATACAAATGAAACATATTAAATAGTTCACGGATGCATGTCCATTCAATAGATATTAAATAATGATTTTATATATGAATGAAGATATGTTAGGTGCACACATTAATGGATGTGTATGCATAAAGAAGCAGAGAAGTATACTATCATAATAGGATACAAATGGCTAATGGTGGTTAATGGTGAACATGTAACCAGGAATAGGTTGATAACATGATGGTGAATCCAATGAAGGTGCTTCATGTATTCTTGTGGAATCAAGATTATGGAAGATAAGGTGTTTATGAAAGAATGTTACAAGCGGCACATATGCATGTTGACATGCATGTTTTGATTGTGTTTTGAATGCACTTCTATTTGGGTTTCCTTATGGAAGGTTAGAGCTCTAGAAGGGGGAGTGTAGGGAGAGGTGTTTGTGTTTGGGGTATGGAGAGTACTTGGATCCCAAAAGGCATATCGAACTCTTATAAGCCATTGGGATCGAATACCTACTTGGCCAACTCGATTTGGATACAATGGAAGTATAGTAACATAGCTTGAGGGACTTCTCTAATCAAAGAAGTCGGTACACTACCTTAGGTCAAGTGGGTTGATGGGGGGATGTGACACTATTGGTTGGAGATTGCTGGGGTTGGTACTTTGACCTTGATTTTATTTAATATTGGTTATTATCATACTTGGCTCTTGGTAAGCCAATAAATTTGTGGATTCATGACCCAACATAACAATTAACTGCTATTGAAAAATATAGGAGAAATATATCCTATGTCTAAGAAAAAATAAGAGGTTTGCTTTCAGTCAATGGTTTTCTCGAGCTAAGTTTTCTAGTAATTATTTATTATGAATCTTGAATTTTATGCACAATTAAATCATTGTTTGAAATCCTAATTAAATGCATAATATGAGTATATTATTATGATATTACATTATGGAATTATCACATTCTACTACAATTCCATTGATACAATGCGTTGAGACAATTGATATGCATAGGAGTGGAAGGGGGAGGGATCCCATATTTGTTACAAGGAATAAATTTGGATTAGTTTCATTAGATGGAATTTGTATATAAATGATAAATAAATCAGGGTTTGAAGAGTTCAACGCGAATGAGATGGAGAGTGAAGTCACAATTATAATTGGATTAAGAAGGGATTTTCCCTTAACTAAAAATTGTGTTTGACTCATATATTTTATTTATAAAAATAATATGAATGCGTGAATGGAAATTAAATAGAAATTGGCACTTTCTATATTTTGGGAAAAATATTAAGGTTACCAAATGAATTCCATGTCACATGGAATGTTCATATGTGTTATTGGCCATTTTTTCACATCTGGTCAGATGCAATGTTGGCTTAAGGGGTGTTGACCTAGGTTTGGTTTTAAGGTTCTCCAACAAACCCCTATACTACTGGCCCTTTTAGCAATGGCCTTCTTGCTCAGGTCAAGGTCTCACCTAAAGTAGTATGGGAGGGTGTTGGAACCGGGTTTACGCACCCTGAGAGAGAGGAAGTTAATTGAAGTGGGTCCATTTAGGTCTGACAGACATGTGATGGCGAAGCCCTAACATTATATTGAAGCTTATAAATAAACATATATTAGCTAATAGAGAAAAGCGATTAAGTATAATTAGATCTATGCATTCATTCCATTTTACAATATCGCATCCACTTGCACATCAATAAATCATCTGTATTCAGTAAGCCATTGTAATGTTGGAAATAACAAAAGGCATAGCCAATAATCATTACATAAAATACTCAGATATCCCAAATAGTCTTCTCAATAATTAATATGCAGATCAAGCTTACAGACTCTATCTAGTAGCCCACGCACACAACCAACAGGGTCTGCACATAGCAAGACTCAGGGTGTTCGCACACACAACCGGAAAGAGCCCTTACCTAAAAAATCGACACAAAGATCCACAGTCTGTATCCAAGCTTAATCCAAACTTAGCCTCCTCTAGACTCAATTTATACATATATTTATAACATATTATACTATGCTACTCTATGGTATGCAAACCATGGTTTGTGGACTCTTGGTCTACCCTTTGACCCATTATAATTCATTGGGGCCTTTTACCTAACAAAAATCCCCTGCGCTGGACTAAATGTTACAAAATATTACAAAACTGGACCCAAAATACAGTTATCGGACCTCACTCCAATAGGCCCCAAACACAATCTCGTCACTGGTCCCGAGTTATAGTGTCGGTGGGGTCTTCATCATCTCCTGGAGTTGTTCGATAGAGGAAGCCAAAGGGGAAAGGACATATGTGCTCTGCACAACTGCATTATACATAATATCAACAAAATTTTGTGAATTTGGGCCTTCGGTAGCTGCGGTGACACTCTCCAGGGTCTGATTCAACTGCTTCATGGCCCCATCTAATTCATGCGAAAGCTTCAGAGCTTCCTCAGCCCATGTGTTCAAGTGATAGGGTAATTTTTTGACAAGGCGCACATATAGCTTCAAGGTAATCCTCATAATACCCATATCCCTGATGATCCCCTTGAGCTTTGAGAAATTTGTGTGTAACAGATCCTGATATTTAGTCAGCAGCTTCGTGATCTTTCCCACTGTGTTGTGATCCCAGTAATCCCCAATTTTAGCCATCTTGGGTTGCGCTTCTGTGCCAATGTTGAATTCCTTTAGTTTCAATGGTTTGGTTACATGAACTTCTTATAGAAATGGTCCTGCAACAACACATTATCCTTATGATTCTGGGATAGTGATATTAGAGGGGTCTTCATCACAATCTTCTACTAATAAAATTTTGTAGTTGAAAATATCATGTATCTGCGCATCCTAGGCCGGCGCCGTACATATTTCTTAGAGAAGGACTTATTAAATACCATAACATCTATATCTTGTAGGGCTTCATCAATTTTCTTAGGTCCTCCCACTAGACCAAACGTCATCTTGAAATCTTCAGCCATTGTACCCTAGTGACAAGTGCGTTGGTGTAGTTATGCATCCAAATACCAGGTGGTGGTGATTTTTCCTAAAGAATGAATAAATATGTGGACCCATCCATTCCATGTGTTTTCATTCCATACTTCCATCCAGAGATCTAAGTGCAGTCACCCTAGTGAGATGATCTTTTTTTGATTCGCCATCCATAACTAAATAGTGGACCACTCTAGCTTAGGTTCTCCCAAAATTTTCTAGGTTTGCTTGGGCAGGAAATTTGCATCTGATCCTAAGTAAAGGATGACTTAGTCCATTTCATAGTCTCCAATATGTGCGGTCATACGCATCTCCCACCCAGTCCTTTGTTTTCTTCTTATACAACTTGTTCATAGTTTTAACCTCTGGTTGTGAGGTAACCTTTTTTTCGCAACTATCTATTAATGCTTGGAGATTCTCTACTATGTTCTCATTGCGCAAAAGCTTCATACATGCCTAAAGGAATGGTTTAACTACTTCATATGATTTTGGGTCTACCGAAGTCTCTGAGAAATATTCTTCATATTTTTCCATCTCCCTCTGAGCTTCCATGAAGGTTTCTTTCTCCTTTTTAGACCTAATCTTTCCTTTCTCTCGGCATCCTTCCTGATCAATGGTTCAACCGCATATTTTTCCTCAGCCCCTCCAGTGGAAATGTCGTTGCGCGTGATCACATTGATTCTTGGCCCATCATCCTCTGATTCTAAATTAACCCATTGTACATTCTGTGTGGGAGTTTTTTGTTTCTCCTGCATTTTTTTATTAGTACTGAGCAGTCCTCAATGACATGGTTGAACTGCTTTCAATATCTGCAAGATTGGCGTGCAGGGTTGAGTAAGTCTCTTGCATAATGTCCCACGCCCCCACAATTGTATCAGATCAGTTTCCCTCATCCCTGACCTGCATTTCCAACTCTCCATCCTCCCCTTCCTCATGCAGGAGATCCTCCCCTCCTAGAGGGAGATAATGGTGATGAGGGGTCAGCCTGAAACCTATATAGGTTTCCCCTATCTACCATTAGGTTGATTTCTCAGAAGTTTTGTTCGTCGTGACCCAAAGACAAGAAATATCGGCACCATTATCGTTTCAATTCTGGAACATAGGCGCTTAATCGTGGGCAGTGATCTGTATCATGTCTTCTGCTACTCGATTTTCAGTGCACCACAGCATGGGGGTACTGGGTCCAGCCATTTCTCTAGGGCATAGAGGGCTTAACCCCCCTGCCTACATATAATCCAATATTAAAGGGAACTGATCCTTAGTGTTGCTCAACACCCTGCAGCGTATGCACCAAACATTCGGGATATCTTCTTTACCTCGATCCCTTCGCAATTTCTGAATTTCTAATTGCATTGCCTTTGCCTGGCTCTAGATATGTAGTGCCGAAAATTGAGTATCATCTCTTGGAACAAATTCTAACTTCATCGAAATCTCCAGGGCCTCTTCCTAGGGGTCGATATTCTGTTGTCCCATAGGTCCACACAAATGTGGTAATAAGATGGCGATAAAACATTCCCTGTGGTGTTTTTCCTTGTAGACAAATCCCCCATCACTGATTACCTTCTTTAGTAGTTGGTAAACTTCCCAAATGGACTTTGTATGTCCCTATTTGAAGTCCATTAATTTGACCACACATTGAGAGTAGAGTTTAGGATTTCAGAACTGTTGCTTCAGGGCATCCTTAATATTTTGTATTGACGCACTTGTGTGCCGACCAATATATCCCATAAACCAATCCAGGGCCCTTCCTTCAAAGACTATGGACATCTGCGCTCTTTTGAAAACATCATTATTAATGTTCTACGCAATCCATACAGACTCTTCTACAAACCAGAAGTGATCCATATCCTCATCCCCTGCACCCTTAAAGGTAGGAAGTTTCATGTGCATAGTGATATCGTCCATAGGTGGTGGCAGAGGTGGGGTAGGAGAATTCTTACCCTTGCATGGGTTCGATGACGATGTAGCCGGGGGACTGGTTCCAACTTGCATAGCCTTGCCCTGGTTAAGATCAGGCGCTTCCCTTAAAGGAGCGTATATCAATCTATGTTCTTATTCATTAACCCGGTAGTATTTACCACTTTGTGTCGTGATTCCACAATGGTTGGAGGTCATTCACTCAGTGTGGCTGCACATGAAACCCTTTTCACACAATAGCATCTTAATCAACAATGAAATGATTTGTAGGAAATTACCTCTAAATCCATTGAAGAACCTTCGCTCTACTTCTGAATATGACACAAACTGATCAACTGCAAATTTTGTTACAAATATCCCAAAATACTATCAACCTAGTGATCTACAGTCCTAGTGATCTTGTTAGTAGTCCTTTCCAGTTGTTGGATGAATACAAGATTCCACTGCATAACCTGATCATCTTTCCAGTAGGTTTGGAACTTTGCTAATCATGCCAACCACTCCTGTAATTCGTGTGTGAAGGATACAAAGAATATTTCATGCACTTCTGTAAAGATGTACTTGTTCTTCCACTCTTCAACAGATAGCTTCTTACTTCTATTCTCTTTTAGGGAAAACTCCTAAATCTGTTTTTTGAACCAGTCCTCAAGTTCAGGCTCCACTAGCTGCTAATGACCCCATGGCATTATCCAATCTCTCTCTCAAAATGCTCCGGGTCCCACCAACAAAATTGATTGTTGGCTTAAGGGGTATTGACCCAAGTTTGGTTTTAAGGTTTGTCAACAAACCCCTATACTACTGGGTCTTTTGCTCCAACACATCCTACAAACTAGATCAATCAACATCATTTTACTCCTTGAAATCATCATGGCACAAAGCCCTATGCATGACATCTCATATCCCAGAGTTTCTTCCTAAAAACACCTTGTTTCATCCATTTTAAGGGCCAAATCTCCTTGTGCTCCTACTAGAAAAAATTCACCTACAGGTTTCTCCGCTGTGTCCTGTGTTGATCACCAACAGGTTTCTCTACTATGCACCTATGTTGGTTCTATAAATTTGGGAAAATGAGAGATATTATGGAATCATATTCTTCCAAAAGCTTCTTGAAATTGTTACAACTATTTACATCAGATAAAGCAATCAAATCCTATGTTATCCTACCTTGGAGTTTCCATCCCTTATCCTTTGATCCCATCTTCCCATCAAGAATGGATCTGAAGCCCTAGATTGGTAAATGGATAAGAATTCCCAACTTGCCTCCCTCTCTAATCCAGGTGGATATTGGTGGCCACCCACCTATTCCACATGGGGCCCCACCATTGTTTCTTTTATTTTTTCATTTTCTTTATTTATAGGACAATTTACTATTTTTAGCAGTTTTTCGAGTCCTGAACTTCCGGAGCCATTTTGAGGCCCTACACGACGTCTTTTTTGGGGAAATTGGGAGCAACATGGGTTGTATACCAACTTTTCTCACTCAAAATTTGTATTCCTCAAATATATCTTTCTAACGAGGTATTAAGTGCGTAAAACAGAGATCATATGTCAAGTTACATCCTCGGGAAGTTGATGTACCAATTTACCCAAACGGGGCCCATAGTTTTGACGCTTCATCTCCTAGGGTTAGGTTTTTGGATGTTTAGGGTTTTTCATTGTTTCTCAATAATAAAGAGGCCCTCGAGCCTCATTGTAATACAACTCAGAGGCCTATAGCCACCACATCTCTTCTCACAGATAAGCTACGAGTGCCCTAGCTAGTTTATTTCCATTCTGTCTGTAAACAATTTTTCAGTTCTTTGATATTAATGAAATGAAGTGCTATTTCCACTGAATTTTTGTATTTATGGTTATATGTGTATTCATGTGTTCTTGCATAAATTTGGATTAGATGTATCGAAGTGGTCTACTATTTCTCGATCCTTCTTTGCATGTCCCTAATGAGGTCGGGGTCTAAAGAGTTAGGGCTCGATCTGGTTGAACCTTGCAAGATCAGCCTCACAAACCCCAATGGCCACCCATGGGGGATGAAAAGAAATATGAGGGAGCAGGAGATCCTATCAAAATATTGCTTGAGGAGGCCCTCTAAAAAAAAAGGAAAGCGATAGTGGATAGATTTTCCTAAATCCTTTAACGAATGCCCACCAATGACACATCTGCATCCAACAACCACTATGGAGGCACAACTCCTCTTATGGAACAATAAAACTTTCAAATTCCCATATTTGAGGGAAAAATAGATGTATAAGCTATAGATAGATGGTTGAATCTATTAAAATGATATTTCTTAGTTCATGAATTTTCCAATCAGGAGAATATTATTTTTTCACTCCTCAAAGCTACCCCCCATGTCAAGCACTGGTGGGAAATCTACTGTGAGAAAAAGGACGAGGGGGAAACCTCTCCATTCTTTGCCATACCCACTTGGAATTCTTTCTGAGATTCCATCAAGGAACAATAGTATCTCATGGGGAGCTATGAGGAAAATTCCATACAATGGACTATTTTGTGACAGAAAAGGGATCAAGATGTGCATGAGCTGACGAATCTATTCCATACCCTACGCAAAAAGTTGGGTATCAAATATTTGGAGAAAAATTTAGTGCTGAAGTACCTCAATTTTCTACACATATACATTTAGGAGGAAATGGATTTCCTCAACATCTCCTTGCTTGGTATGACATACCGGTATGTTGCCAAAATTGAGCAGAAATTAAAACAGAAAAAGCGAGAGTTTGGATCTGTGAATCAAAAGCAAGGGAAAGGTGCCCCCGAACCACATAATAGAGGACAAATCCAAGGTATGGAAGCCCAAGATAGCCTACCGAAGCCGCAGGAAAAGAAAAACACAACAAAGCTGAAGAAGGACACGGGAAAGTGCTGTGAGTTCCATAAGAGCTCCACTCATCACAGAAGTGAGTGTCAGGCCAAGCAGTCACTAGTGCTCAAGATGAAGCTTCTAAATTAGATGCATGCTCCGACTCTGAATCAGAACCTGAGAATGGGAATGAAAAAGGGAATCAGATTATTGATGTAGAGCCCAATGCCACTTTTGCCATTGAAAATATCCAGAAGGAGTAACTAGAAGATCCATAGGAGGAGGAGCGTCTCTTCCACTTCCATATGTAGGTAAAGGGTTCCCCGCTACAATTCATTTTCGATAGTGAGAGCCAAAAGAACCTCATTTTAGTAGAGGTCATGAAGCGGTTGGGATTTCCGACCACATCGCACCCATAGCCATACACCATCAGGTGGCTTTACCAAGGACGAGATCTCTGCATCACCCAACAATGTCGCCTTACCTACAACATTAATCCCTTCACGGATGAGGTATTATGTGACATTTATCCTCTTGATGTTTGTGATATATTATTAGGAAAACCATACTTGTGGAAGCAACATGCCATGTATGAGTTCCGACCTAATGCTATTATTCTTACTTTGGGACATAATTTGTAGACGATACCAAAGGTACCACCACCTACGACTATCTCTTTGGTTACTGCAAAACAATGCAGTGCGCATTTCGAAAATTGGGAAATTTGTTTTCCTGATGATATGCCCCCACAGAAAGAAGAAGACTATGGCCACGACCTCCATACAGGGCTCCTATGCATGACAACAACAAATGGATAAGGTCGTGGAGGAATATGGGGACATCTTCACCTCACCCACAGGGGTGCCTATGCACTATCAGGTAAATCACCCCCTCGATCTGACCCGGGTGCGCCACTGCCCAATGGACCGGTCTATCAGTGCTCTGTTCTAGAGAAAATTGAAATAAAGAGGTAGATTCGGGAGCTTTTTTAGAGAGGTCACATCCGACCGAGTTCATCACCCTGTGGGAGCCTAATTGTGTTGGTACAAAAGAAGGATGGGACTTGGAGACTTTGTATTGACTATCGAGAATTGAACAAGATCATTGTCCAGAATAGGTACCCGATCCCACAACTTGATGAGCTTCTGGATCAAATAAAAGGGGCGAAATATTTTAGAAATATCAAATTGAAGTTTGGGTATCACCAGGTACCAATCGAACCCTCCAATGTGTGGAATAATACCTTCAAATCCAAGGAGGGCCTTTTAAAATGGCTATTCATGCCTTTCGAGTTGACAAATTATTTTGCAACCTTCATGAGGCTGATAGACAACATCTTTCACCCTTTCACGAAATCATCTGTAGTAGTGTACTTAGATGAAATCCTGATCTTTAGCCAGACTTGGGAAGAGCACCTCCACCACATCCAACAATTCCTCCAAAAACTGTGGCAACATAAGTTGTGTGCCAATTTGGAGAAGTGCACTTTTGGCATGACCCAAATTCAGTATCTGGGATACATTATTGATGAACATGGGGTGCATGTGTGTTGTCTAGGTAAATCCCCTCTACGGACAGAGGCGATCCCTCTAGCCCTAGGGTGGGTCTAGCAACTATGGGAACATACTAACATCTACCTTCCTAGATTGTAAATGAAATTCAGAGCAAGGAAGATGACCTACCTTGTTGTGATGCTATGTTGTCATCTTCCATCAAAGCTTCTTGATCTGTCATTCTTCTCAAGCTCAATACACGCTACTTCCAACGTTCGATTACCTGTACAGACAGTCAAGACACCATAAAAAGCATAAAACCATCACAACCCTAAAAACAATTACAACCTATCTAACTGATCAAGGAATGCTAGAAATCTCATTATAGATGTAAACAAGAATGGAAGATAAACATCATATGCATTTTATTATGATAAATACAAGGGGATTTTACAACCAAGCCTTGATGTTGAGGCTCTCCTTCGGCAGGTCTGTATCTAAGCACATTTTCCACACCCTCATGAACAAAGGTCCAATATCTCAATATGTTCTCAACACACACAAACAATCAGACTCTGCACTATTCTCCTGAAGCTATGACTGCTTCTTCTTTATGATAACTTTTTCAGCTATCTATTCCAGCTAGAATATGTTCAACTAGCACATCAATGGAAGATGGATATATTTATAGAGGAGAGGAGGAGGTTGGGATCCCTACAATAGTGGAAGGGAGGTCTTATCCCTTGGGAGGTTTCCCCATAAGGTGGAAACAAGAGGCCAAAGGAGGAAGGCCGTGGTTATTCAGTCAAACCACTCCATATGACTCATCCACGAAGTTGTTGTGATGAAAAATTTTCCTCTATTTTTAAAAAAAATTCCATAAACAAATTGGCACGGGTAGCTCACTGAGACAGAGCACCAACTGGCGCAAGCTCAGTGTTAATTTTCCTCATTAGCGTGAGGGCATAATGGGCTACCAGTGCCAAGGCAAAAACATGTGTTTTTAGTGGTCTGCTAAGGAAATGGTCAATAGAGGGAATCTGTTCCTTGTGGAAAGAGATGCAATGATGGTATTTGCAAGGCATGACACTGCTTATTGGTCATAGAAATGACCCTCCAATGTGAAAGATGGGGATTTCAGGGACAGTGACAAATTACTGTGTAATATATGGCCCCTAAAGTATGAAGTCCGAACATGAGTGAGGGGTGAAATGCTTTACAAGTATGTGCAAGGAACAAGACACAGCTGTTGGGAGACCTGCAAATCGAGCATAGATACATATACATAACTGAAATCTCTGTTGAAAATACATGAATCCATGGTATAGGTGAAAATATCCATCAAGAAAAGGAGCATGTGAATGGATCCTTGGCATGGACGTAGCCATCCGAATAAAGGGATCATATGAAATAGATCCAAGGTATGGGCACAACCATCCATATAGAGAGGATAAAAGCAAGAGAACCCATGGTATGGTCACAACCATCCGTCTAAAAAATCATGTATGTAATCATGAATGACTCATCACTCCTCGCAAACTAGACTTTTGTGATCAAAGCCCAAGGTCTTGTGCTCCAACACCACCTGATCAAAGTACAAATTCCAACATGTGAATAGATGTGTTGAAGTCAAACATGCTAGAAAATCACTTGATTACCGGTCAATGATGTGAACCGTTAAAAAGTGCAAGAGAAACCACCCATAATGTCAATGACTCTCAAGGTACTACTAGTACAATCCACGGAATGTGAATAGTGAGCTGAAGTCGAACAACCGTGAAATCACCCGATCGAAGGCCAATGATGTGAACTTGTCGTCGAATGTGAAGAACTTGCCATTAGGGCATGCAAGCTCTAAGGTACTAGAAAGGAGTCTCTAGATCAACTTCCCGGATAATGAGCTGAAGTTGATAGGAAGTGATCCGTCAAACAAGGGTCATAATGAATCCCACATCATCGACACGAAACAGAGAAGGTAATATGAGTGTGAATCAAGACTGAAACAGAGGATCAGGGAATGTACAAACTGCAGAAGGATTTTCTCTTGAACATGTTGGCGACACGACTCTAGAATTTGGTAGCATTTGACTCAAATAGAATCAGACGTCATGTTGACAAAATTGGTAATCAAATGAGATGCAAACGGATTTCCCAGACCCATGGAGGAAAAGTGACAGTGTGAAGATATCCCAACCTGACACGAACTGTAGACAAGTGTCATGTTCAAGAGTGACATACTGCTGACACAACTAACGAATAAATTCCATTTTCCCCCACCATTTATGGTGAGTATCTCTTTATTTTTACACAAGCTTGAAGAGGATACCATATGCTTGTCATATAAGTTTCTCCTTCGGAAAAATCCATCCTAGTACATTTTACGAGCCCTAGGAAGGAGGAACTAGAATAACGTCATAACGACGGAGTCCGATGTCATGAGTTTTAACGAGTATGACAAAGGAAGAACTCGACATCTTTTCATGTTTAGAGATTTTGAAAAGAAGGAAGAAAATAAAACTGTATTAGTCCCTTTTCGTGGTTAGTCTCACATATCTGAAAAGGTAGAAACTATGTCTGAGAGAACCTATTAGTCATGATAGGCTAAGGTATTCCTTTTTCGTAAATAATCTATCCCAGCACAAAAAATGGGTGAACGTATATTGGGTAGATATCGCTTTGTAGCCATTTAACGAGTTCAAATGACAAGCGTCTCGACAATCTTTTCAATTTTAGAGAGTCAGAAAAGAGCTGAAAGGTGACTCCTCTGGAGGAACGAGTGGTATAAAGGGCAGCAACTAGTTCCGGTGATGGTGGAACTACTTAGAACAAGATAAAGGTCAAGAGGCTGGCTAACAGGACCAATCATCACAACGGTTCCTAGGGAATGGGTAAAACAACGAAGTGAAGCAATATGATTGGCCAAGTAGATAGTGATTGTGGAATGAGAAAACCAAGGCTCATCTAGCAAAATAGGCTGATAAAATGGCAATCACGAGAGGTAAAATGGGAATGGTTTCAGTTTTACACAAGTTTGAAATCAGAAAACTCTGCTTGAATTTGGTTTCATTTTTACACAAGCTTGAAACAGAAACAAACTATGATTGAAAAATTAAGCATGCCCCCAGCATGGTGACTCAATTTGAGGTACATGCCCCCCAAGCTTCAATCCATATGAAAGGAAGATGGAGTGAAGGTTCAAGTTACGATATTAAGAGAAAGACTCGACTGGGATTTTACGAGATCTTATCAACGACTCGAATTGAAAAGGAAAGTGTTTCATTGTTTTAACGAGGTTGACACATTAAAATAACTATCCTTAAATGACCTTGTTTCATTTTTTAACAAGGTTGATACAGAAGACAAACTATCCTCGAAACACCTTGTTTCATTTTTTAACTAGCTTGACACAAGAAAACGAACTATGCTCCAGAGACCTTGTTTCATTTTTTAACGAGCTTGACACAAGAAAAAGGACTCTGATCCAAAGAAAACTCATCATAATGAATAAGAATTCATGGCTTCCAAGAGGTTCTCATCCGATGGGAGAAAAACATCTCATAAATCAGGACCCAATTCCCCCAACACTTGATGCACAACAACACTATCACTAAATGCGGGCACGAGACAGGTAGCCACATAATTAGCTTGTGTCGGGGAAGATACAACCGGTGGATAAAGACCGAGAAGGGATGATGGTGGACCAGATGTCATGTTAGGACCAAATAATGAAAGTTTATTAATGGTCACGATCCGACCTTGGTGCGGAAAACACATCACACGAAAGAGGGAGGAGACAAGCGCTCCCATGGCATAAGTATAATCGTAGCCCAAGAGTAAATTAAAATCCAAGGGGCTTGGAACAACCATCACATCCATATGGATGGTTTTCCCTCCTAGAGTAACAGTAAACTTTGAAAGAATCCCTAACAGTTGACTGGTTCCTCTGTTAAAAGCCAACAGATTCTGTGTAATAGGCATTAGTGGCGATGAACTGAAATCTTGCCAAGTGGTTGAGGATAAAATACTAACAGATGTGCCTTCATCTATAATGGTGTTGGGTATGACTAGATGGGAGGCCTATACCGTGATCTCAAAGGGAACATAAGAAGGAGGGTGATAACTTCTGAATCAACCCCAATCAAAGGAAGCAACCAAACTACTTGGAGATGCTACCATCAAACTGAGATGGTCTTCCCCTAGTGTTACGGGAGAAGCGGGAGAATCCTCCGCCACCTCCATCATGGAGGCAGAAGGAGTATCCTCAGGGACTTCCATCATGTGAGGTAGAGGAATAGCTTCCTAGGATATAGGGACAGGAGAATCCTTCTCCAAGTCTGAGGAATCTGAAGAAACAAGAAGAACCTGAGGGATGTGAGATCCACTCTCAACGAAAAATACCTGGTGCACCGCAGACGGGGAAAGATCAACCAATCCCATGACCAATGGTTGGTCAAGGATGGATTCATGATGGTGAATTTCTGGGGGAGCAGGATCAAGCAAGGATGACTCTTGACTGATCGTTGAATCAACTGGTGAAGGACTCAAAGAAAGTTGTTGGTAACCAGCTGGAAGGCATGGTGTATAAATAGTCGAGTTGTTCAAAACTCTCTTAGCTTCATCCATATATGGACAAAGGTGAATTTCATGGTGCGCTTCACACAACTTATAGGGATTGGAAAGCTTACCATACTTCTTAGGAGCTTTACCAGCACTAGCTGAAGACGTGCCCCCAACCTGACTCCCTGAAGCCAATGGCAACGATGGATGACTGTTGGACCATACTTCGAGCACCTTGGGAATGCCAGGGAAATCTTGAAGAATATCGTTTCCCTGGAACAACATGCAAGGGAACTTAACTTTCCGCGGAGGGTTGGAAGGTTCATCGAGAGCAGGTGTTTTAGAAGAAACAACTTCAGAATTAGTCTCTCGCTTATCTGACTTCTTCTTCTTAGTCTTATTCTTCTTCTTCTTAGCCACCTGGGTACTAGAATCCAAAATTTCCCCAGGTGAAGTAGAAGATGAGGAAGAAGAAACAGGTGAAGAAGGGGAGAGGTCCACCTTCGAATCAACATGGTGTTGCTCAGGCGGAGGAGTGGATGGTACGGTAGCTAGAACACTTGAGACCATAGAGGTTGAAAACAACCAAACAAGCAACCCAACAATTAACCTAGGGAGGGATAATGTGGCCATATAAGGAGAACCAATATTTCCTAAAGTAGGAAAAGGACTAGGACTCCCTTTAGAGGGGGCTCCTTGATTGGAAAACTCTGGAAAAGTTGCCATCAGAAACGACCTTGAAATAAAACACTAAGGACAAAAATTCTAACCAGGAATATTTCGTGGGTGATTAATTTTTTAAGACACTGAAAATAGACTCTGTTTTTTCATATTTTAAGAGTCAAGAAACAAGAAAAATGTGACTCTATCACTTTCAGGTTGGACACGAGCATGAAAATACAAGAGCTCGATGATATTTTCAGTTAAAAGAGTCAGTAAAGATCAAAGTGACTGCTTTGGTAATCTAGGCAAATGGGTATACCAGATATCCGTGAACTGCCATATACGCCTTGGTAAAAATGAAAGAGAAATCAACCAAGGACTTAATGTACATGCAGGTAATCTCCTCGAATGTTGTGTTTGGTTTATCACGGGTAAGAGGCAGCAGACTCAGCTTCCTATGGATAAAGGATTTGCAACCTAATGGGGTCTCCCTTTATATACGTGACGGTACGGGGAGCACAAGTCCAAACTAGCGTTGTCTGAAGCCAGATGGCGAGCAACAACTGCTATGTTTAAAGATGCCAGAACATGTCTCTAGCCTAGACCACTAAAAATGTTTCATTAGGTTTCAATGCATCCTTAGGTTAATTCAATAAATTTTAAAGTTGATCTTGAATCACGTCTCAGTTTCAAGGCCCTACTGCATGTCATCTGACAATTTCCTATATGCAGCGATATGAGGAAAGAAATCTTTCAATTCGATGAATATTATCTAGTTAATGGAAGACTTCCAAACAATGATGCAACAAACAACAATACTGAAAATGAAACATTTTCCAAACTAGATTACTTTCACTATCCAAAAGTAGTCTAAAACATTCAATGATGTGAATTATGTAATGTAATCTATGCAAGATCCTCTTTTTTGAAAACTATGCAATTGTAATCTATTCACAATTTCATTTTTTTGAAAGAGTAAGAATGCACTCAATGCATTTTTCAATGAAATGAGAATCTACTTAATGCATGCTTTTAATGAAACAAAATGCACTCGATGCGATTTTTAGCTTTCAATCATTAAACAATGTGATCTAAGTTCAATGATAAATCTCAAAAATACTTTTCAATGCAATGTGATATAATGCATTTTAACGAAAAGAAAACTATGAGACAAAAACTAAATGAACACAAATATCCTTAATGTAAGGATGAATGCAAAAAGGATGCAAAACCACACTAGGAATGCACTCGTTGTTTTAAGCACTTTGTAATGAAATTCCTCAAAAGGCTACAAGACATATGAGGTCAAGCACGAAAAGGACTTCCAAAGCATGAGCTCAAAACAAGGCATTCATTCCCTTTTACATCAAGCAATCAAAGAAAGAAGACTTTTCAGTTGAATAATGAGCAATGTAATCTATGCTCACAAGTGAAAAATTAATGGGGAGAACGTGTACATTATACAGAGAAAAGCACCGGAAGGGCAAGACACACTGGTGAAGGATTTAGGGAAAAACCTCAATTTTTCATACACCCTGAAATTGCCATGACTTTGGTGGGTGAAACTAGTGTGAATTGGTGCGACTTCCTCACTGAAAACTATGGCCAATTGGTGTGGGTTGCTAACTGACAACTAGTGCCAATCGGCACTACTGCCAGAAAAACAAAAGCGCCAATTCCTGAACAGGAAAAAACAAAGAATTTCTTCCAACCAAGACCAGACTCACCACTTCAAGCAAAAACTAAAAGATTGTAATTGATGAAAAACATAGGAAAAAATAGGGAAATGGTCGTTCAACTAAATCCGTCGAATGACTAAGACCTCAAAGAGTGACAAACTCAAAGGAAAATCCCCAGTGGATTCGCCAATTTGTTTTCCATGTAAATCGCCTCTGCAGACATAGGCGATCTCTCTAGCCCTAGGGTGGGTCTAGAAACTACAGGAACATACTAACATCTACATTCCTATATTTTAAATGAAATTCAGAGCAAGGAAGATAACCTACCTCGTTCTGATGCTATGTTGTCATCTTCCGTCGAAGCTTCTTGATCCGTCGTTCTTGTCAAGCTCAATACATGCTACTGCCAACGTTCGATTACCTGCGCAGACAGTCAAGACACCATAACAAGCGTAAAACCATGAAAAACATAAAAAAATTACAACCTATCTAACTGATCAAGGAATGCTAGAAATCTCATTATATATGTAAACAAAAATGGAAGATAAACATCAGATGTATTTTATTATGATAAAGACAAGGGGAGTTTACAACCAAGCCTTGATGTTGAGGCTCTCATTTGGTAGGTCTGTATCAAAGAATTTTTTCCACACCCTCATGAACAAAGGTCCAACTCACTATGTTCTAAATACACACAAAAAATCACACTTTTCACTATTCTCCCGAATCTATGATTGCTTCTTCTCTATGCTAAATTTTTCAGCTATTTGTTCCAACTAGAATATGTTCAAATAGCACATCAATGGAATATGGCTATATTTATAGAGGAGAGGAGGAGGTTGGGATCCCTAAAATAGTGGAAGGGAGGTCTTATCCCTTGGGAGGTTTCCCCATAAGGTGGAAACAAGAGGCCAAAGGAGGAAGGCCATGGTTATTCAGTCAAAACTCTCCCTATGACTCATCCACGAAGTTTTTGTGATCGAAACTTCGCCTCTATTTAAAAAAAAAATTCCATAAACAGATTGGTGCAGGCAGCTCACTGAGGTAGAGTGCCAATTAGCACAGGCTCAGTGTTAATTTTCCTCATTGGTGCGAGGGCATAATAGGCTACTAGCACCAAGGAAAAAACATGTGTTTTTAGTGGTCTGCTCAGGAAATGATCAACAGAGGTAATGTTGTCCTCATGGAAAGGGATGCAATGATGGTATTTGCAAGGCACGAAATTTCTTATTGGTCACATAAATGACCCTCCAATGTGCGATATGGGGATTACAGGGACAGTGAAAAATTACTGTGTAACAATGTGGATCCAACCAAAATCCAAGTAATTCGGGATTGGCCGGCCCCAACCACTCTAAAAGAGCTTCAAAACTTTTTGGGTCTTACGAATTTCTACCACAGGTTCATGTTGGGAATCTTCCCTTCTGTCAAGTAACCGAGGGAGGAGCAAAAGAAAATTTATTTTGGTCAGAATCTCAATAGTAAGTGTTCTTAGAATTGAAACATCGCCTCTGCTCTGCCATAGTGCTCACATTACCAAACTTGCAACAACCATTTTAGATAGAGATAGATGCCTATGACTATGCTATTGGGGTAGGTCTTACTCAACAGGGGCATCCAGTGATATCATAGTGAGACATTGTCTAAAACAATCTGAAATTATCCCACTTATGAAAAATAAATGTATTCTATTGTGTAGGCTTTCCTCCAAGGGAAGCATTAAATTTTTGGGAAGGAAACAATCATCCACATATACCACCGACCCCTGCAGTTCACATAGACACAAGGGAAGTTGCAGAATTATCGCCATTAGAAGTGGTCCACGTATCTGCAGCAATTTCATTTTAACATCAAGTATAAGAATGACAACACCAATAATTTTCCAGACTACCTTAGTCGACCACCGATTGTGGTGCTAACTACTGTTCTCAACTCTTGTGAGAAATAGACTTATGATTGGACACTTCTCTACAAGATTGATCCGGGATTCCGCCACACATAAAAGACACTCTTGGAGGGTATGCATGTTCCAAATTTTTACCTCCAGGATGCACTTCTATGTCACATGGGACACCTTTATGTTCCTTCAATATAGCGTGACAATATTATTTTGGATGCACACTACAGTCGATTCATTGGTAATTTCTAGGTCGAGAAAATAAAGGCAGTACTACAGAAGTATTTCTATTGGTCGAACCTTCGATAAGATGTTGCGATGTACATTAGATCCTGCACTTCTTACACCATTTCCAAACTGACCATCAAGAAGTAAGGCCTCTATACTCTGCTACCTAGCCCTAGTTGACCTTGGGAATCTATCTCCACGGATTACGTGTCAGGCCTTCCTTCTAATAAGCATGGAAATGACTGTGTTTTCATGGTCATTGACAAATTATCGAAGATGGAAATTATGTTGCCCTGCAAGAAGAATAAAATAGGATAAGCCACTGCTAAAATATTCTTTGAATGAGTGTGGGTGCACTTTGGGATCCTAAAGTCTATCATATAATATTGAGATAGCAATTTCCTCAGCACTTTTTGGTCCAGCCTCTGGTCAATTCTTGACACCAAGCTCACAAACTCCACAACTTTCCATCCCCAAACTAATGGCCAGATAGAGGTCATCAGCAAGATGGTTGTACACATTCTTCGGATGTACAATTAAAAGAATCCACACACATGGAATGAGAGCTTACCCTATGTAAAACATAGTTATAACAGGACTCTCCATAGCTCAACCGACCACAGCCCCTTTCAGGTGGGCCTAGGGTTCTAACCAATATGTTCCATTGATGTAGCCATGAAATTTATGGCTACTCAGATTGATTTAGATCATGTCCACTTTGAAGCTGACAAAGAGAAAAAATTAATTAAGCACATTGATCACATCTGCCAATAGGTTCATGAAATATTGGACAGAGAAAATGCTAAGTAAAAGAAATGGCATGATTGAAATCAGGTGTTAGACAACTTCAAGGTGGGTGAAAAAGTGTGGTTACATTTGCAGAAGGAGTGCCTCACTCGACCCCACTACAGGCTTCACTCACTTTGATATGGGTTGTACACCATCACCAAGGTTGTAGGGAATAATGCATTTTAGCTCAAGACTCCACCATTCCTTGGTATGCACCCAATATTCATTGTGGAATGCCTTTGGTCCTACTTCCCACCTCTACTGGACACCTCTAACATTGCAGAACAACTCACACCAACAAAGTTAAGCCCAGACTGCATGGAACATGCCACCAAATATTGTATCATGGACATGAAAATCAAGAACACTCGCTAGTAGAAGATCCAACTATATCGGGTTGTCAAAGGTCACCAACTCCTGCACCAAAGCAAGTGGTTCACCAAGGACCAAGTTGAACAAAAGTTTCCTCATCTCATGGAGTAACTCAATGCAATGGGGACCATTACATCCTAAGGGGGGAGGAATGGTCCAAGTGGATATTGGTGGCCACTCGCCTATTCCACTTAGGGCCCCACCATTGTTTCTTTCAGTTTTTATGTTTCCTTAATCATAGCACAGTTTACTATTTTTAGCATTTTTTCAGGTCTTGCACTTCCAGAGGCGTTTTCAGGACCTACAAGACGTTTTTGGGAAAATCGGGAGTAACGTGGGTCATAAAACAATGTTTCTCACTCAAAATTTGTAGTCCTTGGATAGATATTTATAACGAGGTATGTTATAGGTCAATTTAAGAACCATTCCCAATGACCTGGTTAACTGATCATCATCTCTAGGACCAATGATCAAGGGTCTATCATTCCCTATCATCTCAATTGCTATATGCCCTAAGACAGGAAACAACATGAATCAAACAAGACTTTCATCAAGCAACGGTTTTCCATGGTTTGAAGCTTATTATTAAACATATGATAGCTCACCAAAATAGGATCTAAAGGGCCTAAGTGTGTTGCATATGTAAGTAGACCCATTCAAGGCTACTTTGTAAAGCATTTCTCAACACTCAAAGGTGCATTGGTCACATTGGGTGTGAAATTCTCATTGTTCCAGAATCTCCACTTGGCCAGTGTCTTCTAGAAGGGTTCACATGTGTCAAGCTTCGAATCCAAGTGTCCATTTGACATCTACATGAATGGAATCATGTCTTTCCTATTTTTGGAATGTTATTGATTACAAAACAACCTACAGTTCATCTATAAATTGAACACAGATCTAAGTGTTTGAAGAGGAATAATTTGAGTAGAGAAATGCTGGAGAATTTTCAATAGAGAGTTTGATTTGTGGAGCTGTTGCTAGAGAGATTTATGTTGTGATGAGACTTTGGAACTCTAATGGAAGGTCACTTCAAATCAATAACTAGGTTGTAACCTCTCCTTCTATCATCAATAAAGAGTACTTCTTGTTTTTCCCTACATGCATCTATGTTTACTTTGGTTTTCCATATTGCAAGATCTTGGTTGATGAATGTAGTTTATGTTTAACTGATTTAGCTAACTAGATTGAATAGATATCTATATTATTGCATCTTCTGCTATTTTAGTGTTCTTTCTTGCAGGAAGCATTCAACCAACAAAACCACTTGAATTTGAAGTTGTAGTGGAAGTGACAGAAAGGAGCCATTTGGAAGCGACTGAAACAAGTAAGCCTCCAATCTTCTCTGTGTATCTGTTATGGGTTAGGAGAAATGGTAGTATGGTCTTTCACCTATTGTTCTAGGCTCACACCTTCCTAGGGAAGCATAATTTATCCGTAGATTACAATTCTGGCCTAACAAACTGGCAACTCCATTGGGGAGAACTTCTCTTATTTCTAGGTGTTTTAGTCTCTTATCTGCTTCCGAAATCCACCCAGTAGTTGTTTCACATAAATATTAGACTTTTTCATAGCTCAATTTGCAAAGTTAGTGAGCCAAATAGTAGCTTTCTCTTTGTTTACTGCACCCAACACACCCTTGTTCAGGGCACAGTGCTTTGCATAGCACTGTCTCCCTTCTTAGCCTGTGCTGTAGAGCACTGTCTCCCCTTGGAGACTACGTTGGCTCCTGAAAGGGACCAAATCCCCTTGAATCTAACTTTGTACTTTGCTTCAATTTTTTTTGCTAATCTGTTCTAAAAATTTTGATGCTTAATTGACCAGTAACTCTATATCTTTCTTCTCCTTTGACTGAAAATTCGTTCAATGTTGTTTTAAAAAAGTTTTTCATTATCATTGACAAGTTGATTTCAAAGTAATTTTTATGGTTGCATTAAGAATCGTTTGCTTTCGGAATAGGAAATTGTCGTAAAATCTCCATTTCCATGATAGGAGAAATTTTTGTTGAAATCCTTGTTTTTCCTTCAAAAGATAAAATTTTCTTTTTATTATTTGTTTCTCGAAAGTAAAAATCATTTCAATTATTGATCTAGTGCACCTAGTTTCTTTTCTGAATTCATAACATTAAGGAAACTGAAAAGAAAAACTTGCATTTGCATTTAGGATTGTGTGTTTTTTGCAAAAGGAACATTATGAAATCTACATTTATTTTGTGATTCATTGATTTTGTTTTTGTTCATTGATTTTTTTTCTCACAAATTATTTTATCTCTTTCCAAAAAACTAGCGTTCTCTTAGCTTAGCAGCTAGGTTCTTCATTGAAAAAGCTGAAAGTGAAAGTTTGTGTATCATTTTTAGCTACATTTTAGGAATTTTATATACATCATCATGGTGAACCTGAAAGGAAAAATGTTAAGCAAGATCAACATAAAATAAATCTCATATTACATAACAACGCTTTGGAACATTAACGGTAACATTTAGAAGGTCTAGGCTAGAGACGTGTTCCGGCGTCGTAAAACATAGCAGTTGGCGTTAACTAGTCTGTGATACATTCCGAGTGTGATACCTCACTCCACGTACATAAGTATATCATATCTCGTCCACGTACTTTCGGGTATATCGGGCAGTGTTACAGTACGATAAGTATAAACGGGTTCTCTCACTATGCGGTTTCGCATCAGACAGTGCTAATACAGACTTGGGCCTCCCCGTACCTTTGGGTATACTTGGGAGGAAAAATTTTAGGTGCTATCCATCCATAGTGAACCGAGTCGACTGGATACACCGAACATAGCATTTAGGGAGATTACCTGCCCATACTTCTTGGTTCGCTAGGAGGTGTTCTACAGTCCACAGTTCTTGGTAAACCCTTTTTCCTAGCATTACCCTCTTTTTGTTTATTTGTTTTTGGATAAAATAAATCAGTAATCATGGAAGATCACAATCGTACCCCCCGTCATTCACATAGATTAGATTTAAAGCCACCTTTACTGCTAGAAGTTACTTCTGGTAGGTGAAGGCGATCACAATCTGCCAAATCAAGTACAATTCGTACCTCTGGCGAAACATCATCATTTAAACTAGAGTTAGCTCAAATTGTTTCCACACATCCCGGTTTGTTTACTGTTGTCGAAATGAAGTCTTCACAGCTACCCATGGTCACAATCCATTCAATCACTGAGAGCATACCTCCTGAACCCGAAATTGTTCAATCACAAATTAATCTAGATCCTGTCTCTTCTTTTCCAGCAAATCTAAATCCTAAATAGCCGGAAGTTGTTCCTACCTTGGTCTCTCCACAAATATCTGTAGCCACTGAAACTCCTATATCACATAGTCAACTGTCTGAAATATATTTAGGGCCTGACGGTGAAGTTCTTCCTCCTGTCTTAATCGTGATTGAAGAAACCCCACAACTTGATACACCTTTAAGTCAAACCCACTTTTGGGGAGACCTTTAGCTATACTAGTCTTTTCCTCAATCGTTTCCATCTACTTTTGTTGATCCCATTTCCATTCAATATCCCATTGATTTTGGAGAGTATACATTTGGTCATACAACTATGTCTAAACCGACATCTTCGGTTGGGTCTATTGTTCCAATTACGTCAGCTCCTATCGTCACTATTTCGTCGATGTTAAAAACCTCACCAGAGTCATATTTGCACGGTGGCCCTTCGGTCCCAACAGGCTACAAATAATTTTCTGGAACTTTCTCTGGTCAATCTTCAAGACCATGGTCATTACCAATGTCATCAACTAGTGTTTTAACTAGTAGTCCTATAGTTAGTATTTAATGACTTGAATCATTACATCCATCATCAGGGAAATATCAAGTCAGTCCTTATGGGTCAATTCATTTAAGTAACATATAAACTGGACTCCCAACATTTGGAGAAAAATATTTTCTGTCTTATTATCCTCCCTATGCTGGGGGCCAACCTATGGTCACCCAATACGACAATACTCAATCACATTTTGGTCAAACTAATGTTGACATGAATGTTTGTCAATGGCAACCCACTCTACCTATCCAACCACAAACAGTTGTCCAATCATATCAACCAATTCAACTTGTTACACCCACTTCAATACCACTTGTTAATACATCTATACCCCTATTATAGAATCAAAACATTGTACATCAACCTTATCAGGTGAGCTCTTCAACTCAATATCATCAAATGTTGGGTCCACAGACTCAAAATCCTTTGGTTAATTTACAACAACCTGTATCAGGAATTATTTATTCACAAGCTGGTGTACCATTTTATGGGGTGTCACAAACACAATCTGGTTATACATATCAACCGAATCCAACTTACACTAATTTGGGTTATAACATTGGTGGACAGAATCCTTGGCAGCCACAGGCGCAAATTCCTCAAACTTCATATCAACAAGTACCATATCCAGGTTTTGGTCAACAGAACTCTCAAGCGTTTTCCATGCAAAACTACCCCTATCTGGGTTACCAACATCAAATCCGATATGCTGGTGCTCAGAGACATGTTGCCCATGCAATTCCATCTTATACTGGCTATTCTCAACCCAACCTTAATTGACAATTTCCTTTTGTTGCAACATTGGAATTCCCAAATTTAAACTGGTTAACCAATGATCCTATCAATTATGATCCTTGGTGGCCAGTGATACCACATAAATTACCCTCTGACATTCCTAAATTCAATGGAAACCCTGGAGAAGATCCATCAACTCATGTTATGACTTATCATTTATGGTGTTCATCAAATTCCTTAAATGATGATTCTGTTAGATTATGTCTTTTCCAGCGAATGCTCACAGGTCCGACAGCTAAATGGTACATTGAATTACCTAGAGCTTCTTTTGACAATTTCACTGCCTTGGCTACTATATTTTTGAACCATTTCCAGTTACTGATCAGATACAAAACTAGAAATACACTCTTGACCAACTTCAAACAGAGTAATGCTACTCACATTTTAGATCATATTCATGAGTGGCATCTTCGTTGATGAATGGTTAAGACATTTGTTCCTGATCAGCTCCTTGTTGAATGCTTCATAAAATCCATATTACCATCTATAATAGAGGATGTGGCTAAAGGTGGCATCATCACAGAAGAGAAAGTTATCGCTCGTGCCCAATATTTAGACTTGATTTATACTTAGTCTGGCACACTCTATGAGAAAATCCCAAATGCGCTGTGATCTAATTTCAATGTTCCTCCTCAAATAAAGGAATCTCATGTTGGAGACGGCTTGATAGGCACTGCAAACACACACAACACTATTGCATCTGGTCCTACTCCTACTTTCGAAATCAATGCCGTCTCATTTGACAAAGGAAAAAGTGATAAGAAACCAGGAAGTAAGAAAAAGGGGAAATCAAAGAAAAATCAAACTTATAACCCAGAGGAATGATCATCTAATCAATCGTCAGGAATATAGAAACCTCATTATCCATGCCTAATCTGTAATGAGGAACATTTTGTTAGGGATTGTCCTGACCGTGCTGAAGTCTCAAAAATCAGCCAGAATTCTCATGCATCAGCTGTGTTGACAGACCCATTTCAAAATCCAAACACAAATTTGGTTGCTACAGATCCAGCTCCTAGTTCCCAAGTGTTAATGTTATCCACTACAAAACATTCACAAAATATTTTGGTGTCGACATGGAATAAATACTATGGTAGTCTAGTGACTGATCAACCTACTACCTCGACAACGAATCCATCTAATGAATCAGTACCACCTCCTATTATTCCTGAGTTGACGATTAAGCCACCGAAAGGAGTAATTCATAAATCTACATATAATCCTCGAGGAAGATCTACACAAAATTATAATATAGTTGAAGATTTAGCTCAATCCCCTTCAGCTATGTCTGCTCTTGAGGTATTACAAAATTTTCCCTCCCAAAAGCATGCTAATTTATTGTTGGACATTCGTGGAATTGATCCGATTAATTCTAATATTTTCATCTTTAATCATACGGGCTATGTGCCACATCTACCAGAAGAGTTGGCATTCTCCATCCAAGTAAATGTTCTCAATCACCTTGCTCATTGCACTATTATTGATGAGGGAGCATCTAAGTGCATTATGTCTCTAAACTGTTGGAATTCACTTGGCTCGCTGCGATTATCGCAATCATCAACAACGTTGAAGGATTTTGATGGAATAACATATAAACCTTGTGGTATTATCAATAACGTGCAAGTTGAATTAGGGGAAAAACAGTAAGTATTGTTGTTGAGGTTGTTGATGGACCCCTTGACTATAATATTTTACTCGAAAGACCATGGATATATGTGATGACTGCCATTATTTCTACATATTTTAGAATGGTTGCCTTTCCTCATAAAGGTTCAATCACAGTCATTAATAAATTATCCTTATTTTCTTCCACTTTTCAGGTAACTAGAAGCGTTATGTATATTCACTTACCCCAACTAGAAATCCAGAACATTGGTGTAGGACTCTTAAAGGATTCCACTCTTATGGGAACCTTTTCATTACCGCCGCCCGCGACGTCGGCAAAAATTGCAAGCATAGAGACCTGCTACATGATCTCTTCCACTCTGTTTGGATTAAGGAAGAGTACGGGTGATTATGATATTTCTACGTTGGATGATGTTTTACTGCCTAGCCCTATTGAGCTGTCATAGCAATCAATCTATTTGGCTTGGGCGGAAAATCATAAATCAGTGTCGCCGAGTGTTTGGGTTAATCATTCATTAGATTTTGGTACTCCATCTGATCCATTTTCCTCAAAATTTTTGATAGATGAAAATATTTTGGAAGCTATGATGGCAGAAGGAGAACCATGGGAAGTTTATTATCATCATTCCCATCTTCTTGATTATGAAGAAAATAATTTTAGTGAAATATATCACCCATCCATTCAAAATTTCTTTTCGAATTCTTTTCCTATTAATGCAATTGAATCTGAGAAAAATTTATCAAATATTGAAGAAACGATTTCTATCAATATTTCGACGAAACCTGGCGTTGTAGAAAATATTGATGTCGGTGTATCTTGTTCTCCATCAAAACTTGATTCATATCGCTCTCTTTTTCGTGAATTTCATGACGTATTCGCTTGGTCTTATGAGGAAATTCCAGGAATAGATACTAGTATAGTTTAACACACTATTAATATGTATCCTGATGTCAAACCGATGCATCAACGGCCTTGTCCTGTTCATTCAAAGAAAGCCACTGCCATTAAGGCAGAAGTTGAAAAACTTGTGCGTGCTGGTTTTATTTACCCTGTTTCGCTAACTGAGTGGGTTACCAATATTTTTCCTATTATGAAAAAACAAGGAACCATTAGAGTGTGTGTCGATTATCAGGATGTTAATCATGCTTGTCCAAAAGACAACTATCCTACTCCCTTCATCGACCAGATTATTGACGATTGTGCTATATGTGAAATATTTTCTTTCATGGATGGATTTTCTGGCTACAATCAAATTGATATTCGCCCAGATGACCAACATAAGATAGAATTTATCTATCCCTGGGGCACATTCATGTATCAGAAACTTCTGTTTGGTTTAAAGAACCCTGGGGAAACTTTTCAGAGAGAAATGGTTTATGCTTTCAACGAAATCAAGCACATTGTTCAACCATGTCTAGATGATTTACCAACTCATTCACGAAAATGGACTGATCACCCGATGCATTTGAGAGCCATTTTCTAATGATGATGACACTACAAGATATGCCTCAATCTATACAAATGTGTGTTTTGTGTTGGTTCTAGTCGATTTCTCAGATTCATAGTCTCAAAATAAGGAATTTGAATAGACCTGCTGAAGGTATAGGCCACTCTTGATTTTCCTGCACCATCAAACTTAGTTCAGATACAAAAACTTCAAGGAAAGGCTAACTTCCTGAGAAGGTTCATTCTAAACTATGCCGAAATGGCTTAAGGATTTACTTAATTATTGAAAAAGGAGGTTCCCTTCCATTGGGACCAAGTTGCACAAGCTTCTTTTGATGCTACCAAGGACCATCTTGTCCGAGCGTCATTAATGTATCCTCCAAATTATCAAAACGATTATTTCCTATATATCACCATGGTTGAAATGACCATTGCTATAGTTTTGGTCCAAGTATAAGATGGAATTGAACATCCAATCTATTATTTGAGTTGTAATCTCAATGATACGGAAGTATAGTACTCGTACATGGAAAATCTTTCCTTGGAAGCTGTTCAAGCTATCCAAATATTTCGCCATTATATCCTGCTCCAAAAAACAACAATAGTTTCAGATTGTAACCTCATGACTTACATCTTATCACGTAAAATTCTGGGGGGAAAATATTCAAAATGGATTGTCATTTTGCAGGAATTTGATTTGGAATTCATCAAATCCAAGTCAAAGAAGTCTTTAGTTTTGGCTGAGCTTCTCTGTGACCTTCCCTCTAATAGTACTACAACTACGTCAGAACCATCTATTCCAGAAGAGTCTTTGTTTCTGATCAGATCATCTGATCCCTAGTATGGAGATTTCATCATTTATCTCCAAACCCAAACTTTTCAACCTAATACCTCTCGCTCTGATCAGCGACGTATTCGATACCAATCCAAATATTATCTGATCGTCGACGATACACTTTATCGTCATGGTGTCGATACCATTTTAAGGAGGTGCCTCACTCATGAAGAGGCCAAAAAAGTGTTAAATGATTGCCATGCTGGGGCTTGTGGTGGAAATTTATCTAGCTATGCTTCCGCGCAGAAGATACTTCGCGTTGGTTACTTTTGGCCTACTATTTTTCGAGATTGTATCCTCGCAGTCAAAATTTTTCATGCATGCTAGATTTATGACCATAAAATCCAGAAATCGCCAGCACCAATGCATCCTATTGTCTCTGCTGGAGAATTTACGAAATGGGGTATCAATTTCATGACCTGTAACCCTCCTTCGTCTAGGGGCATGGTTATATTATTGGCGCAGTCGACTATTTTACCAAATGGGCCGAAGCGATGCCTACATTCAATAACATAGGACAAACAACTGCATTTTTTTTCTTCAATCACGTCATTGCACGGTTTGGGGTCCCACGGGCTATAGTTACAGATCATGGGAAGCATTTTTGCAACCATATGATGTCTGAATTGACAGCCAAGCTAGGATTGTCGCATGATAATTCTACTCCTTATTATCCACAATCAAATTGAGAAGATGAGGCTATTAACAAAATTCTTAAATGAATGCTTCAACGAATGATAGGTGTCCGTAAAAGGAACTGGCACTTGATCCTGTACTCTGCCTTGTGGGCGTATTTAACCTCGGTGAGAAACGCGACCAGATTCACTCCTTTTCAATTGGTGTATGGTTTGGAAGCTATCTTACCAATCCAATGCAAAATATCAGCGTTAAAACTCGCGATAGACTTGTTACCTGACACCTGAGAAGAAGCGCGTCTCCTTAACCTCATCCATCTAGATGAAATGCATTGTGAAGCCCAATTGGCCAATGAAGCACATAAGAGACGTATAAAGGCGCAATACAACAAAAAATTCCAGCCTCGCATCTACTTAGAGGGTGACTTGGTCCTTCTTTACGAACAAGCTGATGTAATAGGTATAGGGAAATTTGAGCCATTATGGCATGGCCCCTATATTGTCAAAATATTTGTTGCTAAGGGTGCCTATGAGTTAGTTGATTACGATGGAATTCCATTGGCACAACCTAGAAATGGGTTGTATTTGAAACGCTACTATGCTTAATCATGAGCGTAGTAATTTTTTGTATTATATTCTTTATAAGCTGTTGATTTGCATGCACTATATTAACTTGTCTTTTATAGTTTTCTTGACGTTATTAATCCGCTTTACATTTCATCTCAGATGACTGAATCTTTGGAACCATTTGTTGGATATGCTAATGGTGCTAGTCGTAGTACGCAGACTCTATCCTCTACAACCTGGGCCATTTTCACTCCAAACGATGAGTTAGCGAGTTTTAAAGGGATTTGTATCGGTATATCGACGAATAATATCACTAAGTATAGCGCGTTGATCAAAATTCTCTCTGATGCCATTTCATTTGGTATTAACCGCATAATCATAAGGTTAGACTCACAACTTGTGGTACTAGAACTTACTAGTATTTATACTATTAGAAATCCGACACTTCTTAGATTGTTCCTAAGAGCTCGAATTTTGGAGAGACATTTTGATTTCATTCAATATCAACACATTTCTAGAAATCTGAACACTTTAACTGATTCATTATATAATAAAGTTTTAGATAGACATTTGCGACATAGGTAAAGAAATAATTCACATAATTGAATAGGATTGCGCATTAAACATAGGAAAAACTCTAAAAACATATAGATAGATAGTTATAGGTTTTTTAAAAAATTTGTGCCCAAGACACGTTGGTCATCTGACCTCAAAATGTATGCAAAAAGTCATAAGTAAATTAGTGGTGCTCATGATAGCACACTATAGATCTAGCAATCCTATGGAGCAACTGCATCCAACGGTTGGGAACCCCAATTGTGTATCAATGCAGTCGCATGAGAAGCTCTTCGATTCGGAAATCTAGAATTTTGAAGGTCAACCCCTCTAAGTGTTGTTGGAGCTCAGCAAGAGTCTCAGCCATATGAAGGTCCTGAAGGAATACTCTCCCGACATCCCTCTCTGCTAGCGCATCTTCTTCACGCTATGGTTCCTCTACTGCTTGAACGCGACCAATATCTACATTACATCAAACATTTAGTTTAGTCCTGGAAATAAATCAAAACAAAAAAAAATTATATAAACCTTATAAAAATAAAAAAAACATGGTCAAATAAATCTTACCTATTGCACCCGACTGAGCACCTTCTGGTAAAAATAGATCTGGATCTCCTCGGAAGTTGACGCCTACGTATGCATACTCATCGATGGCGAAAATATATCATCGGAACTAGGTGAAGAATGCAGTTGAGAACACAACGGTCGATTGGCCTGAATGTCGACCCATGAGTTCTACCCATCTCTAAATTCAAGGATCTCTAGGAATAGATATATCCACTGTTACATGTTGTGCCTACATCAGTGGAATCCATTCCAAAGCGAAAGAGATAAGGATGGAACCATAACTGAAATTTTTCTTCCTTCCTCCCTTTGCTTTATTCAATTGTTTCTTTATCTGAGATAGAACAGCTTTAGACCATTTGAAGGCTATTGGATCAAACAGAAATGAAATCCATCCACAGAAATGACCATAATTGACGACTGAAGTTCGAGGGAAAAATCAGGTTCAGAGCTCCAAAATACAAATGGTAACTATGGAATGGTAAAAATGAATAGTGAAACTGCTTTATATAGTCATTTAATTACTTGAAAGTTAAATTTATTACTATGAATATAGTTTTATTATGTTTTTATCATGAAACAAGTATTTTTAATCCATTTGATGTTGTTCTGAATAGGAAATACAACTGAAGAACAGATTAGTCGTGCAGATTTATTTCAAAGAAAGACTTGACCACAAAGCATGCTTTTTCTCCTTATTTTCGAGCTTTGATAAAAATGAAAAAGGATTTTAAGCACACTTTTATCTCTTTTTCTAGCTTTGATAACAGAGAAAAAGGAACCCCTGGAGTCTTCTTTCAGCTCTTTTCAGACACTGATAATGTGAAAATATTGTCGAGCACTTGTCATTTCAAGCTCGTTAAAGTAAATGAATTGATATCTACTCAGTATAATTTTAACCCTTTTCTGAACTGAGATAGATTATTTATGAAAAAGTAATACCTTGGTTAAACATGACCAAAGAGGTTCTTTTAGATATTATTTTACACATTTTCGGATCTGAGAGACAAATTTACGAAAAAATACTTTTGGAGTTCTCTTTCATCCTCTTTTTCAGACTCTCTAAATATGAAAAAGGACTGGGCTATCACTATTGTTAAGCTCGTTAAAACATAAAATAGCAACGGGCTTGTCAATCATGGAAAGAATCGAGTTTCATTCATCGCTAGAATCGTTAAATTATTAAATAGCGATAGTTTATTCGCCTGAAGGGTTGAATTATAGATCAAGAAAATGGTATCCTCCTCAAGCTTGTTAAAAAATAAAGAGGTACTGGTCGACAAATGATCGAGGAAAATTTGGGAAAAGAAAGTAAAGTTTCTTTTTGGTAGCAAGCCGCTCTTGAACATGACACTTCTTTCACTCCATGTCGGTGACTGTTTGGGTTGGGTAATCATCTTGACTATTCATTCACACCTATGGTTCATCATACCTTCACTTCAGTTTTGGGTCAATGCTGCCAACTCATCACAATGTTGCCGATATGTTCAAGAGAATTTTTATAGTTATTAAGAACTCATCCATTTGAAATAATCATAAACCTTCATTATCATGACCGTCATCCCTGAAAATTGCTATATCAAGTCATACCCTTGTCTCCAAAATCAGTAACTCTAGTTTTGCAATAACGTGACTTCATGTCAAAAACAAATCAATATCTAGGAATTTCACTTAGAAACATCAGATTCCAGTACCATGATGCTTGTTACAACATCAACAAGATCCTCGCTTCCGAACCATTGACCGAAATATTTTGTTTGGTGTTCGACATCAAATCATCTATTCAAGAATTACGAAATGTACTGTAGTACTTTGAGGGCCATTGAAATTAATGGTGCTTCTCTCGCATTTTTTAACAGCTCACATCATTAGATGGTAATCAAATGATGTCTTTCCATGTTCGACGACAAATCATATATTCGCATGGCTAGACTTGTACCCGAATGATCGAGTGAATGAGATAAGAAGACCCCGGATCTAGTTTCAGCCATCCAGGCTACGATTTCAGGATTTTTGTACACATCATATGTATAGTGACCTTACATACAGATTGTCATCCAAACACGGGCCTATATCTTTAGGCGTGTTTGCATCTAGGAAACATTCCAATGTAGACAACTTTCTGAATTATGTACATGTTATTATATTGTTTTATGTGTTGACTATGGGAATGCCTACCCTTAGAAATTATAATCAATAGAGCATATATCATGATGTAATGTATTTTAATATTGATGAAGGTGACCGTTCCACTTTGTTTCCAGGCTCATCACAGTGTAAAGCATCTCAATCAAATGTTCTTATTATTTGGATCTCATGCTTTAGGGAGCAATTGTTATAGGTCAATTTGGGCACCATTCCCAATGAAGTGGTTAACTGAGCATCATCTCTAGGACTGATGATCATGGGTCTATAATTCCCTATCATCTTAGTTTCTATATTCCCTAAGACAGGAAACAACATGAATCAAACAAGACTTTCATCAACCAAGGGTTTTCTATGGTTTGAAGCTTATATGAGAGCTCACCAATGCAGGTTATAAAGGGCCTAAGTGCATTGCATATGCA
Organism: Pinus albicaulis; assembly: GCA_034641835.2. Lineage (NCBI taxonomy): Eukaryota > Viridiplantae > Streptophyta > Pinopsida > Pinales > Pinaceae > Pinus > Pinus albicaulis. The sequence goes on along the minus strand of CM076582.1, from coordinate 667,619,579 downwards.
GGTATCCCCATTCAAGGCTAATCTATAGAGCACTTCCCAAAATTCAAAGGTGCGTTGGTCACATTGGGAGCAAAATTCTCATTATTCCAGAATCTCCACTTGGCCAATGTCTTCTAGAAGGGTTCACATGTGTCAAGCTTCAGATCCAAGTGTCCATTTGACATCTACATGACTAGAAACATGTGTTTCCTATTTTTGGAATGTTATTTATTACAAAACAACCTACAGTTCATCTATAAATTGAACACATATCTAAGTGTTTGAAGAGGAAGAATTTGAGTAGAGAAATGTTGAAGAATTTTCAATGGAGAGTTTGATTTGTGGAGCTGCTGCTAGAGAGATTTTTGCTATGATGAGACTTGGGAACTCTACTATAAGGTCACTTAAAATCAGTAACTAGGTTGTAACATATCCTTCTATCATAAATAAAGAGTACTTCTTGTTTTTCCCTACATGCATCTATGCTTACATTGATTTTCCATATTGCAAGATCTTGGTTAATGAATGTATTTTATGCTTAACTGATTTAGCTAACTAGCTTGAATAGATATCTATATTACTGCATCTTCTATTGTTTCAGTGTTCTTTCTCACAGGAATCATTCAGCCAACAAAACCCCTTGAATTTGAATTTGTAGTGGAAGCGACAGAAAGGAGCCATTTGGAAGCGACTGAAACAAGTAAGCCTCCAATCTTGTGTGTGTTTATGTTTTGAGTTAGGAGAAATGGTAGTATAGTCTTTCACCTATTCTTCTAGGCTACCACCTGCCTAGGGAAGCATAATTTATCTTTATATTAAAATTTTGGCCCAACAAGGTGTTGAGCGCATCAAACAAAGATCGTATGCCAAAGTTATATTTCGGGGAAGTTGATGTACCAATTTACAAAAACGGGGCCCATAGTTTTGGTGCTTCATCTCCTAGGGTTATTTTTTTGGATGTTTAGGGTTTTCCATTGTTTCTAAATAATAAATAGGCCCTCGAGACTCAAATATAAGATACATGTGCCCTGTATAGTTTATTTCCATTATTTATGTAAAAAAATTGAAGTTCTTTGATATTAATGAAATGAAGTGTCATTTCCACTCCATATTTGTATTTATGGTTATATGTTTATTCTTTTTCATTCCTTCATAAACCAGGATCACTCTCCTATATATTTCTCGACGTCCACAAGGTAGGGGTTGGATTTTGGAGATATAATTCTACACTCAAGTTGTTTTTGTGAAGCGTTATCATTCCATGCATTAGAGTGATTAGTGGTGCACTTTTTGGAAAAAAAGGAACAAGTTAACTTGGAGGAGCTCTTATACAAGATCAAATCCTATTTCTGGTTGCAACTCCTTCCATTTATATTAATGCAAAGATTTATTTCTTTCCTATATATGATGTTATTATGTTATGTATTTTGATGCCATGTTGATCCATTGAATGAAGTATTTAGATGAAGCTACATAGATATCGTAGATTGTTGTCTTGCATTTGTATGATTGTACAGGTTCTAATTATAGCAACAAGAGCTAGGATTGGAGTATTCAAGCCAAGAAAGGAGTGAATCATACAATGTATTTTAGGTAGGCTTCATCCTATCATCCATTTACTTTAAAGGAAAAAATATATTCTTTGTTTTTTTTTTATTCTTCGCTAAGAAACACAGTCTAGGGAGGATAATTATGTCCACAACCATGGATTCTATATGAAAAATTAGTGACTCCACTAGGGATCAGTATATTCCTTTGGTCATTTCTTTGTCCTTAGTGTTTTTTTTACCTCTTCTTCATACCTTCACTATCATCTTCAGTCAAGAACATATCTAGGAAGACCTTTCATTGAGTCTCAATTGCAAAATTTGTGTTGTAATTGTCTTATTGACCAACGCTCCATCTGGTTTAGGGACATAGCATTATCTGTGTCCATGTTGCAAGCCACTGGTTCCTCTTCTGCACCTGCATTGGCCCTTGTTCATGCATAAATTTTCCTTTGTCTTGGTTTTCTCTGTGATCATCCTTGTTCCAGCCACCCTTCCTTGAGTATCTGAGTGTCTTGTGGTCTCTTCGATGCCTCCATTTGGTTTTCTTTTATTTTTATACCTTTGGTAAGGATTTGTTTAAATATTTTTATTTTTTATTATCATTATCTTTCTTGAAAACTAATTTTGTTTGATCATTGGTTACTTGGATTAATTGTTGTTCTAGTCCTCATTATGAAAAGTTTATTTGAATCAATGATTAAACTTTGCATCTTAGTTTTCTTCATTTTTGAAAATTAAGAGACTTGAAAATAAAAATATTTTCAGTGGTATTTATGTTTTTGTGTGTGCATTGAAATTAGAACATTTGCATTGGAAAGGATTGCATTTTTCACATTTTTTGCTACTTAATTTTTGTTGCATACTATTTGTCTATTCCCTTCCCTATATGGATTTTTCATTGAACGAGAAAGATTCCATTTCCTCATGCTAGTTTACATTTTACGATATTCAAGTGACATTCAAGGTGAGTTGTGTTATCTCAGGTATGTCAGTGATAAAATAACTCTTTCAGTTGTTTTCCATAAATTCATAGGTCAAATGTTTTTACTTTTTCAAACAAGTTCTCAGAAAATAATTTTGGTCACTGAAGAGGTCTAATTCAAGTATGGTTCTCCTTCATTTCATTCATCATCACCATCATTTTCAAGGTCATATCCATCATAAATCAGTTTCAAGGTCACCATCTCCATCATCATCATTTAATAGGTATAGGGTTATGTCCCTCCATCTCATATAAGTCACTGTCTAGGTTCATCTCTGCCTTTGAAACATCTTCAAATTTTCACTTCAAACAAGGTGGAAACAGTCCATTCCACTCATAAAATCCTAACTAAGGAGCCATTTTTTTAGGAGATGAAATAAATACCACTTGTCTTGTTTCATATGGTTCAAGTTTAAAAATTTTCAAAATAACTCATTTCTGTCTCACTATGTCATGAAAAGAAGAAATCTTGTCTCACTATCTCATTAAAAGACCAAGAATTCATTTTAACTGTCAAAGAGTTCAAAGGAGGTCAATATAACCTATTGTCCTAGTAAAATAAGAAAGGATTCATTTCCAATATTCAACTATTCCTTATCTATTTGAAAGAGTCATTTCCAAAATGAGAAAATTTCAAAGATTTTTTAACAACAGTCTTACTGTCCCATTAAAAAGGAGAATTTTTGTTTGATAAAAGAAAGGAAAATTGTCTTTATGTTTCATTTCAAAGGTTCATAAAATCATTTCAAAGTTTGAAGAATGAAATAAGGTCACTATGTCATCTCATCTCACTTAAAGGAGAAAAAATTCCATTTCAAAGTGTAAAAAAGTTCAAAATTAATTTACATGTGTCAAAAGGGAAGTGTAAAGTGTCATCTTAAGTTTATAAGAAGGAAAATAAAACCTCATTTCATTCATTGTTACCCTTTTGAAGAGTGTGAGAGAAGCTCTCCAGCTCACTCACCCTCCATAGTCTCTAAACTTCAAAACACAACAATCAAATCTCATTAAAATCCACATGCGACCCTTTAAAGTTACCCTTGTTATGCTTTCGGGCATTGTATTACACTTCTGGATTGTGTTGTTACCCTTATAAGGATGTTGTGAAACTGTTGTTAACCTTTTGGAGCATTGCGCAAGTGCTACACAACAAATTTTTATTCTTCTACCCCTGTTGTTATGCTCCTGTCACCAAGTGTTGTGCTCTTGTATCATTGTTACGCTTCTGTTAAGAAGAAATTTCCAGTTTTTTGAGCTCGGATAACCTCAAACCACTTGAATCTCATGCTCCATTCCATTGTATAATCTCCATACCAGGTAAGGCTCCATCCTAAATGTTTTTTTTTGGATGAATGCTAAATACTTGAAACATTTCATGTCACTTTACGTTCTCCATATAGTTTATTGTCATACGTATAAAAAATTATTATGACAAATCCTAACCTACCCTATTAACTAAACTCTAACCCCATCATATAAACCATATCCATGCATCCTATATGCTTCATATCCACACTCCTACCATGTACACTACCATCCCAAACATGTCAAAAACAAAAAACCCTAATTTTAGCTACTTTCCACAATGAAAATAGTGAATCCTTGGGATTCATTGTGTTTGATGGAATTTTCTACCCTACACCCATCCATTTTCCCTCATTCCACTTGAATGATGGAGCTAAGGTTTCATATTCATTACTAATTTTTTATCAAATTTTTTAATTAGCTCCATAGCCTTTGTTTCACCTTCTTAACCCAAAAAACACACTTTCACAAACTATTCTCATAGCCTAAGTTGAGAATTTCCTGCGTTTTAAGCTTTTTACCAACATAAAATTACCCATTTTTCTTCATTCCACTTTCATTTTGGATTTAAGACACTACCCTATCCACTAAATTTTTCTTAGAATTTTTACTTAACCCCATGACCCTCATTTTACCTTACCAACTTACCCTACCACAACACTAGCTATTCTCACAGTCAAAATTGGGAATTCCCTATGTTTTAGGCATTTTGATACCTTGCTCACACTCATTTTCCGTCATTACACCTAAAACTTGAAGCTAACACACAACACAACCTACTAAAATGTTTCTATAATTTTTCTCAACTTCAATATACTTCAATTAATCCACAAAACTCACACTTTCTTACACTCTTTTTTCCAAATTTCAATTCATTCACTCATTTCATTAACACCCTAGGGTTTTCATCATTGTAGTGAAAAATAAAATGGAAAATTACAAGAGCAGCTTCAAAATAGGGCACCACCTCAGTCTAGAACCCTTCACCATGCATGAGATTTATTATTCGCCATTTACCAGAAGGTGCTTTGAAAGAGATCAGTGTTTGAAATTTTGTGAAAGGCTTATGGAAGGGGGGTATCATCTTCAGTTGTCCGTCATATTTTCAACAAGATATAGTATGGAAAAGTTCAATCTTGCAAGTATGGAGATAATCCTATCATCTGACCTAATTGCTTAAGCTACAAATATCCCTTATCATGGAGAGAAGTGGTTCAAGGGTATGGATTTAGACATTGAAAACTACAAGAAATTCCTCAAGCCTCATGCTAGAGAGGAGCTAGAATATATTTTTCATTTCAGACACCTTAGAAATAAGTATTCTCCTATGAAGATGTTCATCATGAAGTATTTCACATATGAAGGAAGATTCTCTAGGTTGTACAAGCATCACATCAGGATTTTGATGCATTTTATCTCTGTTAAAACACTTTGTTTTCCACACTATTTGTATAGGAGCTTGATTAAGATGACTAAGAAGGTTCATAGTAGAAGAGAAGATCATTGCAATAGTATTTTTCATCATGGCCTAATCAATCTCATTGTGTTGCATCACTTGTCCTCCATAAACATGACCTGAGAAAAATTGTTGGAGATATTTTTGGAAACTCTTTCTATATTTCACATTACATCATCATCACATCCAATGGGTATTGGCTCTTCTAGAATTCCTAATCATCCTTCATATTTTCCTAGTGTTGTGGAACTTTCTCACACATATGAGATGGGGAAGAGACAAGTATTTGTGCCTAAGTGGACCGGGAGTGTTCTTTCACTTCGCACCATTGTTGAACAATGTGAGATAAAGGAGCATCCTATTTTTCATTAGCATAATCAGTTAGTGCCAGTGGAGGTTGAGGTAACATAATATGTGGAGGTTAGGTCAATTAAAGAGATCATCAAAGAGAAAGATAAAGAAATATATTAATTTAAAGAAGCCTTTCCCATTTCCCAATCCTAAATCACTTTCCTTCAGCATGAAAATTAGATCATTAGATACTCAGCCATTCATTTGACTAGAAACGTGACAAAGAGAGAGCCCTCTCCGATCTGAGTAGGGCTAGCTACCTAACCTAAAGTTTGTTCTATGGTTACCTTTCTCGAATCCTATTGTCAGCCTTGGGAAGTTGGGAAGAGTGATAACATTCTTGGCATTGTTGTCGGGGAGTGATTGTTAAACATTCCCTGGGAATATTTCTTTAATTCTCTAAAATTTAGACTTGTAGGTGACAATTTCTAGCATTCAAAATAGGCTGAATTCTTAAATCTGAGCCAAAGTCAGGAATTCATATCTTAAGCTAGCTCCTAAAAGACATACCATGTCAAATCGAAACCTAAATAGCTCACCAATTGTGTATGACCCTAAGAGTCTTTGTAGAAAACATAAACCCAAGTCTCAGGGGGTCGGAAGAGCTATTCCTCCACTTGTCAAATCAAATTATCTTCCTACAAAATTTGTTCCAGAAGATTTGTTCTATAGTTAAAAATCTAAAAAAAATAAAATTAGGACTAATTTTGAAACTTTTCTTTAAGAATCAGCCTTTGATCCATTTGATTTCGAGTCCTATGCACCAATTTCTGAGTCTTTTGATTCCAAGGTCGACAATGAAGTTTGGTCTAATTTTCACAAACTCAAAGGCTCGGTGGAAAATTTTCAAGAAACTTCAGACAAGACTCATTTTCAATATCAGCAGCAGGATTTTGTTTCACATGTCATTACACCTTCTCATATATCTACATCATCAGCCCATCCTTTCATTTCGTCATTACCTCTACAATTTTTTACTCCATCACCTCCTCCATTAGTCACGGCTATATTTTCTCTGTTGATTCTACCGATTCATCTCACTGCACTACCTCAGAATTATGGTCAAAGGCTTCCTATTTTCGATGGAACATCAGAGGTTACATCTTATCAACATGTTTCCAAAGTGATTGAATTCATATATCGTCAAGATATTGACAATGGTGATGCCAAGATGCACATCATTGCACAGAGTTTCGATGGAGAGGTAAAGAAATGGTTTCGCTCACTCACAGCTGGTTAAATACGTACTTCAAAATAGTTGATTGATTTTTTTATGATGAAATGAGAAGAGAAGAAAAATCCATTGCATATTTTAGGTGAGTATAACACCTTGAATAGGAATCCCAATGAGTCTATCCAAGACTTTACAGTGAGATTCAATTAAATATATGATTCAATTCCTGAGAATAGTAATCCTCCTTCAAGTGTTCATTTACTTCATTATCCTGATGGTTTATATCCTAACACGAACTATCAGTTGAGGGAATAAACCCATCAACTCTTGAAGAAATGAAAAGAAACGTAGTGAGCGTGGAAGCTAATTTGATCATCAAGAAGCCTAAAATCAAGATGGAAAAAAGAGTCGGTATCAAAGAAGAAAAACCACTTCATCAGAAGGAAAATTAGATACCTTGATCAAGGCCATGGAGAAGATGATGGATAAAATGTCCATCGTTTCTCGAAAATTTGAACCCTCCATTAGAAATCCCAATTTCATGAGTCAAAATCAGCAACCTCAATACAGGATCAAGCAAAGGGAAGAGAGGGGTCAGGATCCATAAAGTTAGTAGAAAATTCACACTAAATTTTAGCATAATTATACTAAAATCTCTGATGAATATGTTGAAGAAGGATTTTCTGGAGAGAACCATTTAATTGAGGAAAATGAACAACCTATTTTCCTCACAGAAGAAGATCAATTTTGTGCATAAATTTGTGCACTGGATGACCAACAATTTCTCTTGTCAAATGATGACATCTTATCAGGGCACACAGAATATTATTAGAGGGGATATAAAAATGTTTTTCCTCAATTGTAGAGACAGTATGGCTTGAGGAATATGAATGTTCCTATAACCTCCAATAAAAAAAAAAACATAACACTCAAGTAGATTCTCATCACAAAGAAGTTGTTGCCCCAAATAAAAGTAAAGACAAGGGACCTGTTGTTCCTAATCATGCTAAAGGAAACATAGATTCTTCCAGTGGTAAAAGAAAATAAAATAATTCCAAGGAGGAGGAAAGAAGAAAGAGTATTCATACAAATATCAGCCCGAGAAGAAATATGCACCATTGAAAGAGGTAGAAAAACATTCTGCTCTTTTTTCTCTTGAAAATAAAATTTCCAAATTGAAAGTCTTCATTCCTCTAATTGAAATAGTTAAGAATGATCAGTACAAAGTTAAATTTGCTAAGTTTCTTAGAGTTGATTAAATTTCTGACATGGTTAATGTGAGTGATGATCAACCTGAGCTTATTTTTGGTCCTTCCATCGATGGTGATCTAGAAGATAGTGAAGTACTTCTGTTTTATATAAGCCTAAAAATCCATGACTTTATCCTCCATAATGCCATGCTTGATTATGGATCATCTCAAAACCTCATGCCTAAGGCCATAATGGATATATTAGGACTGGATATCACAAGACCTTATCATGATCTTTACTTATTTCATTCAGGGAGGGTGAAATGTCTTGGCCTCATCAAGGATCTAGTGGCGTCATTAGAGAAAATCCCAGCCAAGAATGTCATTATGGATGCTATTGTGGCTGCTATCCCTCCCAGATATGGAATGTTTCCCTCTAGTTCATGGGGATAAAATCTTAGAGGTACCTTACAACTTGATTTTTCATATGCTACCATTCTCGTCTTTGGAAAACTTAGGAAACTATACCGGGAAGGTAAGATGAAGTACATGATCAATAGCTGAGAAAAGCCAAATAACCATCCTATACATGTTGTTCATACATATCTGGAGTCCTTTGTCTTGTTTAGTGATGAATTTTCAGCGTCTTCTGAAGTTTTGATTGAAGAAAAAGCATAAAAATCTAAATTTTCAAATTCTGTTTTAGAATTGGAAAATGAAAAAATATGTAAAAAAAGTGCCAAATAGTTTGGAAACAAGTGCATCACCTCAAAAAAGTGATGAAATAGTGAAAAAAACTATTTCTTTTGCTACAACATAAGTCTCTTGAACAACAAGCAAAGTTCAACCATCCGATTTGCATTTTCCATATGAGGAAAGTAGTTTGGAGACTATGGACTTCGATGGAACTTTGGACAAAGAAGGGGCTTGTATTGGAGTGTGGATTTACAATCCTGTAAATTAGTCATTAAATATTCCTCCCAATGTTTGAATGTCCTCTTATAGGATGACTTTCAAATGCTCAAACAATGAAGCTAAGTATGAGGCTTTGATAGCTGGTCTGAAAATTCTCAAGAAGCTAGGTTACAAGAAAATTTATGTATATGGTGACTCCGAGTTAGTAATAAATAAAGTTTTTATAACACATAAATTTTTAATTTTTATTAGGGTCACTCACCTAGGTTTCATTCTGTCTCATAAGGTTGGTCCATGAAATTGATAAAAAAATCATGAAATACATCTTTATCTTAAGTCCAAACACTTCATTAGTCATGTCATCTCAGCCATATCTATCAAATCCACCTTAGGTTCACATGCATTGGTTTGAATTAATTTTTTAGCCACATATCTGATTTTTCACAATTTCTTAGTGAATTCTATGCAACATAGGCATATTTCGTTACAAAACTACCTGAAAATTTCGTAGCGAATCTAAGTATTTCTCTATTTTTTGACTTTTTGAGCAGTCAACGTCAAGAGTTGTTTATGGGAAAACAAAGGATAATTATAAGAAACTGAGAGAGGTTATTGTCAATAACATATCAAAGAACATTAAAATATTTAAGGTGCTACAAATTGGGAGATTAAAAGATGTCTTTCAGCTCTATTTTCATAATGCATTTTTTTTCCTGTTTGAGACATGTTTTTCAAATGTAGTTCCCCGACACTAGGAGATGTTTTCAAGAACCCAAGAGATATTTTTCTTCAGAACTAACTGATATACAAAAACCTCTAGTTTCTCAACAACTATCAAGGACATGGAGATATGAGATCATTTTAGAGCCCTAAATGTCAGAAAGGACAACTCTGTTTTTATTAATAGAGGAACTTGCTGAAAGTGAAAATGTTGTTTCTTGAGGAGGATAAGAGGTATTTTGAGCCTAATTTGCCTTAAAATAATTCATAATATCATATTTTAGACCCATAAAGTGAAATTTTGAAGAAAAACGAGGATTTTTGTTTTTTCAGCAAATTAGGCAATTTCGTAGTGAAGCCCAGGCTTGAAGACCAGATTTTGCTACGAAACTATTGTAGGTGACTTTTTGCTTAAAATCACAGCTATGGTCAAAATCAAAGTGGGAATTTTTTTTTGTTTAGCTCATTATCCCCAAGGAATATCCTCCAACAATCATAAATTTCAAAGGTTATGAAAAAGGTGGATTTTGGAGTTTTCTACAAAATGAGCGCTACAAACTTTTATGTACATGATTGTTTTAGAAGTCAACTTCAAGTTTGATTTCTGACCAAATGAAAAAGGATTTTGGAAATTTGAAATAATTTTTTCTTTAGCATAGGCCCATATAAAAAATATCTCTTATTTTCTACAAAGCCATCAGGGTTTGGAATTTATACACTCATCTTTAAAACCTATTTTTTAGAATTTTCACTAACCAGATTTATGAAAAATTTGTAAAATTCAACTTGGAGGAGGTCTACCTCGGCATAGACATGGCATGGCAACACATTAGCACTCCAATACACTCAGAAAATTAGTTGGTTGCAGTTGATAAGGGTTATTAAATGGATTTTGTAAATTATTTAATGAAAGAAGAGTCCTTTTTGTATTCAAACTCTACAAAATAGAAATATCCCTAGGAGTACTCGAAGTGATGTAATCATATTTGAAATAGGTCTTTGAGGTGGGAATTCGAAGCTAGAAAGGTGGAAAATCATTTTTATGAGTCCTCATTCTATAAATGAAATATTTTTATATTTAGAAGTGGTTGGATAATGATTTTGACATTACTACTATTGTAAATATTTCATATTAGTAATAGAAAAACAATGACTAATTTCTGATTCATCTAAGATCCTTGAGATGTTTCCATGAGTTTTATATGTTTCCTTTATATCTTGCTTCCAATATATTAATGTTAAATTACTCAGAATTAATGTTATGCATGCTATGACTTCATTTTAGCATTGATTTATTGAGTATCTCCATGTGTTGATGTTGTCCTTTCATTGAAACAGAAAAAGCCTCAATTTCCATAAGTAGGCATATTTGTCATTGAATTCATTTTACTAACTCCATGTTCCCAATGGTAGTGAAAGATTTCTCATTTTTCACCTGCATTAAAATACACTAATACATTCATAGATTTAGCCATCTGTTTTAAGACCTAATTGAGAAAATCCCTTGATAAATTGAGAGAGCCTGCTCAAGCTAAAGAGCCTAATCCCCAGTCAAAAGTTGGTTTGAAAGAGTTACTCTAAGTTTTTTGGTGGAGCAGCCCATCAGGACCAATTTAGAGATAACACAAGTGAAATGGGAATACCATAACAAGAATACAAGGATACGAGCTTATCAAAATACCATGCTAGACATCCTCGAGACATTCTCTAAGTACACTTTATCATTGATCCCAACGGACAAAAATGTTATTGTTGATTCTCTTACTACTTTGGCCAACATGTTCCGTATTCCATTGTATCCTAATAAGGATTATGAGATAAATGTGAAACACTGCCCTTCTATCCCAGAAAATGTCTAGTATTGGCAAGTATTTCAATATGATAAACATATCAGCAACTTCTTGTAGACATGAGAGGGTTTTTTGAATGTTCAAATGGACAAATAGTGCTATGAAGATGACCAATAAATCCATGCAGCAGAGATGCAAGTGCTTCAACTGAAAGATAAATATATTCCAAGAGGTTTGGTACCTTTGGAAGAGATTTTTAATTGAGATGATTTTGCATGCAAAGTGACCATGTTACCAACAGAAGTGGGATTGGAAAATCTCAATCTTGGCACTCCATAAAAACCAAAGATGGTAAAAATTTCAAAATACTCAAGTGCAGAAATGAAAGGTAATTATGCAACACTTATGTCTCAGTTTCTTGATGTATTTTCTTGGTAATATTATGATTTTAAATTCTATGATAAGAGCGTAATTCATAATACCATTCCCTTGAAGTCGGATCATAAAACTTTATGTTAGAAGTTCAGAAGAATGAATCCCAATTTGTTTCCCTATATTCAAAAGGAGGTAAATATATTACTTATAGTTGGTATTATAGTGCCCCTTCTCTTTTCAAATTGGATGTATAATCTAGTGCCAATGAGGAAGAAGACACGAGAGATTTGCTTGTGTATTGATTTCAGAAATATGAACAAAGTGTCATTGAAGGAAAATTACCCACTACCGAAGATGGACCATATTTTACAAAGGGTAGTTCGATCTTCTATAATTTCATTGCTGGACGGATGATCTAGTTGTAATCAGATTCTTGTTCATCCAGATGATCAAGAAAAGACAACCTTCACAACACCTTGGGGTACCTGCATGTATTCCAAAATTCTTTTCAGATTTAAGAATGGAGAGGCCACTTTTCAGCGAGTAATGGAAATTACTTTCACCAATGAAAGAGATGGATTTTTGGTCATTTAACTTGATGATATCACTATATTTTCCAAGACATATGAGAAACGCATGCATCACTTTAAGAAAAAAAATTAGATATGTAGAAAGTTGGGCATATCGTTGAACCAAAAGAAGAGTATTTTCACTATGGAGGAAGGTAAATTAATGGGCCATATCATATCAAAAGATGGAATTAGGATATATCCTTCAAGGATTGAAGTGATTCAGACCTTGGACTATCTTAGCAGCAAAAATGAAATTTAGTCATTTAATGGAAAAATCAATTTTTTGAGAAGGTTTGTTCCCAATCCCGTTGAGCATTTAAGGAAATTCACTAACATGCTGAAGAAATATAGTGAAGTAAAATGGTATGAAGAGGTGAATAAATCATACAATCAAGTTAATTTGGCTTTATCTCATGCTCCTATTCTTATTACTCTAGATTATACACTTCATTTTATCATTTTATCATTTTATCATTTTCCTTGGAGCATACTCTTGCTGATGTGCTCATGCAAAAGAAAAATCAGAATACGAAGCAAACCATCACCTTCTTTAGTAGAACCATAAGAGACACATAATTGATGGAAAAAATCATTGAGAGATAGGCCTTGGCATTATTCAAAGCATTGATATACTTCTCGGTCTACATTCTCCATTATCAAATCATTGCATAGGTTCCAAACATTGATGTCAAAGATGTGCTTACACAGAATTATCTTGAAGGGCAGCGATGTAAATGGATCGCTGCTATGTTACAATATGACTTGGATACATGAAAAATTTGAGGGGCTAATATTCACAGGTGGGCTAATTTTCCATGGTTTTTACAAAAAAAACGATTCGCCAATTTCCATTTTTTTATAAAAATGGTTCACCCAAATTTTACAATATAAAATTATTTTACCTTAAAAATCACCAACATTATATAGACAATATATATAATATCATTATAAATTAGAATAATTTTACAAATACATCAATAAACATTTTATAGTTTGCATATTAGGGACTACTGATATTCGCCAATTTTTTAAACTTCAAAATAATTTTCCATCCTTAAAATTTTCCCTGCTTGGAGATCAAGCCCACAAAGATGATCAAAGGAAAAGGCCTGATGAATCTTATGGTGGATTCAAATATCCATGCCTTGGACATAAATTTTATTGTTGCATTATCTAAAGAACAAGATGTTGAAACATTACTTGAGGTATCTGAAATTTTCGCTCTATCGCCTTTGTATTCTGATATAGTACATGTTTTGCAACACTTGAATCCTCCTCCTGGATTTCCAAGTAGTAAGGCTAGATCTTTGAAGTTAAGAGCTCTTAAGTAATAAATTCCTAATGGTGTCTTGTATTGGAAATATCTAGGTGGACTGTTGCCGAATTGTTTGGTTGAAGGAGAAGTTGAAAAAGTCATGACAAATTTTCATAAAGGTGTCTGTGGTGGTCATATTTATTGAAACACAAAAACTAACAAGATCCTTACGGTGGGATTCTATTGGCCAAGTTTATTTTATGATGTTTATAAAACAATCATGAGTTTTCATGAATGTCAAATATTTTATGCAAAGTGGAAGCTCTTTCCTTTTCCCTTAAAAAAATTGAAGTGTAAGCGTCATTCCACCAGTGGGGATTTGACTTCATTGGCGAGATACATCCTCCATCATTGGATTAGAATAAATAGGTACTCACTGCCACATATTATTTCACCAAATGGATTGAATCCATCCCCACGAGGCAAGCTATTGACATTGTTATCATTCAGTTTCTTGAGAGCAATATTTTCTCTCATTTTGGCTATACACACAATATCATTACTGATAATGCAGCTACCTTTAAGTCCAAGAAAATGATTGAATTTTGTGACATGTATCACATTAGGCTTGGTCATTCAATAGCATACTATCCTCAGGGAAATGGGCTTGCTGAATCATAAAATAAATCTTTGGTGAACATAATATAGATGATGTTGCAAGAAAACAAGAGGAATTGGCACAAAAATCTCACCAATTCTCTATGGGCAGATAGAGTTAGCATGAAGAGATCAATCTACATGTCACCTTTCCAGCTCATGTATGGTGTTGACACGATGTTCCCTACTTCTCTACCTGTATCCGTGATGAAAATTCTTCAAGATATCAACAGTGAGCCTAATGACATCCAATGAAGAATCAACCAAATGATCCATCTACAATAGTAAAGAGATGAAGTCTTCAACCATACTTCAAAGATTCAGGAGAAAATAAAAAATATTTATGATATGAAGACCAAAGCTAATTATTTCAAGCTTGGATATATTTTTCTTCGTTGGGATGCCCGAAATGAAGACAAGAGTAAGCATGGAAAGTTCAACAATCTATGGAAATGACCTTACAATATCACTGCATTCAGAGGTAACAAATCATTTCTACTAGAGGATCTTGAAGGGAAAGAAGTGTTGGGAAGACAAATAAATGGTAGGTTCCTCAAACACTATCTAACTTGATCATTGAAGAAGAAATTCATCGTCATTGTACATATAATTTTAATTTTATGTCCCATCAATAAGGAAGTTTTTGCAGAACTTTGAAGCCCGAGGAGAAGGCCATGATACTTCTACAATCAGCTCATGTTTTCTTTCAAAAAGTTCAAAAAGTTTTAGTCGGTTTTCAAGTCATATTCATGTCAGTTTTTTCTAGAAAAATTCATTTCCATATTTAGTTTTTATGCTTCTACACTTTTTGTTACACTCCTGTCACCAAGTTTTATGCTCATGTAACACAGTGTTACGCTCCTGTAACACATTGTTACACTCTTGTAAGGTTGTTACACTTCTGTTAAGAAGAAATTTCTAGTTTTTTGAGCTCCGATAACCTCAAACCACTCAAATATTGTGCTACATTCCATTGTATAACCTCCATACAAGGTAAGGATCCATCCTAAATATTGTTGTTTCGTTGAATGCTAAATATTTGAAACATTTCATGTCACTTTATGTTGTCTCCACATAGTTTATTGTCATAAATATAAAAAAAATTATTATGAAAAACCCTAACCAACCCTATTAAATAAACTTAAACCCTTTCATATAAACCATATCCATACATCCTATATGCTTCATATCCACACTCCTATCATCTACACTACCATCCCAAACATGTCAAAAACAAATAAACCCTAATTCTAACTATTTTCCACAATGAAAATAGTGAAACCATGGGATTGATTGTGTTTGATGGAATTTGATACCCTAAACCCCATCCATTTTTCCTCATTCCACTTGTACTATGGAGCTAAGGTGGAATACTCCTCACTGATTTTTTATCAAAAAATTTGATTAGATCCATGGCCCTTGTTTCACCTTCTTAACCCAAAAACACTCTTTCACAAGCAATTCTCACAGCCTAAGTTGATAATTTCCAGTTTTTTAAGCTTTTGACCACCCTACACTTACCCATTTATCTTCATTCCACTTTCATTGTGGATTTAAGACACTACCCTGTCCATTCAATTTTTCTCAAAATTTTTACTTAACCCCACGATCCTCATTTCATCTTACCAACTTACCCTACCACTACGCTAGCTATTCTCACAGTCAAAATTGGGAATTTCTCGTGTTTTAGGAATTTTGAGACCGTCCCCACACTCATTTTCCCTCATTCCACCTATAACTTGAAGCTAACACAAAAAAAAGCTATTAAATTTTTTCTATAATTTTTATCAGCTTCAAGACCCTTCGACTCATCCACTAAACTCACACTTTCCTACACTCTATTTTTACATATTTCCTTTCATTCAATCATTTCATTAACACCATAGGGTTTTCATCACTCCAGTGAAAAATATAATGTAAAGTGAAAAGAAGAGCTTGAAAGGAGGGTGCCACCTCAGGCTATAACCCTTCACCAAGCATGAGATTAATGCTTCACCATTGGCCATAAGGTGCTTTGAAAGAGCTCAATGTTAGTGAAAGGCTTATGGAAGGGGGGTATCATCTTCAGTTGGCCAACCTATTTGTAGCAAGCTACAATATGGGAAAGGCCACTCTTGCAAGTATGGATATAAGCCCATCATCTGACCTAATTGCTTCAGCTACAGGTATCCCTTCTCATGGAGAGCAGTGGTTCAAGGGTATGGACTTAGACATTGAAAAATACAAGAAATTCCTCAGGCCTCTTGCTAGAGAGGTGCCAGAAAATATTTTTCATTTCAAACACATCAGAAAAAAGTATGCTCCTCTGATGGTGTTCATGATGAAGTACTTCACAGGTGAAGGAAGATTCTCCAGGTTGTATAGGTATCACATCAGGCTTATGATGCATTTTACCTCTTTCGAAACACTTGATTTTCCACACTGTTTGTATAGGAGTTTGATTAAGATGGATGATAAGCTTCATAGTAGAAGGGAATATCATCACACTAGTCTTTTTCATGATGGCCTAATCAATCTCATTGTGTTGCATTACTTGTCCTCCATAAACATGACCTGTGAAAATTTCTTGGAGAGATTGTCAACAATGCTTATGTTTTTCCTATTACATCATCAGCATAGCCAATGGAGATTGGCTCTTCTAGCATGATTAATCAGCCTTCATTTGTTCCTAGGGTTGTGGAATTTTCTCACACATATGAGATGGGGGAAAGACAAGTTTTTGTGCCTAAGTCTACCAAGAGTGTTGTTGCACTTGGCACCATTGTTGAACAATGTGAGATAGAGGAGAAACAACTTTTGCATCATCATAATGTGTCAACTCCAGTGAAGGTTGAGCTAACAAATCATGTGGTGGTCAGATCATTTAAATATATCATCAAAGAGAAAGATAGATAAATAGAATAAATGAAAGAGGCCTTGTCCATTGCGCAATCCCAAATCACTTTGCTTCAACATGAAAGTGAATCAGCTCCTACAAGGCAAGTGCAAATCAGACATGGAGGAAAACAAACGTAAGGGAAAGAAGATTATTTTTGTTGACCAAATGCAGGACATGGAGGCATAAACACAAATAAGAAGACCAACAATAAGAGGCCTCAAAAGGGCTTTGAAGCAAGAAATACAGTTAACTCATCAATCTTAAGAGTTGATATTTGATGTGCTTATTTGCATGGAGATAAATGAGGATAGAGAGATTTGGTTGTCAAGAGTTAATGAGCATTTGGAGAAGCTTTTGGATAAGGCTAAAAGGGATAACAAGCTGCAAAGACAAATGGCAAACCACTATCGCACCAGGGACACCATTTCTCAAATAAGGCTAAAATAAGTGAAGAAAAGGCTTAAAGAGGTGCAAATGAAGCTCAAAGAGAAGGATATCTTGGAATTATTGGTTGAACTTCTTTAGATATGTAGCCCATATCTCATAGGTGTCATAGAACCAATTTTGAGATGTTTTGATCAATTTTTGTATATATATGATTGTTTGCAAAATTCTAGAAATGTTTCATTACAGAAGGGTAATGAACTTTTGTTACTCTTATTTTGGGGGCATCGAAATAGTGATTTATTTACATCGATGGATGCATTTTGATGATTAAATCATATATCATGAACCCCATGGCATGAAAAGCTATAATTTGGGAGAAAAATATAAAAAACCATTCACTTTTCATGTTTCTTCCTCCTTTTTGGACCCTCTGTTACTCTTTTGAGTGACCCTAGAAGAATGGATTTTTGAAGGCCTTTTCATGGTCCATTTTGAAGAATTAAAGATGTTTTGGAAACTATACACATAGGGATAGATGAAAATTCTTTCATAAGTGTATTTGGACTCTTAAAATTTCCTCCAAAGTTCTGTTACTCTTCTGCAAATTGTTTTTACTCTTCTATCAGAAATGTCACAAATCAACATTGGATTCCTTAGAACACTTGTAAAGCTTAGAAATGGTCACAAATTCGTGGAAATGTTATCCTATGAGTTGTAATTAGAGTAATTGGTTTGGTGTTTGCCTCCTATCATGATGGAATATGTAATTAATGTAAGGGACAAAAACTCCTAGTTTATAGCTAAAATTCAAGGAATGGTTTCTAAACTCCCTATAAACTAGGAAATGACTCATATTTTGCATTTATGATCCATTTTGGATGGTATTTAGACATGATGATGTGTAATAGTCCATATTTTCTATAATTATACTCTCTTTATTATTTTTTTGGGTTGGATAGTATCATATTGCAGTGGAGCTATTGTAATAAGCTTTTGGAATGAAATCAGAGATAGATTTACCAGAATTGTGTTCAGATACTTGTGGTATGCTTTGGAGAATATATTTTTCTCATGAATATTTATTATTTCATGCTTAATACCATGTATTATTATTCATGTATTTTTATCTTGTAATTTTATGAGAAAAAATCATGTTTATCCATGCTCTGTTTTAGACAATATTGACCATATTATGTTTATTTTCTTCTAAACTAAATTAATTAACATTAGCGCTCACTCAAAATTTAATCCATTTCATCCTATACTCAATGAATTATTAATATGCTTTCAAAATACCTATCTTGCCTCACATATTATCTGCAGGTCCACCTTGAATTTCAGACCTAAAAACCTTATATACAGTCCATTCCCTGACTTCTCTCTCTAGCACTAAAAGCATCAAACAAAACCTATTTACTGAGCTTATATACCTAGCCTAAAATCATTAGATACTCATCCATTCATTTGACTTCAAAAGTGACAAAGAGAGAGTGCTCTTTGGTCTAGGTAGGGCTATCTACCTGACCTAAATTTTGGTCTGTGGTTACCTTTATCCAATCTTATTGTCAGCTTTGGGAAGTTGGGGAGAGTGATAACAAGCACAAAAACTGAAACTTAATTAAATATAAGAAATAAAATTTATTGAATCAACCTAAGGATCATTTGTAACATAAACACAAGCATTTAGAGTTCTAGGCTAGAGACGTGTTCCAGCATCGTTAAACGTAGGATTTGCCTTTTTTTTTCCAGCGTTACATCGCAGGGGTGAAATTTCGTTCGATGTACGTGATTATATAGCATCGTCCTCCATGTAACTTTGGGTATATTGGATGGTGCTACATGCACGTAAAGTATATGGGAACACTCTCATCGAATGGTGATGCATTAAACATCACTACTATGGACTGCACTCCCACATATCGTCGAGTATATTTTGGTTTTACCATATAGGTTACTATCCTCACCATAGTTAACCAAGTCGGTCACCTTGTATGATATGATATATCAAACAAAAAAATTGGGGAAACTGGTTGTCGGATGTTAATTCCTTGGTTTTCCAAGGTTTATATTGTTGTTCACAGTTGCTTGGTAATCATTTATGCCTAGATTACCCTCTTTTTGATTTAATTTTGTTTTAATTTCTATAATTTATTAATCCAACGTCGAAGAAAAAAATTCCCCACCCCATCGGTCACGTAGAATGAAAAATAAGCCTCCTCTTCCACCAGAGCCTACTCTCGGACATCTTGAAAAGAATAAGAAGATGCAAACTGCCGAGTATGTAAATTTGAAAACCACTTCTATTCCTCCTCTTGGAATTCATCCACAAGAATCATCTATCCCTTTAAGTTTCAAACCCGTCATTACATATAATCTTGTCGGTGAATCTGACACAATCGAAACATAAGTCCTTGAAACCTTATTTTCTAGGGTTATTGAAAATTACTTTCCCAAGTCAGATAATTTACTTCTTGAGGTTTTTGAACCTTATAAGCCTCAACTATCTTCACTTGTTACTTAAGGTGCTTCCCCCTCCCTTCCTTTGTCTCAGACAAAACTTCCACCTATATATCTTGGACCCGACACTAAACCAGTTCCATACATACTTGTGAGTATTCAAGAGATATAGAAATAATATCCTTGTCCCTCTACCCTTTTTAATTAGAGTGGAATCCATTTTTATTAGACCGATCTTCTTTCTCCTCTTTAGATTCCAACATAAAATCCTTTACCTAATTATTTGGACTCACCTAGAGATATCTCACGGTAATATTCATCGGGATTGTTAACCATGATTGGATCATATCTCACCTCTTAGGCCATGTCCACCACTATGGTTGAGACATCAAATGTTTCTTATTCATATATGTTTGTGACATCACCAGAAAAACATCTATATGGTATCCTATATGTCCCACCTAGTTATCAATATTTATCTGGTACCTTCTCTGGTGCCGCTTCCAATCCTTGGACCTCTCCCATGTCATCTAATTCAGGAATTACATCTCGTACTTCTCTTATGAACACCACCCAGTTTGGTTCTTCTCCTCCACCTAAACCTATAATTGATCAACAAGTTGTCCCTTATGTTAGTGGGCAAGGCTATCTTCAACATCTTAACTCTCCTTATGTTGGGTACCCTCCATTTGGATCACAGTTACCTCCATCATCCCCTCCTCCTTTAGTAAGAGGGAAAATTATTTTTGGTATACCTGAAGTTGGTAATCAACCTTATTATAATCCTGCTTATCCTTGGATGGCTTCCAGTGTTTGGCAACCTAATTTTCTCATATAATGGAGTTCATTTTGGGACCTGTTAGGGTCCTATAATGTATAGGATCTCAAATTTATTGATTATTTCATCTCAGATCTTTCATATTGTAAATGATATTCCATGATTGTAAATTATTTCCAAATAAGTTTGAAACCTTAGGAAAAATATTCTTGCACGTTCAAATGTAGCATTAAGAGATAATTAAATATGTTTTGATTTAATTAATCACATCATTTAAATGTGATTAAATAATTTGTAATAAGGTTGAGAACTACAGGTTTTAATTCTATCAAAAAAGGTAAAAACCTGTGGGTGAATGGCTTATTCAAGATTTCATAGTCCCTTTATAAGTTAAAGGCGCACAAAGAAAATTTATCTGTTGACTACACTACACTGCCCGCAAAATTCAAGCTCTACCTCTTAAAATACTTTGCCAAAACTTATTTTCCATTGATACGATGAAACTGGGACCCGTGATACCTTACCGCACCACCAAAATTGCATACAAACCTTGTTTCTGCCTTATTCCTTGTATTTTGTCATTTCGCACTCCCCGACACCTAAGTGCCCATAGATCGCAAATTATATCACATTCCATTTTCGCTAAGTGTTAAATATTTCAATCATCGATATGCGATATCGCATCGCATAGATTTTAACTTTGTGCTCATCGTACTTCACAAATAATAACTTATGCCATTTTTCCAAACCATTAAAACTTGAAATTGTCGATGTGCGATATCGCATCATAGATAACTTAATTTTTCGCTCCATCACATTTCGAAAATTTTAAAGTTTAAAAAATATTCCAAACCCTATCCACTACCGATTTCTATTTTTCAATGTGGTATGGCCCCACTATAATACTCTCGCCATGTCACCTCCCTCTTCACATCGCATTAAAAATTCCTTTTTCATCTCATAAAATATAAAATATGCGATGTGTGATAGTGCTATGGATGCAATAAAGCTCAGAATTGAATACTAAAGGATTTCAGGTCTAGTATATTGTTTTTTTCATGTTGTTAATTGAAAAAAAAGGTTCTAAACATGACAGAAAAGGATTCGGGTATAAAATTGGACAGAAAGGTAAGTCGGGCAATGAATTTGCATGAAATGATCATGTTGTAACTACAAAATAGAGAAAGGACATTGATAAGGTAGTTCATCTGCCATCAGAGCATCCAGTTCAGCCGACACAATGCTCATTCTGCCAACACAGCAATAAAATGCAGTCCACGTCCTAACTGTCCCACTACATCAACACCTGCTTTACACAATGCATTCCATCGAGAACATAATTTTGTAATAAGTTAGAGTTTTAATTTCAAGTCTGTTAGAGACTGTATTATTGTAATTTTTTATATA
Source organism: Pinus albicaulis (assembly GCA_034641835.2). NCBI lineage: Eukaryota > Viridiplantae > Streptophyta > Pinopsida > Pinales > Pinaceae > Pinus > Pinus albicaulis. The sequence goes on along the minus strand of CM076582.1, from coordinate 667,597,401 downwards.
AATACTTCAGTTTTGGAAGTATCAAAAGGTCGATTGATTGAGATCAGAATCATTACTGTCTTTTGGAGTACTGTAAGATTTTCCCAAAGCACTGGAGCATCAATCATAATCAAACCATTCAGTTCATTCTTGTGGCTTAAATATTGGTGATGTTTTCTTCAATTAGTATTGTTTCATTTTCCTCTTTCATTGTAAACATATGAATTCTAATTGTAAAGTAGAAAGTGTGATGAATAGGATTTACTTTTGAGTACCTTATTCTGGCTGCCTTTACGATCATTATGTTTTCCGCTGAAAGCCAAACAAAATAATTCTTAATTTCTCTTTATTTATGTTGAATCTATTCATATTTCTATTATAAATCCATTTATAAATCCAAGAGATCTAGTAAATATTCCTGTCTTTCCTTGTGTTTACTCTGTGAAATATTGATGCAACCATCCAGTTATATTTTGACTCCATTTCCCAATAGATATTAATAAATTTAATACAATCAATCTTCCAAAATCCAAAACAAACCAAAACCTAAGTAATATATTAACTATCCTAAAAACTTATCCAAACAAAGCTATATCTTGTAGAGAGAGCCCTCTCTGAATCTAGGAAGGCTAGGTCCTAGATTCCAAAGTTGGTTTGATGTTGGCCTATGTGACTAGTTCTCACACTCTCTAGCAAATTACAAAACACTGACATAGTGGAAACTATAACAGGGAGGAAACAGCTTTTATCTTCCTTAGGAAAGTACATCAAAGTTAAGATCTAATCACTGATGGTGGACAATGACCAAACAGAAGAGGGCTTAAATTTTTTCACCTCGCGACTCCATGATCCAAAGAACCCAGCTTTTGAGAATTCATGGAAACTCCATGATCCAAAGAACCCAACTTTTGAGCATTCATGGCGACTCCACAACATGATGACCAGAGTTGTTGTTGAACCAGATGACAAGGTTTGTGGCAAACCTTCTATGTCATGATGATTTAAATGCATTCAGGAATCAATTATCATAATTTTAGCTTGATGAAGATTTCCTAGAGGCTCTCTTTTGCATTTTCAAATCAAGGAAATGTATTCCTAAAGTTAAAGGATATTTTCTAGAGATAGTTGTTGAAATATATGAAACTAGTATTGAAATTTTAAATTCTCATATTTATTCCTATAATTTTCGAGATTCTCAAGAATTCTTGGAAAATATTCCTTCCCCTAAGCAAGAGGAAATTGGACTACATCTTGACTTTCATAGACAGGATGATTATGCTTTCAAGTACCTAACTGAAGATGTGGGTTCAAAGTTTAATATTGAAGAAACATCTATTCAAATAGTCATTGAAGGCCTAGAAGAAAATATCATACATCATGCTTTTATTGATCCTATAACAGAGTATATGGAGGTTCTTCTTAGCTCAAATACTAAAACATGTACTCGTTATAAGGGTCAGATACATCAGAAATTTCCATTCCATATTATAGCTTTGGTTATGAGGACACATAATCAAGTTATACTACTAATTTTCCTTACAGACGATCAAGTTTTCCATTTGTTTCTGCAGCTACTTGACTGGCTTCATTGGCATTTTTGTATTACCTGATTCAGTATAAGTTTAAGAAGTATAGGATAGGTAGTAGTGTGCAAATAAGCTCAGTGTTTTGAGATTTTTTTATAATTTGTTTCAGATTGCAGTGTGTAGAAAGGTTTGGTTTCAATTTGATATTTTTAGTCATAGAGGTTTTATAACAAAGTAAGTTGCAGTTTTGGGATCAGCCCAATGGATCAGGCTACTAGTCTACGGTGTTCTTGGCACTTCACAAGGAGAGTGCCATCCCCAAATGAAGCCATTGTTAGGGTCCTATAATTTATAGGATCTCAAGGTGATTGATTATTTCATCTCAGATCTTTCATATTGTAAATAATACTCCATGATTGTAAATTATTTCCAAATAAGGTTAAAACCTTAGGAAAAATATGCTTGCACTTTCAAATGCAGAATTAGGAGATAATAAAATATATTTTGATTGAATTAATCACATCATTTAAATGTGATTAAATAATTTGTAATAACTCTTGGCACTACAAGCTTTAATTTTGTCAATCAAGGTCAAAATCGGTGGTTGAATGGCTTATTCAAGCTTTCGGAGACCCTCTATAAGTTAAAGGCACGCAAAGAAAATTTACCTGTTGAACGCACTTCACAGCCCACAAAATTCAAGCTTTACCTCTTAAAATACTCTGCCAAAACTTATTTTTCACTGATGCAAAGAAATTGGGACCCGTCATACCTTACCGCACCACCCAAATCACTTGCGAACCTCATTTCTGGCTTATTCCTTGTACTTCACCATTTCGCACTCCCCGACGCCTAAGTGCTCGCAGATCACAAATTATATCATATTCCATTTTCGCCAAATGTTAAATCTTGTGATTTTCGATGTGCGACATCACATCACACATAACTTACTTTTTCACTCCATCACATTTTGCAAATGTTAAATTTTAAACTATATTTAAAATTATATCCACTCCCGATCACGATTTTGCAATGTGGTATGGCCCCACCATAATAATCCCGCCTTGTACCTCCCTCTTCGCATCGCATTACAAATTTATTTTTCATGTCATAAAATATAAGATATGCGACGTGTGATGGTGCTATGGATGTGATAAAGGTCAAAATTGAAATCTAAAGGATTTCAAGTTTGGTATATTTGTTTTTTCATGCTATTTTGTGAACAAAAATGTTTTGAACATGGCAGAAAAGGATTTGGGTAGAAAATTGGATAGAAATGTCGAGTCGGGAAATGCATTTGCATGAAATGCTCATGTTGTAACTGCAAAACAGAGAAATGGTGTTCATACAACAATTGATCTGCCATCACAACATTCAGTTCAGCTAGCACAACGCTTGTTCTGCCAGCACAACAGTAAAATGCAGTCCACTTCCTAACTATCCCACTACATCAGCACCTACTTTACACAATGCATTCCACCGATACTATTATTTTGTAATAAGTTAGAGTTTTAATTTCAAGTCTGTTAGAGAATGTATTGTTGTAATTTTTGTATAAATACTTCAATTTTGGAAGTATCAAAAGGTCGATTGATTGAGATCATATTCATTATAGTCTTCTGGAGTACTGTAAGCTTTTCCCAAAGCACTGGAGCATCAATAATAGTCATACTCTTCACAGGATTCTTGTGGGTTAAATACTGGTGATGTTTTCTTCGGTTATTGTTGTTTCATTTTCCTCTTTCATTGTAAAAATATGACTTCTAATCGTAAAGCAAAAAGCATGATGAATAGGATTTACTTTTGAGTACCTTATGTTTTTTGCCTTTATGATAATTATGTTTTCCACTAAAAGCCAACCTATATAATTATTAATTTCTCTTTATTTCTACTGAATCTATTCATATTTTTGTCATAAATCCATTTATAAATCCAAGATATCTAGTAAATATTCCTTTCTTTCCATGTGTTTACCCTGTGAAATATTGATGCAACCATTCACTTATATTTTGACTCGATTTCCCAATTGACATTAATAAATCGAATACAATCAATCTTCCAAAATATAAAACAAACCCAAACCTATGTACTATCATAACTAGTCTAAAAAATTATCCAAACAAAGATATATCTTGTAGAGAGAGCCCTCTCTGAATCTAGGAAGGGTATGTCCTAGACTCCAAAGTTGGTTTGATGTTGGCCTCTAGGATTTAGTCTTCAGCCTCAGAATTACGGAATGCTAACAGGACCAATTTTTGAATCCTAAACCTGTGCCATCTTCATATCAAATTCATATCCATCCATATGTACCTCAACAAGCTTAAATACTTGTAAGCTAGCCTTTAGATGTTGTTGTTACATCACGACCTATTTTGTCGGTGTCTCGTACCTCTCAAGTTCCACTTATCCAAAATTTACAAGTTACCTTACAGTCTCAACTGCTTAAGCAAGATACTCCTCATATTCCAATAGGACAAAATGTGTATAGTATGGCGTAGTCCCAATTGAACACACCTTATTCTAGGATGATTCAAAATCCCGATGGGAAATAGTATAGAACTTATCAAGACATTCCTCAAGTTCCTTTCCAAGGCCAATACATCCAAACCCAACCATTCTAGCCTTTGCAAGGTTATCCTGGAGATATTCAACAAGGTTACGCATACTCAAGTTACTATAATCATCCTTATTCTAGTGCCCAAGTTCCTCTTTATCTAAACCCTCCTTATCCGGGAACGCAAGTACCCGTTTCTCAATTTATTCCTTCTTATCCAGGCTATTTTTTGCCACATTTCAATCAAAAGTTACCTTTTACGGTGACTCTCTAATTTTGAGGTTTGACTCGACTTATCAACAATCCCATTGCTCATTCGCCTTGGTGGCTAATAATTACCACCAAATTGCCTTCATGTATCCCAAAATTCAATGGGAATCCTAGACAATACCCATCAACCCATGTCATGACATATCATATGTGGTGTTCTTTGAACTACCTTAATGATGATTCCATATGGTTATCTCTTTTCCAATGTACTCTTATAGGTACCACATCTAAATGGTACATTGAGTTACCTAGAGATTCGTTTCACAGTTTTAGTTCCTTAGATACCATATTCTTCATGCATTTCCAGTTACCCATCTGGTATGAAACTAGAATGAAACTTATGACAAAATTTAAATAAACTAAAGCCACTCACATTTTTTATCACATTCTTAAGTGGCAGCATCGTCGTCGGTTGGTTAATAAATTTTTTTCGGATCAATTTTTAGCGAAATGACTCATTAAATCCTTGTTGCCATCTATCATAAAGGATGTAGCCAAAGGAAGAGTCATGAATGAAGTTAATGTAATTTCTCATGCTCAGTATTTGGACCTCATCTATACCCAATCTGGCATGCTCTATGAAAATATACTAGATGCTCTGAGACCTTCACACATTGTTCCTTCCCCTCCTGGTAAATAATCTCATGACGTGGATAGAATCATTGGTTTTTCTAGTTCTCAGAGAGTGAGAAAACTATCTATTGTTGATCTCATTGTTTCTGCCCAAAAATATTCATCCAATCCTCCTGTGGATTCTTCTTCTTAGATAAATTTCATTTCATCTGATAAAGGACAATATCAACATAAACCAGGAAGTAATAAGAGAGTGAAAGGAAAAAAGAAGAAATATTCGTTAATGCAGGATAAACAAAAAAATAAGTTCTCTGATGAGAAATGAAAGCCTCACTACCCATGCTTGATTTACAATCATGAGCACTTTACTAGTGACTATCCTCACTACATGAAACTAAATCAGTTTTTGAAATCCTCTGCTTCTCCTGCCATGTTGACTGACCCTTTTCCCAATTCGAAGACCCATATGGTTTTTATTCTTTCCTCCATGAAGCATAAATATGATGTTATGGTGGCTACTCGGAACAACAAATATGGTAATGTGAATCTTTTGAATGATCAGGATATTGATCAACCTGCCAGTTTGGCATCACCTCCATATGAGCCTCCTCCACCTTCGATTCCTACACAGTTAACTAATAATCATCCAAAGGGTGTTATTCATAAGTCTGCTTTCAACTCTCATGCTAGGGCTGCTAAAAATTACAACATAGTCGAGAAATTGGCTCAGTCCCCATTAGCTATGTCGACCCTCAAGGCATTGCAAAATCTCCCCGCCTAGAAAAAGGCTTTGCTTTCAGCTATCAGATGTGTGGATCCTTCATTTACAAACATTTTTTTCACTCATGAAAAATATACTCCTCACCTTCCAGCTGAGTTAGATTTTATTATTCAGGTTGTCTTCCATGGTAAGAACGTTCATTTTTCTATTATGGATGAGGGAGCCTCAACCTACATCATGTCTATTTCTTGTTGGAAGGTGATTGGTTGCCCTCAAATCAATTAGTAATCCACCACATTGATGTAAAAGGGTTGGAATTTGATGTTTTCCTAATTATAGATGTAAAAGGGTTGGCATTTTATGCCAAAATCCTGAGATTTATTTGTAAAATTTGTTGTTTCATAGTTAATATTGAAGGTTTTTGGCTTCATTTTTATGACAGAACTTGTATACATATATGTCTTTTCTTGTGTCTTCATAATATTTTCTGCATATATTTGAGGTGGTATAGGAGATTAGGCAGGAATGGGTTGAGTATCGGTGCCTCTGGTATCCCTCTGTAGAGTTATTTTCATTAATGAGTAGATCATTGTGGCAATATCCCTTTAAATCATTAGATTGTTTCTTCTATACTATAGTTAAATGTATTGATGTTTTGCTATAGAGATCCTTCTACATGCTTCAATTCTTGATTATATAATTAGATATTCAATGATTATATTTAATTATTTATTTTATCCTATATTCCTCCATCAAAATGTTGCAAGCTATGTTTTTATTTTCATAGATGAGCGTTTTCACTTTAATAAGGCTTTTACAACAAATCTCTTTGTTTGTGAGCAAGGATTTGTAACTGATCAACAACCACCTATACGAAAAACCCTATATCTATCCATTGTGCTTCATAGGTTTTTTAAGTGACAATAAGCAACAAAAAAATCATCATAACACTTGAGGGATCCCCCTCTTGCTTGAAGGCCATCTTTAACCTAAATATTGGTCGAGTTTGTTTCTCGATGCATTTTCAAATCCATGGAATTCCTTCAAGAAATAGATGCAACACATCTTTCATCCATTTTCAAACTAGAACCATTAATTCCACCTTTTCTTAAAAAAAATTATCCAACGCCACCTTTAGAAATATGTGATTACTGAGAAATAGACCATTACACCAATAACCTCAAACCAACTCACACACTGCTATGTCACACTTGAAAAATTCTTCAATCGATTATACTCATGCATAATTTTTCTTTGTTGTTTTTGGCCTCCTTTCTTTTATTGCATTCTTCCATGAGCTTATTTATTTCTAGCTTTCTCCTATTTGTTTGAGTCCTCTACATGTATTCATTAAGTTCTGAGTCTCTGATCTGCAGTTATAAACTCAAACTTTAAGTTTTATGCTAATTTGGATATTATGGCTCTTATTAGGCTTTAGTTGTAGTTTTAACTCCAGTTCCAAATTTAGTTTCTCACTATATTTGGCATAATTTTCAAAGTTCAAGTTTCCAATTCATTCATATTCCCAAAGCATGGAAAATCAAGTTGTTGACTATTTCATGCCACTAAAATTGCCACTTAAGCACTTTACCTACACACACCTATTGTCACCAATTTTCCACAAAATATTTTCCTGGTGCTAATTTTTAAACTTCGCGGGATTATTTCTCCTTTAAGCCCCAAGGGCTTAATTTCCTCCGCGAATGCCTTCCTACCCTTGGTCTCTTTGTTGTACGAGACCAAGTGTTGATGCTTGGTTCTTGAGACCTTTATCCCAACATAAATAGCTTATGCCCTTTTAAATATTTTAGGCTCCATTTAGTGGGATGAGTTGTAAATGGGCTTCACCCAGTCATATTCTGATTGGTTGTTTCTCTACTACTTGTCAGTGCCAATCTGTCCCAACACTTATCATCCCGACCATTTTCCTATGTGCAACGTAAAATTCCTCTAGGCTTTACCTTGTGGGATGATATGCCAAGTGGGGTCTTCCCACTACACATGTAATCCAATCACTACACACTCGGTTTGAGTTGGCTTTGACATGACCCACATCATCCTGATGCCTATTCAACCTATTAGTTTTTCATGCAATGCTCCAAGCAATTTCATGCTCTGACCAATGAGATGGCATCATGTTGATGTCATATATGCCATGTGTCATCTTTTTATTGATATACATGTCACTCAAAACTATGCCATTTGGGTACCCAAAAACATTAAATCTATTTTCCACATGTGCACCTCTGATTGGACCACATCATGTTGATGTCATCAACCTTTGTCATGTTTGGAGGTCTAGTCAAATTCTGCCACCTATCCCACTATCAGAGAGGAGAGAGAAGGGTTTAAGCTTTATTTTTAGTTATAAAAAAAAATTGACTCCCAACCTCCACTACATTATGTTGTTGCCACTCTTAATCTGCCACATTTCCGGGTCCATTAGAAACTTTCATGTGGTTTATGTACACCCCCCTTAGGTTTTTTGTGGTTTTAGAAGGGGGGCGGGGTGTGAAATTCATCTTCGCCATTGATCTTTGATCAGTAATATGGGAAAAACAACCCATTGCATGTCTCCCGTACTCATTAATTTCTAAGCACTCTGACCCCATGTAACTATAATAATGTGTCAGCAGGGACATGTGGCACCTGATTCACCCACAATCTTACACATTATTTTCCATGTGGCTTATGTAATCTCAATCCTTCTACTTGCACTGCTCAAAATTCTTCTGGGGCATACCCGTCAAACTAACACTGATGATCCAAGTTACTGTGTGGCATTTTCCTTCACCCAATTAAACTTCTTTACAATAATTTGTTGTCATTCCACTTACACCTCTCACTTTGAATAATGACTCCACTAATGTTGCCTCCGTATTTGACCACTCTCCCAAGATAACACATGCTCCAAAAGGGTCTCTAATCACCTTTAGCTCTGTCACTTTGAATTTTGGGGAACTGTCAAACCAAGTGGCCATTCTCAAACTCCCACATACCGATGGAAAGCTCTTTCAGATCTCTTTCCATATAGGTAGGTTTCATCTACTTATGAGTTGATATATTTGACTAAAAATTCCTTCAAAAGTATGTATACCACTCTCCATGAGTGTTGATATTCATGCTTCATATTGTGCTTGATCTTGAACAATTGTGTCGTTTTCCATATTTGATATATTTTTCCATCTGTTGCCATCAATGAAAACATATTTCAAACATTCCCCCCCTTTGGAATTGATGGCAATAAAAAGCTAAAAAAAAGCATCCTTATGAATACATGGTAACTATGATTGTCACAAATATGGCCTTTGGATGCATATCACAACTTTGAATACTACTCCCCCTAAGTTTCACTTCTCTTTTTCTATACCACTGCTTCTTAGTTGTTCTTAATCATACGTCATGACTTATCCTTGATTTTTTTATCACTTAGTGTTGGCTTAAGGGGTCCTGACCAAGGTTCAGAGTATTTTGCGCAACCAACAAAAATACTGGCCCTTTCGACAATGATCTGCTTACGTAGACCAATGTCTCACCTGAAGCAGTATGGGGGGGTGCTGGAGCTAGGTTTCCGCACCTTGAGGGAGAATTTGATGAGTGTGTTATCCTTACTTAATGCTTATCGGCCTGTGCAAAACTTCCCAATAAACTAGGTCTAAGAATGGATAAAACCCTTAACAAATATGCATTAAAAGATATGTGTCATAGATTATATTTCAATCAGATATAACCCTTCGCAGAAACCAGATCTACTTGCAGATAAAACATTAAATAGTAAAGCAGTGTCACGCAACCAAATAAAGGGACTTAACCCTTGCGCATTTAGAAATCATTATAGAATTAACCCTTACTTCAATGTAGACTTGTCCAAAACATATCACTATACTTAATTTGGATCTAATAGTTAAAGAATAATAATACTTTCTCATAGATGCATCTAATGAAACTTATAATTCACTGAGATAAATACACATTCAATAGCACATATATATAATTGCAGTAAGAAAAACATAACAAATATAGGGTAGTTAACCACAAAGATCACATAAAAGGCTGGGTTTGCCAAAATTTCCTTATTTATTAAGAGATCTTCAATTTAGTACAATATTTCCCTTCTACGCAAAGAACAACAGAGTCCGTGCACATAGCTCAGGACTAGGTCTCTGCACACATATCCAATAGGAGTCTTTCTACCCAAATAACTGACCCAAAACTTAAATCAGAACATAACACAAAAACATAATATATCCGACATGAGATAAGATGCTCTTTCCTTCTCGACTCTTACATATTTATATATTTCCAAACACGCACATACCATGGTCTCAAACCATGGTTTGAGACTCATGGTTTTCCCTTTTACCATTTACAATAATTGAGGGTCTTTGAGCCCCCACAAAGCCCATTTTACATCTACGCGCAACACGTATAAACAAAAATTAACCCAAAAATACTCAAAATTTCTTTACCCCAGGGGACGCTATTCAAAAAGGCCCCCAACAAAATCTACTGACTCGCCCTAAGTCACTCTGGTCCAACTTCTTGCATTTTGTCTTTGAGCGCATGCACGGAATGTTGAAATGGAAAAAAAACTTTGGCACTTTGTGTTGCAGTGCTCTACACTTCTTCTACCAATTTTCTTGTGGTTTTTCCTTTGGATGCCAAGTTTATGATGCACTGGGTCTACTACAGAGTTTTGAGGGCTCCATCACTGGTTTGTGAGAGCTAAAATGCCTCATCTTCCCATGGCTTCATTCTCTCATCCAACAAGTGCTCTCTTCGGTGCAGTGTGTCGATTTCCATATGAACGACATGACTCTCTTGCAATCGGGTGAATATCTCGACGAGCACGAGGGCCGGCGCAATGACCCAAATATCATCAAACGATTACTCTTTGGCCTCAACTTTGATTTTAGTTGTCGAATGACAGGTTCATCTTGTATGGATTTCCAAAGGCCTATGGCATCTTCAAGAAGCATACTACAAGCATCCACGGCTGTAGTGATGCTATCAGTTGACTCCTACATGACTGCGGCATGTTGTGTGCGCACCTCCGGGGGCGTCTCTGGTTGCAGCTTCATATGGAGGTCTGCGATATTTTTATATAGCTCGGAGTGGACTGTTGTTATCTTTGACCATGAGGCCTTCAACGTGGCAACTAGGCTTTCTAACTTGACTATAGGTGCAGTGGTAGGATAAACTATGACTTCGGGGAGGTCACTACATAATTGGTTGATCATGGTTTCCAATGTAGTGCACTGATCTTCGGCAGCCCGACGAGCTTCTTCTACATTTTGTTGGCCCTTCTACATCGTGCTCACCTATTGTTGATTCTTCCCAATGATATTTAAGGCGTGGACCTCCCAGTACTGCAACTCGTCGATGATCATACTGTTATCACTAGTAAACTTTCATTTTTATTAGGAAGTTCATTATGCATAAGCTTTATTGTCTTTGTAAATTAAGTCATGAAATTGATAAATTTTGTGAATTGGTCATAATATTAAGTTTGAAGAGTCCCATGTGTCATGTCATCATGGTAAAATACTTAAATAACCATCAAAATATTGATGCATTTGTTTAAAATTTGATTTTGTCCACCTGTCTGTTTTGTCCTGAGTCCACGAAAAAATCAATATAAAATAGGTTGTTTTCACTACGGACTCACCAGACCAGTCCATAGAAAATCTTCCAGATTTATAATGGAAAGTGCTACAAACTTTTGTTATTTTTGCATCGGTAAAGAAAAGGGTAAGGTGTCGAGTTTTACGTGGTTAGGGGTCAGTTTGAGGTCACGTGATCAGTTATATGGGGTCATGCAGCATGCATCATCATCATTTATCATTCTTCATTTCACTTAACCTCTCTTATTTGTCTTCATTCCTCTCATATTCGAAAATTACCTTCTAAATTAACCCTTGAGAGGTGTTGTCTGTCATCTTTCCCTCTTACCTCTGAATATAGCATTTATCATCACCTTTAGAAAGCTCCAGCTTTTTTTGCAAGCTCCTTGCTGTGTAAATTTCTTCTTTGCAGGTGTCATACTATCAAGAAATACAACGTTGTGTTAAGAGAGATGTCCATGCATAAAAAGAATAATAAACGGGGCTCAGTGGTCAGGCATGAGCTAATGGATTTGAAATTGGTTAATAAGGATCCTAGTTTTGTAGCAGCCTTCACCAATGCTATTTTCATGAGGTTCTGCCAGAAGCTTCAAGGTTATCATGCTGAAGTTTCAAAATACTTTTCAGTGAATTTTGTTGGCACTGCATCAAAGGTGGGTGTGTTGAGTTTCGTGGTGTCTCGTAAATTTTTTTACAAAGCTATAGAGTTTTTGAGGATAGGGTAAGAGTGGTTTGAAGACACTAAATTCAAATTACCTAACTGTGATGAGTTCATGAAGCCTGAGCATATTGGAATGGATATGAAATCTGGGATCCCAAGGAACTGCCTTAAAGAAAAATACTCCAAACTTCTGCTAGTAATTCAAAAATAATTCACATGTGAAGGGAGGTTCCATATGGTTTATCAATATCACTTTATACTCTTGCTAAATTTTACTAATAACCAGCCTTTTGACCTTCCCTTTTTTATTTAGGAGCTTAGGCAAGATGGAAGATAAAGTTCAAGCTAGGCCTGAAGGTAGTGAAACTTCAAATTTTCATCATGGATTAATCAAGCTACTGGTTTTGGAGGAATTGAAAATTTTAAATAGAGATTGCTCCATATCCTTGTTTCTTAGTGGTTATGAAGTAGATGCATTAACACCCAATAAGACACCTAAATAAAAAGCCAATCCTTCAAGCAATAATGATAAACCTATAGTTGAAGCATAGAGTGTAAATGAAGAGGAAATGGAGCCCATTGTAGAGCCCATGGAGGTTGAAATACAACATGCACAAGAAACGGAGGTTCCAAGGCCCACACCTAGAAATAGTAAATCAAAGCCCATCAAAAAGAGTGGAAGAATAACTAGGAGCCAAACACTAGGGAAAGGCAAACTTGAAGACATTCTTCAAGCCATAAACATAGAAGAAAATCTAGTGGTCAAAGCTATGGATATCAAAGGAATAAATAAGGAAAAGAAAGGCCTAGCTACCAAAAAACTTGATTTCTCAGGTGAAGATGCAGGTTTTGTATTCAAACCAAGAAAACCACTTACCAGATTGTAGCTTTACAAAGGTGTCATGGCTAACAAAAAAACTGAAGTGACAGACAAAGGAAAACAACCTGTGACGGAAGACATCATTGACTGATATCCAACAAAGGAAGAAATCATTAAATATAGGAAAGGTAAAGAGAAATTCATTGAAAAAAATGAAGTGTGGCTTTTAAAGGAGCAGTTGAGAGAAGCCAGGGAGGAATTTATTGAAACCAAGTTGTAATTGGAAGAAGCTAAGCTAGAAATAAAAATGGTGGAAGAGTTCAAAGAAAAAGTAAATGTGAAAATAAATCACTATGATGACGCTTTTACCAATGCAAATAAATTGGTAAAGATAACCCTTCCTCTATGCAGGGTAATGAAACATACAAGGAAGAGGAATATTTGGTTGAAGGAAGAGAGAAATAAACTTAAAGGTGAAGTCAAAGAGTTAGAGGTGAAAATGGAAATGATACATTTATAGCTTAAGAAAAAGGGTATAAAAATAATAGTCATAGATGAACCTGTTGTTGGGCCACTAGTTTTTCATTATTATTATCACATTTTAATACCTATTTCATCCATTCCTACTATTCTTTATCATGTCATTTATCATGGTTTATCATATAATTCCATTTTATAATTAGTTATGCTCTTATGGATAAATAATATTTATTCTCCTTTATTTTTAATAAATTGATGATTATTATGCATGATTTTACCAATGATGGTTTATTAATAAATTTTTTGTAACATCACTCACCATTTTAGCCTCCAATATATTCTCCATATTGCAGATTTGATCTCCATCTCATCATTAAATATTCCAACTCAGAAATTCGCTGGAATAAGAAGTGACATTTTTACATTGGACGTTGTAAGAAAATTGAAAATAATCTGGAAAATCCAAAACATGGGTTTTGTCCAGAACAGACCGAATTAAATTTAAAATAGAGCAGTTTGCCTAAATTCAGTTCATATTAAGAGGAATGGAAGGTCCTCTGAAGATGATTTTCTCAGATTCACTGTTGTATCCGTTTTCCAAATTATCTCAATTGCAATACCAAATTCGACTTGTTCCTATTGAATGATTGATGGAAAAATATTTCAAATATGATCTTGCTAATCAATTAGTTGTGAAAAATCCAATTTTGTTATGGGAATAATTTTGTAATCATCACTGTTGTAACTTCTCTCTACTCTTTGTGTATTTAAATGAAAACAAAGATCAAAGAAGGGCTTCATTATTAGAGATAGGAATGATAGGATAGTAGGATAGAATGGAAAGATTTAGCTTTTTTCTTGGGACCTCAATTGTAATTTCAAATACATAATGTTATTCTAAAGGAGATCCATTGTAATGAGAAGCGAATTCAATGATTAATATATAATTTGTGTGGCTGTTCATTTGATTATTTGGAAGTAGCTCAGCAGTATTCGCTGGCGGCTAAGGGCTTGACTTCTGGTGGAATTCACTGCTTCATATGTGTCATACATCTCCAATTATCGCAAGTGTGATAGTTTGATAGTATTATTTCTTTCTGTGATTTTATCTCCTTTTCTGTTCATTATTTTCCTGTGTTAACCGAATAGCTCTGCTTTATATAATTTATAGTATTATTGTTTATTCAATTTACTTTCGTTTTAGATTAATTTTTTTAGATAAATATTCTACTCGATGTAATCAACTGTAACAAGTATTAACTACTGTTGTTAGGCTCTCAGATTTATATCATCGTTGTTTTACCGAAGAATGCATTTGAATTAGATTCAATCAGTTTCGAAGAGAAGAGTTATCACTATTATACTCCCAAATGATATTGTTGTTACTTGAATCGCATATTGTTGTTACTTGAATTTCTGTAGGATTTGATTAGAGGATTGAGTTTTCTTTTAATTGCAATTAGAATATACTTGCTGCATCTGTTTGCTCTTTTATTAAAAGATCTATACTGCAATCCATGAAGCATTACTCTTTGGATTATAGCTTGCACATATTGTGTACACTCTTGAAACAGAAATACTTACCCAGGTTGATAATTAATGTGAGGCGATTAGGAGTTTTAAAATACACCTTTTAGCACCCAACATTTTGGTGTCGTTGCTAGGGAGAGTGTTGCCATTTCACAGAGAGTGATGTATGTTTAATATTTGTTGTTGGGAAATAATTGGCTATTAAAAATGGAAGGTAAGAACCTACGTAATGAGAAAGTAAAGTGCTTGCTCCCCTTCCCTCTTTTCAACACAATTGCATAGAAATTGAAGTAGGAATTTTAGAGGTAGAATTTTTGAAAAAAAAATCTTGTAATTCCACTCGAGTGGTGATGTAAGCACCACCCATTTCACTAACCAATTGACAGGAAAATTTTAAGGAATATCCTCAAAGAAACACATGAAGAACATCTTCTATTATGGTACAAAATGGCTCACATTGCAACTTTTGAATTCTCTATCAAATATCTAGGAGGTGTACACAGATGCACATAATTCCCCCATCGTCTCTACCAAATTTTCATGGTTTGACAAATGAAGATCTAGATACATTATTATTTTAGTTTTAAATACTTTGTCGAGGATATGATTATTGTACTAATGATCGAAGGTTGAAAGTGTTTCCTCTTACTCTAAAAGGAGCATCTCTCCGATGGTTCATGAACCTTGGTAGGAATTGCATCCAAACATGGGAGAACATGAAGAACATATTCTTGAAGAAGTACCAAGACTACTGCAAATCCAATGAAGATATTTTTGGTATGATACAAGGGGAAGATAAATCTTGGAGGACTATGTAGAGCAATTTCAATATAACCTTCAAAAATCAAAGCATAAGTATTTGGAAAAAGAGATCTTGAAAACACTCCTTAAAGGAATCAAAGAAGAATTTTTAGAACTCTTAAATCTGATAGAAAAAGGTGATGTTTTTCAATTATCATATGATGATTTTTGTAAATTGTGCATAAGGTATTCAAGAGGAATTTCCAAGGCTGGTAAGAATTCTAGATAAGTTTCTTCTTTCTTTTCCAAATCTACTACAAGAAGAGGAGACATAAGAGATGAAATCAATGTTTTATTTGAAAATTTTAAATATGATTTTATTAGCTCTCTAAATTCACAATTGGATGTTTTACAGTTTCAGAAAAATCAAGAAATTAAAGAAGTTTTTTTCCCTCATTTCCAAAAGGAGCATCCCATAGATACGCACTCTTCCTTATCTAATATGGAAGTATCATATCAAAGAGATGGGGAAGTTTCAACAAGGTCAAAACCATGGAAATTGTGACCTACATGTATGGTTCAAAACACTTCCTCCACATTCTCTTAATTGCATAATCCATTATGGAATACTCATATGTTAGGGCAGCCATGTCAATATCAATATAACCACCACCAATCTTGTCTACAAGTTTGGCATGGTTCATCTTATGATTGCATGACTACTCCCTCATCTTGTAGCACAAACACATCTTCCAGCTCTTCCACAACATCTTGCTTGCCTATCAAAATCATCCATTCAACCCAATCAACTACATCATCAAAATGCTCCATTTCCTACTCAACTCATTCCACACTCTCACCATAATAAACCAGTACAACATGCTTACAGTGTTGAACTACAAAATTTACCCACTCTTCCCACCCTTTCTATCTCACATGCACCATTGGAGAAAAATTATACTGAGATTCAGAATGCATCAAATCCAAAAATTGTAGAGGTTATGAAAGAAAATGAGGTTTCTTCTAGCCTGCATCAACAAGCCGTTTTAAACACTCAAGAACTTCATGATATGACGGCTATGGGAAATCAAGAAATGAAGGGATACATTTAACATTGGTTTCACTCCATTTTTTTGCAACATCAATCCATACTTCAACAATTTTTGCCACCATCTTTTCAAGGGAAGTTGGCTTCTCATACCCTACTATTTATTAACATGCATTTTTCAAATTTGGGTATGTACATAATAGAAGCCTTATTTAGACATTGGCTCCACTGGAAGTACTATTATACATAATAATATTCAATTTTCAAACAAGAGTAGGTTAATGTAGAAGATAAATAAATAAGGACATAAATAAATACATTTTTATTATTATCTTAAAAATATATATATATATAATTGTTTTGGTGTCAACACGATGTGAATATCAGCATAGGTGATAAATAATTTAATTTATTTGTGTATGTAGATGGATTATATTGAAAATAACAGTTCTACAAACACTCATATTCATTTTTATCACCAATATGGAAAAATTTCTTGAATATCATATTTTTTTTGGCCTGCAGGCTTGATGAAATTTCTGAAAGCAGAGTCGGGACAGTCATGTTTTGAGGGACCAAAAGTGAATATTTTTAAAACCTGTTTATATCCTAAGTAGCCCTTTATTTCTACTTTCCAACCCAATTTGAATCACTCCATTTGGATTTGAAATGAAAAAATTATAACCAAAATATTGACAGGGCATCTAGTAGGCAGCTCAGGAATAGAATTGGGACAACACGTTTTTTGACCTAAATGACTAAATTTTTAAAACCTATTTCTATCCTACGTAGCCCTTTATTTATAATTTCGAACCCAATTTTAATCACTCCATTTGGATTTGAAACGAAAAATTTATAACCAAAATATTGACAGGGCGTTTAGTAGGAAGCTCAAGAACAGAGTTGGGACAACAAGTTTTTGGAGGCCTAAATGAATATATTTTTAAAACATATTTCTATGGTATATTTATATATTAAAATAGTTTAAAATACAATTTGAATCACTCAATTTTGATATATTATGAGGAAAATATGACCCAAATACTAACTGTCTATCCTAAATCAGCACTCTTAAAACTCCGTTTTTGCAGCTGTTCATTAAACTATTTGACCCATAAATTATTTTTGTCTTCAAAACATGTTTCTATTGGAGATAAATAAATGAATCTAATTTCATTTTCAATTTTAATCAGATTAATCCATCATCAAATGAAAAATTTATGCTTGAAATATCAACTGTTGTTCTAAGTTGGAAAATCGAAAATGACTCTATTATGCAGGTTGTTCTAAGAAACTTTAACATACTATTACATGGAATTTTTAAAATATGCTTCTATTGGAGACAGATCCCTGAATTAAATTTCATTCGGCTTTTGAATCACTCAAATCGGACGAAAAACAAAGAAATTATGGTTAAAACACTACTGGTTAGTATGGTCGACCACTGCTCTCCCGTAGGTGACAAATATTTTTTTTTTATTTTTCTATGGATTTGTTTTGCAGAGTAGATAATTGTTTTTTTTGCATATTTCTTGGATTAGGGGAGCCTAATCACCTCTCTTTATCCACGATTTAATGTTTTATTTCAAGTAGACACTCGTTTTTTGCCGGTCTTAGGAGAATGAAGAAAGTCGATTTATGGATGAGCGATTATTGAAAGAAATTTTAATGAAACAAGGGAATTTCATCCAATTCATTACCTAACAGATTCATAATAGAAAAAATGAATAATTGATTCTCATTCGAGGATGCATGGGACTACTGCAAAAATGTTTTTCCAAGAGATCATTTCTTTTTCCATTGATAGATTGATATTCCCTTAGAAAATAACATCATAGCCGTTGTAAGTTAACTTATTTATTTATATACTGTTTTTAAAATAAAGTGTTGTTTCTTTTCTGATTTCTATTATATTTTTGTGTTTTAGGTGTTGATTCCTCCAAATTACAGTTTCTGCTCCATTAGAAATTGAACAATGAGGACCCCACCATGCAAGTTTCAATTGCAGAAGGCAATCCTCCGTCAGCTTCATTTCTGTAAAAAGTTATTTTTTTTAAACTATAAATATGATTGTTTTATGTTTTTTTATCTGTTTGTTTACGGCTATGAATATGATTTCTTTTCTCTGTTTTTCTATAAATATGATTTCTTTTCTCTGTTTTTCTATAAATATGATTGTTTTTTCCTGTTTTTCTCTATTAATTTTCTTTCTACGTTTGTACTTTTGTTGTTTAGAGCAGTAGGGATGATTTCTTGTCATTGTTTCTCCTCTCCCTATTTTCTTTGTTGTTCCCTATAAGGAACAACACTTTTTCCTGTGTATTTTCTTTTGTTGTTCCCTATAGGGAACAACTGTTGTTCCCTATAAGGAAAAACACTTTTTCGTGTGTATTTTTTTTTGTTCCCTATAGGTAACAACACTTTTTTATGTGCATTTTCATTGTTGTTCCCTATAGATAATAGCTACTATTCCCTATAGGGTACAACACTTTTTTGTGTGCATTTTCTTTGCTGTTCCCTACAAGGAACAGATGTTGTTCCCTATAAGGAACAACATTTTTTTCGTGTGTATTTTCTTTTGCTATTCCCTATAGGGAACAATACTTTTTCATGAGCATTTTCTTTGTTGTTCCCTATAAGGAACAACACTTTTTCGTGTGTATTTTATTTTGTTGTTCCCTATAGGGAAAAAAAAAATTTCCTGTGCATTTTCTTTGTGGTTCCCTACAGGGAACAATTGTTGTTCCCTATAAGGAATAACCCTTTTTTGTGTGTATTTTATTTTGTTGTTCCCTATTAGGAACAACACTTTTTCGTGTGCATTTTATTTGCTGTTCCCTACAAGGAACAACTTCTATTCCCTATAAGGAACAAAAAAATTTAGTCTGTATTCTCTTTTGTTGTTCCCTATAGGGAACAACACTTTTTCATTTGTGTTTTCTTTTGTTGTCCCCTATAGCGAACAACTGTTATTCCTCCAAAGAAACAACATTTTTTGATTATTTTCGAGAACAACACTTTTGCACGATCATTCCTAGCCATCCCAGCCCATTTCTCTGATTCCCTTGCATGACATGAAGTACAATACTTCTATGAGGAAAATAATTATGGATTCTATTGAAGCAGGAGAATATCATTAACATTATGATATTTAATAGGATAACTTCTGGATGAGATATTATTTTTAAGAAAAGGGACAGAGCTATTTATATACTAATTTACTGCATCGTTTTCTGTTGTACATGATACTAATTGATCATCCTAATACCATGCTGGTTCCACCCTACCTGGTTATAATCTTCTCTGTCTGTAGTAAATGATATTATGGGTATTATTTTTTTTCTATTGACTTGTTCAACTTCTTCCACCATTCCTACCCTTAAGGAGTACTGAGCTTCCCTCTTTTTATCATAAAACTATGTAATCACAGAAAAGTTTTGTTTGCAGATGGAGGATAGGGGGTCTCATTACGAGCCAGCCTACCATGTTCATAAGGCTGTAAAAAAGTGACATTCCCATTATGGCCATCACACTAGGGTTATGATCCATTGGATGCCTAAAATATCCTT
Source organism: Pinus albicaulis (assembly GCA_034641835.2). Classification (NCBI taxonomy): domain Eukaryota; kingdom Viridiplantae; phylum Streptophyta; class Pinopsida; order Pinales; family Pinaceae; genus Pinus; species Pinus albicaulis. Next base: position 667,577,305 of record CM076582.1, on the reverse strand, counting down.
GGAAGAGGAGGTCTCATTACGAGCCAACTTGATCATTTTTGCTACTTCCCAGTGAATGGCAGTGTGGTTATTTGGTTACCACGCCAGCATATTGATCTCTTCTGTAGAACAACAATGGAATTCTCCAACTATAAATTGAGGATCCTGGCTCATATGGGTTAAAAAGAAACCATGCTGAGGCTATGGACGCCTGCTGGCAGCAAAGGCTCTGCTTATGGTATTGAAGTTATATCTTATCGTCAATTATTACTATAATACCCTTTTCTTATCAGAGAAGTTATTTCCTTAATTTTTCCCTGTTTTGAACCTTTACGCATGAGAAATTGTTTTCCGATCAATCACATCATTTTCGGCTGGAATACTGTCAGAAAAACATTTTTTTGGCATATTTTTGTCCTTTTCTTTTTCATAACTTATCATCAATCCAAAGCATCCTATCTCTTATTCATAACTACCTTTACACACTCTGCTCTCATTATAACCATAATTCTTGCCGTCCTATCATTGATATGTGTATTCAGCTTCATTTAGTGTTGTATTGATCATTCCCTTGCCTTGTCATTGGCTCAACACCTTTCATATGCTTTATGGTCATGGAATCCCTTTTCCAATTGGAGGGGGGAATGTATGCATTATGGAATAACATGCGATATAATTATTGAACTATGCCATAACTTGATGATTTGACAAAATATTAGGACTGCATTTATACAAAAGTTTTTCTGATTAAAATTTTTGTATGCATCTTATATGTTGCTATTCAAAACTAAGGCTGTGGATTCAAGAACTTTGCATGAAAAATAGTGACTTGTTATAGGAGACCAACAAGTATGGAGAGGAATTATATTCGTAGCAAGGCCACACTATTGCCCCTAACGACAAAGGCTCACGTAACTTGCGAACGCACAGAATTGTTCAGACATGATATGTTTGCATGGATTCCACATTTTGCATCACTTTCAGTATCCGCTCAACCTACATCAGCTTCAACAAATGCCAGTCCATACATGTCATTCCACATTTTTTTTTCGGAGGTAAAACTTGAGGTAAAATAACATACTTTTCTGATTCATTATGAATTTAGGAGAATTTCATGTAAAATACATTGGGCATTATTTATCATCATTCATTCCACATCTTTACCACTTCCCATTCTTCAAAGACAAAATCTTTCAGTTTGGGGGAGTGTTCCTTTCATTTATTTATTTATTATGACCATCTTATTCATTCTCAACACCTCCCTTCTTCTATGTTGTTTTACACCAAGCATAGATTTCAATAGATTGTAGCAACCACCTCTATTCGTTTTCTAGCATTGCATGAGGGTATGCTAATTCTTCAGTTTGGGGGAGGTATTGCTAGACATGATGCATGTTTTCTACTTTCTTTCTAATTTAAGGCATACAATTTCATTTTTATATAGTGTAGAAATTGATTTGCATATATCTTTAAAACTATGAACTGAATTCTTGTGATTTCTGGATAACAAAGAGGTATCATTAAAGTACACAAACCCAGATAATTTCACGCTAAATTAGCTCATAAAATTTCGAAAATCATGCACTATCACTTATAGCCATTTTGTTTATATCTCATGATCTGTGCATCAAAACGATCTGATTTTTGGATCATAGAAGCATTGATATAGTAGAAATCTAGTTTTTGAGAAAATGGTTAATGAAGTTTTCTGTTACCTATATCATATTTTGCTGCAACTTCATATACATATAGTTGAACATCAAATGCAAAAATTTTTTACGCCTTCATCAAGATTGCTAAAATTGAATATTTATTATTTGAGGAAGAATTCATTTGTTCCATCCATTTCATGAGTTGGGATGAATAATTTTTGTATTATTGTTTGGTTAATAAAAAGGCTTTGGGTTGCATGAGGACATGAAATATATTCAGTTTGAGGGTATGTTGGGCCGTTATTTTGTCATTATTATTATCACATTTTAACACCTATTTCATCCATTCCTACTATTCTTTATCACGTCATTTATCATGGTTTATCATATAATTCCATTTTATAATTATTTATGCTCTTATGGATAAGTATTATTTATTCTCCTTTATTTTTAATAAATTGATGATTATTATGCATGATTTTATCAATGATGGTTTATTAATAAATTTGTTGTAACATCACTCACCATTTTAGCCTCCAAGATATTCTCTAGATTACAGATTTCATCTCCAGCTCATCATTTAATATTCCAACTAAGAAATTCACTGGAATAAGAAGTTGAAGTTTTTCATTGGACGTTGTAGGAAAATGAAGAAGAATCTAGAAAATCCAAAACATGGGTTTTGTGCAGAACGGACCGAATTAATTTATTCAACGATAAATTTTCCAAAATTCGATTCGTATTAAGAGAAACGGAAGGCTATCTGAAGACAATTTTCCCAGATTCGCTGTTGTGGCTGTTTTCTAAATTATCTCAGTTGCAATACCAAATTTGACTTGTTCCCGTTGAATGATTGATGGAAATATATTTCAGATATGATCTTGTTGATCAATTAGTTGTGAACAATCCAATTTTGTTATGGGAATCATTTTTTAATAATCTCTGTTATAACTTCTCTCTCCTCTTTGTGTATTTAAATGAAAATAGAGATCAAAGAAGGGGATTCATTATTAGAGATAAGAATGATAGGATAGTAGGATAGAGTGGAAATATTTAGCTTTTTCCTTGGGACCTCAATTGTAATTTCAAATAGAGAATGTTATTCTGAAGGAGATCCATTGTAATGAGAAGTGAATTCAATGATTAATACATAATTTGTGTGGTTGTTCATTTGATTATTCTGAAGTAGCTCGGTAGTATTCGCTGGCCGCTAAGGGCCCGACTTCCGGTAGAATTCACTGCTTCATCTATGTCATACATCTCCAATAATCGCAAGTTTGATAGTTTGATAGTGTTATTTCTTTCTGTGATTTTATCTCCTTTGATGTTCGTTATTTTCCTGTGTTAACCGAATAGCTCTGTTTTATATAATTTACAATATTGTTTATTATTAAATTTACTTTCGTTTCAGATTGAGTTTTTTAGATAAATATTATGCTTTATGTAATCAACTGTAACAAGTATTAACTACTATTGTTAGGCTCTTAGATTGATATCATCGTTGTTTTACTGAAGAATGCATTTGATTTAGATTTAATCAGTTTCGAAGAGAAGAGTTATCACTATTGTACTCCCAACTGATATTGGTGTTTCTTAATCGCATATTGCTGTTACTTGAATTGCTGTAGGATTTGATTAGAGGATTGAGTTTTCTTTTAATTGAAATTATAATATGCTTGCTACATCTATTTACTCTTGTATTAAAATATCTATACTGCAATCTATGAAACATTACTCTTTAGATTATAGCTTGCACATATTGTGTACAATGTTGAAACAAAAAGACTTACCCAGGTTGATAATTAATGTGAGGTGATTAGGAGTTTTAAAAGAAACCTTTTAGCACCCAACACCTATGGAAACTGAAGCCTCTACTGCCAAGGGTGAAGCCTCTAAGGTTTGAAAATGGGATAAAATACCTTTTTGATATTTTTTGCATCATTTTAGATCATTACTTGTAGAGTCATGGGCACATTTCGAACAAGAAGTACCAAATTTTACAGTTTGCTGTCAATTAGGAAAGTTCGTAGCATGTCTTAGGCTTGAAGCCCATAAATCACTACAAACTCATTGTAGATTCCTTTTGGCTATAAATCACAGGTGTTATCTTGAAGGAGGAAGGCAAAGATTTGTGTTTAGTTATTTTTCTCATTAAACAACCTCATATTAGCAAAGGGAGCAGATATTTTATAGAAATGGTCAAAGTCAAAGGTGCTACGAACTCTGGCTATAGGTTTTCCTAAAGTCCCATGTTTCTACAGCGAAGAATACTTTGAAGATTTTTCAAGTTTTGATGGTCTTTTTGAGACAAGACAACCACGTGGAAAGGTTAGGGGTCATCAGGTGAATGTTTTGATGAAGACATACACTTCGACAAAGCCTTTCAATTTTCCGTCTCATCATGGAGCAATTCATAAACCATTATGACACCACCTCCCAAAATTTAAAAAGGCAGGTCTCCTAACTTGGTGGGAGAATTTATGTTTTAATCATGGTCAGTGCCACCTCAGGAATATGACCTTTTCAATGTAAATATGTAGCTTTAAAAGTTTTTTAATGTAATAAATATGTCTTTGAATTCTATTAGGTTTCTAAGTCCTAAAAATAGCATTTTTCAGTTTTATCTCCTTGTAATATTCTTTTGGTTAGATTAGGTGTCATCAGAAGCATTTGAAGGCTCAACCTGGTTGGCAGAATCAATGTAAAGATGCCTAAAATTGTAAATAGGAATATTATGAAAGGAGATAGGGTTGATTGATGTTTACGATATACTACTATTGTAAAATATTTCATCAGTAATATATAGTGGTAGCTTGCTTCTCTTCACATGAGATCCATTGATGTTCTCATGAGTATTTTTCTTTTCTATTATACAATTTTATCTCCAGTGTTCTAGTTTCTGATTACTTAGAATTCATGGCTTACATGCTCTAACTTCCTTCAAACACTTATTCTACTATAAATAATATATTTTCATCAGAATATCTATATGCCTCAGCTTCCATGAGAGGAGTTTCACATGTCATTGAGATCTTTACACTGACTCCATATTCCCAATGGTAATGATTTGTATACATGTTTCACCTACACAAAAACACATCTAAAACACATTTTCAGAGTTAAACATATGTTGAGTTTCATTTACATAAAATCATCTTTATCTTTGAGAGAGCCCTCTTAAGCTGAAAAGGCTAAGTTTTAGCTTAAAGTAGGTTTTAAATAGTTACTCTAGATTGACTATTGAAGCAGCACATAAGTATCAATTTAGTGATAACACATAGTATGCATGGCATGAATTTTTCCACTGGGAAGCATGGCCAAGTCAATGCTTACCTCAGAGTAGGCTTGCACCATGGCGGGCAGCTCGGGTTGCTCAAATATAACTTAAGGCCTTGCAACATGGAATATATGACTGTCTAATGGTGCAATCATGCTAAGGGGTTGCATGCTTGTTTTTCCAACTTGCTTCACAATCTCTTGAATTAGGTTTGTTTGCACACATAGCTCCTAGATACCATGTTGCACAACCTCAAGGATTGATTTGTATTGGAATTCCAAATTATTCCAGAAATCCTTGGTCACAACTTTGACAGTGTTTTCAATTTCATTAAGGTCATATTATGTAAGTGTCAAGGCCTCTATCCATGTTTTCTTTTATCCCTTCAAATTTTTGCGCGGGCCGAGGGAGGCCTGAGATCCTCTCTTAGTCCCTTTTTTCGAACCTATCTGTGTCGCAGGTGCCCCACACCATCACTGTCTTATCCTCTGTCTCCTTCTCTAGGTCAATGGTTCCACCCATCGTGGTTGTCTTTGGCTCTTTCTCTTCATCCTTATTCTTGGATGTGCACGTCTTTGTCAGAGTCTTCAGGGGTACCAAAGATGAGGCACCACTAGTGGTGCTACTTCCAACTGTAATTTTTTCCATTCTATCGTAACATGTGTGAGGTCATCCTCTGTGACCATGTAAGGTATCTCATATCACACACCTTCAATATCTCCCTTTGCACGCATGTGGATGTTGTGAAAAGTAGATTTGAAGTATGCGACATGCTTGTAATACTTGTACAACGTCGACGACAAGTTTAGCTTAGACTACACCACTTGAAACAAATCAGAAGGAAAGAGTACCCATAAAATTTTATTTTCAGAGATGTGGGAAGGAACCTTGGAATTCCACACAGTCACATATCATGCAACTTCGCAAAGATCAGGCTCAATATCTGGGAAATAATCCTCAACTGGCATCTTCCAACCAATCAGAGCAATGAGTAGTAGCAACAAAGCATAATAAAAGTGATTTCCCTCCTCCTGGACCTTGCTAACATTTGCCAAGAATTCTACGCATAGATACTTTTCCCAATTGTATTTATCCCTTTTTCGCATTTCCCGGCTAAAGCAATCACATTGGTAAAAACTTGCTTTAGCTGACACTTCCTCATCATATTGTATGTAAGGATTAGAGTACCAAATTACACCGAAGGGTCATTGATCTCGGTCACGACGAACCCCTGACTATTGCGTGATACCTTATATTTCTCTTTCACTGTGTCTACAACTTTCTGCTCCAGGTCCTTTTCTCCAAAAGCGTTTGTATGGTCCACCCACTGACAAGGAAGGTGGGTGATCTGGTGGATCAAATCGGCATTAATGGGAATTGCCTATCCTAGCCACATGCAGTCATCATGCACTAGGGTGAGCAGCTAGCACACACAGATGTTGTTGACTGCGCTGCGCCCAAATTGTGGGATGTTTAGCAAATTTAACAGTCACGACTTCTGTAACCCCAATGCCCAATGATTCGACTCGACCTTGATCACACCCTCATCATAGGTGAATGGCTCCAAGTACATTAAGGGCACGAGTTCAGGCAAAATTCTCCTGATTGGCTAGGTCCCATTCTTCAATCTTAACGAACGGGATTTTTTCAAAAATATCCCCTTCAAACGACACATCTTCGAGGATAAATGGTGAATTAATATAGCACCAAGCCTTATCCAGGTCCTTTGGGACCTTCACAAATTATTTCACGGTGCTACATATGTGGGCAGCTGTGAGAGTGGATCTACATCCTTGAAAAAATATTCTTCCAAAATGACTTCTGGTATCTCGGCCGTAGGTCTCTTTTGGCGCTCTGCAAGGGTCGACCGAGGTTTTGGGGTATTTTGGCACAAGCACTTCTAGGACCCACTTCTTATATTTTTGTGACTGGGGCATAGACACAAGGATTTCAGAGGCCTGAATAGAGTTTTCATCAACCTAAATCATAGAAGGGGTAGGTTCGGTAGCTTCCATACTTGGCGGAATTAGATGTCCTAACCCTTGTTGGCACAACATCTCAAAGAAAAGCGGGTAAATATGAGACATAAGCTTCAGAAAATAGACTGATAACACTATGCATAAATCACTTGGAAATAAAATAGAACTGATGCGACCCTTCCTATCATATTTATAGTGTTTCCATGGCTTAAACGGTCTCATGTGCTTTGATGTAGCATCATAAATGTGAAAAAAACTCCAAATTTGGCATAATATCCTCATTAAATGCAATTTAGTTGCTCCTCCAAATGGTAATAAACTTGTCTTATCCAAATTTACTATTCCAACAGCTAGTTTTTGGCACCTCTGTGACTACTTCATCCTCTAAGCGCAGCCTCTGCGCGACTGTCGCAGCTGCCTCCACATCTTCCATCCTTGTCGTGCAGACCCACTTCTCCAATGTTTAACAGACTGCTTTATGGACCTGCGCCTTATCACAACTGTTTGAGGCACTAAGACACTCATCCTTCCATTTAGTCATTCAGCATGTGTATGGATACTGTCATCCCTGAATGAATTCAACTAACTTCCATTTACATATATAGGAAGGATTTCACCCTTTAAGATAACCAGTCATACTCCACCTCCTTCTATAATCTCCTTAACAACATAAGGTCCGAGCGAATGCATTTTGAACTTTCCTGGGTGGCTCACAAACTTGTTTTCATATAGCAAAACTAGATCATCCTCCTTGAAAGAGTTTTGTCTGATGTGCCTATCATGGTAGGATTTTTCACGCACCTTTTCCACCTACTGATGGAAACCAACAATGAATTTATCTTCCTCTAGAAAAACTAGCTGCGACAATCACTCTTCCATACCATCTTGATCGGCCATGTTAGTGATCACTTCAATGTGTAATCTAGGGACGATGTAATCCATTGAAATACAAATTTCCTATCTAATTTCCAACTTGAATGGGGTCTTCTCGGTCAATTTCTTGCATGTAGTTTGATATTCCCATAGAACCACAATCATGCGCACATCCCAATAGTTTTTATTAACATTACAGACATTTATGAGCGCGTTCTACAAAATTTTATTAAAGGCATCTATCATATCATTTTCTTATGGATGATATGGTGTACTCTTTTGATGGTGCATATTAAACTCCATAGCCAATGCTTGGATACTATCATTCACAAAATGTGTACCCTGGTCACTCATCGAGATTTTAGGACACCCAAAACTTTTTAAGATATTCGAAAAAATGAATTATTTAGTTGTATCTCCACTACAATCCTTCACATGCTTAGCCTCTACCCACTGGGTCAAATAATATGTTGCAGTAATGATATAGCATGTGCCATTCTTCTTCCTAGGAGGGTTGATCAATCCTACAAAGTTAATGGCCCACTTATCAAAATCATGTAAAGTCACTTATGGTTGTAGAGGAATTTCATCTTTGAGCAATGATTTCCCTATTCTCTAACATACATCAAAAGCGTGACAATATTCCTTTGCGTCATTGTGTACCATAGGCCACCATAACCCATCGCTCAAAAATTTTTGCACAGTTGGTTTTCCTGTATAGTGGCCTCCTACAACCCCTGCATGTGCTTCAAATAGGATTCTTTGTCTTTGAAAATATGGAACACGGCGTCTCAATATCTCATCAACGCCCAGCTTATACATTGGCCAGCAATCAAGGTAAAGTCAGTTACGCGCAAGACCAATTCTTTCTTCTTATTGACTATATACTCCATAGGCACACTACCAATGGTTAGAAAGAAGATAATATCTGTGAAGTGGTCATGAACTACTTTCATGGAAAATATATGTGTGTTTGGTAATATGTCCTCCAAACTAGTTTTATCCTCTCCAATTTCAATGCACGGGAGGTGATATAGAACTGCATTCAACCTCCCTAGTTTTATAATTACTTCAAATTCATACTCCTGATATAATAAAAACCATCTCCAAATTCTCCTCCCAACATAGGCTTATTGACTAGGTACTTCAAAGCAGAGTGATTTGTAAAGATATTAAAATGACCTCCCAATAGATAGTGACAAAAATTCTGTATCACATGGACCATAGCTAATCCTTTCCTTTCCATTGTGGAGTAGTTTAACTTCTGTAACACTTGAAAATTTCCTACTCGCAAATGCAATTGGGTGATCAATATCTCCGACTCCTAGTTGCGTGATTAAAATGCCTAGCGTGATACCCCAAGCATCCACATGTACATGGAATTCCTTTGTCCAGTGTGGGAATAACAATATAGGTGAAGTTACCATTTTCTCCTTAAGTAGGTGAACACTCTTCTGACAATTCTCATTCCAGCAAAAAAAGGCATCTTTCTTTAGTAACTTCTCCATTGGTGCAGTAATCAAGTCGTAGCCTTGAATAAACTTCCTATAGTACCCATTATGCCCCAGACTTGAGTGCAATTGTTTTACATTTTTTGGAACCTCCAAGTTAACAATAACAGAAATATTATATGGATCCACCATCAACCCCTGATGACACACAATATGACCCATCAAAACCCCAAAGGGGACGCAAAATATGAATTTATTCAGATTCAAAAAGATCTGATGCTTCTGATAAGTATCCAACATTAAGTGCGGATTTGAAACATGCTTCTTTACTAGGCCAAATACACTCCATTCATCAAAATACAGTTATAATAATTTGTGTATATATTCCTTATACTAAGCTACCACCACGTACGATAAAATTGCCTACACATTATTTAGACCGAATGGAATGACTATGCATTAGAATGATCCCCATTCTGTCGCAAATTTTGTGTTTCTTCTATCTTCATGCGAGATTCTTATTTGGTGGTATCTAGAACACCCATTAGTGAATGAGTAGGCCTCCTTCCCTCCCACATTGTCCAATATTTCATCAGAAAACATAGTTGGAAAAGGGTCATGCACACAAGCATCATTTAACTTGCGCAGATCCACAAAGATCCTAATTTCTTCTTTGGTCTTCTTTTCTTTGACCACCATAGGTTTGACCCAATCTGATTCTTTGACTGGTTCAATGATCCCTGCAACAACCATCTTCTCCAGCTCCTCTTTGACCTTTTTCTTGTATTTATGATTTAGTATGTAATTATGTTGCTTGACAGGTCATGCGTTCGATTTCAATGTGATCTTCATTACACCAAGAACCCCAACAATACCTTTCAGCTCAGAGATTTTTTTTGGAAATAATTCCTGATATTTAGCAAGCAAATCCGCTACCTTAGCTATTGTACCTTCATCCTAGTAATCACCAATTTTGGAAATCTTAGGTTTCTCTTCCATTCCAATGTTAAATTTCCTAATATTCATTTGTTCAGTCACATCTGGCACCACAATCAAAGGTCCAAAAACTAAGAATTGTCCTTCAGACTCCAGAATATTGTTGTTCCTTGGGTCTTCTTCATTATCTTCAATAGTCACATTCCTGCAGTCAACTATGCCCTTCATCTGTGCATCCCATGCTGGTATGGCTCCTGCTTCTAGTGTCTCAAATACCACATCTTGGATCATGTGTAATGTGGTACTAATGCATGGGAATCCACTCTCAAAACTAAACGTTAATACAAAGCTTTCCCATAACGCAACCCATTCCATCATGCCTCATCGCAGCTCAACCTCTAGGTACCAGTTCATAGGAATATGACTTAAAGTATGGAAAAATGTATGCAACCATCCTCGTTGTGGCTCATCTCCCTATTATAAGTCAATTTGGGAATCATTCCCAATGAAATGGTCAAACTGGACATCATCCCGAGGACCAATGAAATAGGGTCTGTCATCCCCTATCATTTAAGTTTCTACATGCCCTAAGACAAGAACAAACCATTCATGAATTCCATTGCAAGGTTTCCAAGGTTTGAAGTATATGTTATATCACCTATGAGCTCACCAACGCAGCCTCTGAAGGGAATAGCTACTTTTCATATGCAAATCCCTCCATTGAAGGGTGCTCTGCAAAGCACTTCCCTACATTCAAGAGTGCGTTAGTCAAATGGGAGTAAAACTATTATTGTTCTGGAATCTCCACATGGCCAATGCCTTATAGGAGATTCCATATGTGTCAAACTTCGAATCCATGTGTCCATCTAACACCTCTAAGCTTGGGAACATGCCTTGCCTATTATTAGAAAGTCATTGATTGAGAAAGTACCTTCAATTTCCTATAAAGTGAGCACAGATCCTAGTGCTAGAAAGGAAGAAATTGGGTAAACAATTGTTGTTGGATTCTCAATTGAGTGTGTTATAGGTCAATTTGGGCACCATTCCCAATCACCTGTTTAACTGGGCAGCATCTCCAGGACCGATGATAAAAAGGTCTATCATTCCCTATCATCTCAGTTTCTATATGCTCTAAGACAGGAAGCATTCATGAATCAAACAACATTTTCATCAAAGCAAGGCTTTTCCATGGTTTTAAGCATATTATTAAACATGTGGGAGCTCACCAACGCAGGCTCTAAAGGGCCTAAGTGCATTGCATATGTAGGTAGCTCCATTCTGGGCTGCTCTACAAAGCACTTCCCAACATTCAAAGGTGCGTTGGTCAGATTGGGAGTGAAATTCTCATTGTTCTGGAATCTCCACTTGGCCAGTGTCTTCTAGAAGGGTTCACATATGTCATGCTTTGGATCCAAGTGTCCATTGAAATCTACATGACTGGAAAAAATGTCTTGCCTATTTTTGGAATGTAATTTATTGCAAAAAAACCTACAGTTCATCTATAAATTGAACACAAAGCTAAGTGTTCAAGGGGGACGAATTTGAGTAGAGAAATGCTGGAGAATTTTCAATAGAGAGTTTGATTTGTGGAGCTGCTGGTGGAGAGACTTATGTTGTGATGAGACTAAGGAAATCTGCTGGAAGGTCACGACGAATCAGTCACTAGGTTGTAACCTCTCCTTCTATCATCAATAAAGAGTAATTCTTGTTTTTCCCTACATGCATCCATGTTTACTTTGATTTTCCATGTTGTAGAATCTTAGTTGATGAATGTAGTTTATGCTTAACTGATTTGGCTAATTAACTTGAATAGATATCTAGATTATTGTATCTTCTACTGTTTCAGTGCTCTTTCTTGCAGGAAGCATTCAACTATTTGAAACCGCTTGAAGTTGAGGCTGTAGTGGAAGTGACATAAAGGAATCATTTGGAAGCGACTGAAACAAGTAAGCATCCAATCCTCTCTGTATATTTGTTATGAGTTAGGAAAAAGGGTAGTGCAATCTTTCACCTATTGTTCTAGACTAGACATTGGTCTAGGGAAGTGTATTTTATCTGTAGATTACAATTATGACCCAATAAACTGGTGACTCCACTGGGGAGAATTTCTCTTGAATCTTGGTGTTTTAGTCTCTGATCTGCTTTCTAAATCCACCCAGTAGTTATTTCGCATAAAGGTTAGACATTTTCAAAGTTCAATTTGCAAAGTTAGTGAGCCAAAAGGTAGCCTTTTCTTTTTTTACTGCATTGAACGCACCCTTGGTTAGGGCACAGTGCTTTGCAGAGCACTGTCTCCCTTGTCAGCCTGCATTGCAGAGCACTGTCTCCCTTTGGAGACTGCGTTGGCTCCTAAAAGGAACAAATCCCCTTGAATTTGACTTTGTATTTTGCTTCAGGCATGTTTGTTGATTTGTTCTAAAAATTTTAATGCTCTATTTGACCAGTAAGTCTATATATTTCTTCTCCTTTGACTGGAAATTTTTTCAATGTTGTTTTAAAAAGTTTTTCATTATCATTGACAAGTTGATTTCAAAGTAATTTTTATGGTTTCATTAAGAATCGTTCGCTTTCGAAATAGAAAATTGTTGTAAAGTCTTCATTTCCTTGATAGGAAAAATTGTTGTTGAAATCTTTATTTTTCCTTCAAAAGATAAATTGCTATTTGTATTCTTCATTTCTCGAAAGTAAAAAGCATTTCAATTATTGATCTAGTGCACCTAGTTTTCTTTCTGCATTCATAACATTAAGGAAACTGAAAAAGAAAAACTTGCATTTGCATGTAGGATTGTGTGTTTTTTGCAAAAGGAACATTAGGAAATCTGCATTTAGTTTGAGATTCATTGATTTTGTTTTCGTTCATTGATTTGTTTTCTCTCAAATTACTTGCTCTCTTCCCTTAGTAGCTAGGTATTTCATTGAAAAAAGCTGAAACTGAAAGTTTGTTTATCATTCTTAGCTTGAATTTTAGGAATTCCATATACATCATCGTGGTGAACCTGAAAGGCAAACTGTTAAGCAAGATCAACATAAAATAAATCTCAATTTACTTAACAACGCTTTGGAATATTAATGATAACATTTAGAGGTCTAGGCTAGAGATGTGTTTCGGCATCATAAAACATAGCAGTTGTCGTTAACTTGTATGCGATACATTCTGAGTTTGATACCTCACTCCACGTACGTAAGTATATCGTAGCTCGTCCACGTACTCTCAAGTATATCTGGTGGTGTTACAGTATGATAAGTATAAAGGGGTGCTCTCACTGTGCGGTTTCACATCAACCAATGTTAATATGGACTTGGGCCTCCACGTACCTTCGGGTATATTTGGAAGGACAAATTTTAGGTGCTATCCATCCATAATGAACCAATTCGTTCGTCTTGAAATTTTGATACACTGAACACAACATTTTGGGATATTACCTAACTGCACTTCTTGGTTCGCCGAGAGGTATTCTGCAGTTCATAGTTTCCTAGTAAACCTTTTTGCCTAGCATTACCCTCTCTTTTTTTATTTGTTTTAGGATAAAATAAATTAGTAATCGTGGAAGAAAATAATCCTACCCCCCGTCGTTTGTGTAGATTAGCTTTGAAACCACATTTACCACTGGAAGTTATTTCTGGTAGGCAAAGGCGATCACGACCATGAAGGAGAAGGCGAAGGCGAAGGAGAAGGCGAAGGTGAAGGTGATCATGTATTGATCCAGATCATGTATCTTCTTTGCCAGAATATCTGAATCCTGAATCTGAACAGCCAAAATTTGTTCCTACCTTGGTTATCCCAAAAAGTTCTGTAACCACTGAAACTGCTATTTTACACAGTCAACCATCTGAAATATATTTTGGGCCTGACGATGAAGTTATTCCTCCTGGTTTAATCGCAATTGAAGAAATCCCTCAACCTGATACACCTTTAATTCAAACCCACTTTGGGGGAGACCTTTACCTATACCAGTCATTTCCTCAATCGTTTCCATCTGCTTTTGTTGATCTTATTTCCATTCAGTCACCCGTCGATTTTCGAGGGTACACACTTGGTCAAACTACCATGTACGAACCATCATATTCGGTTGGGTCTGCTATTCCAATTACGTCAGCTCCTACCCTCGCTACTCCGTCGATGTTTAAAACATCACCAGAGTCATATTTGCACGGTGGCCCTTTGGTCCCAACAGGTTGCAAATCACTATATGGCACTTTCTCTGGTGCACCTTCATGTTCATGGTCTTTGCCAATGTCATCATCTAGTGTTTTAACTGGTAGTCCTATAGTTAGTACTGAATGACTTGACATTAAATCCATCATCAGGGAAATATCAAGCCGGTCATTATGGGTCAAATCCTTTATTGATTGGACTCCCAGAATTCGATGAACAATATTATACATCTTATTATCCTCCTTATGCTGCGGGGCAACCTTTGGTTACCCAATATGACAATACTCAGTCACATTTTTGTCAAACTAATGTTGATTTAAATGTTTGTCAATGGCAGCCCACTCTACCTATCAAACCACAAATGATTGTCATATCAACCAATTCAACCTGTTACACCGACCTAAATACCACTTGTCAATACATCTATACCCCTATTACAGCATCAAAATCTTGTTCATCAACCTTATCAGGCGATTTCTTCAACACAATATCATCATATGTTGGGTCCACAAAATCAAAATCCTTTGGTTAATTTACAACAACCTGTATCAGGGATCATTTATTCAGAAGGTGGTCCACGATTTTATGGGGTGTCACAAGCACAATCTAGTTATACATATCAACTAAATCCAACTTATACAAATTTGGGTTATAATCTTAGTGGACAAACCCCTTGGCAGCCACAGGCGCAAATTCCGCAAAATTCATTTAAGCAAGTATCATATCCATGTTTTGGTCAACAACACTCTCAAGCATTTTCCATGCAAAATAACCCCTATCTGGGTTACCAGCAACAAATCCCATATGCCAGTGCTCAAAGACCTATTTCCCAAGCAATTCCATCTTATCCTGGCTATGCTCAACCTGACCTTAATAGACAATTTCCTTTTGTTGAAACCTTAGAATTACCAGATTTAAACCAGTTAACTAATGATCCTATCAATTATGCTCCTTGATGGCCGGTGATACCACATAAATTACCCTCTGAAATTCCTAAATTCAATGGAAACCCTGGAGAAAACCCATCAACTCATGTTATGACTTATCATTTATGGTGTTTATCTAATTCCCTAAATGATGATTCTGTTCGATTACGTATTTTTCAGAGAACACTCACAGGTCCGACAACTAAATGGTACATTGAATTACCTAGAGCTTCATTTGAAAATTTCACTGCTTTGGCTACTATATTTTTGACCCATTTCCAGTTACCGATCATATACGAAACTGGAATAGAACTCTTGACCAACTTTAAACAAATTAATGCTACTCACATTTTTTATCATATTCATGAGTAGCATCGCTGTCGACGAATGGTTAAGACCTTTGTTCCTGATCATCTCCTTGCTGAATGGTTCATCAAATCCTTGTTACCATCTATAACAGAGGATGTGGCTGAAGGTGGCGTCGTCACAGAAGAGCAAGTCATCGCTTGTGCCCAGTATTTAGACTTGATTTATACTCAGTCTGGCATGCTCTATGAGAAAATACCAAATGCACCGCGATCTAATTTCAATGTTCCTCCTCAAATAAAGGACTCTCATGCTGGAGATGGCTTGATAGGCACTGTAAATACACACAACGCTACTGCATCTGATCCTGCTCCTACTTTCGAAATAAACGCCATTTCATTTGATAAAGGAAAAGGTGATAAGAAACAAGGAAGTAAGAAAAAGGGGAAATAAAAGAAAAAGAAAACTTATAAGCCACAGGAACTATCATCTAATCAATGGTCAGGATCACAGAAACCTTGTTATCCATGCATAATATGTAACGAGGAACACTTTGTTATGGATTTTCCTCACCATGCCGAAGTCTCAAAAATCATCAAGACTTCAAATGCATCAGTTGTGTTGACAGACCCATTTCCAAATCCAGACACAAATTTGGTTGCTACGGATCCAGCTCCTAGTTCCCAAGTGTTAATGTTATCCAGTACAAAACCTTCACAAGATATTTTGTTTTCGACACACAATAAAGACTATGGTAGTCTGTCTGATCAACCTACTACCTCGACAATGAATCCATCTACTGAATCAGTACCACCTCCATTTATTCTTGAATTGATGAGTAAGCCACCGAAGGGAGTAATTCATAAGTCGACATATAATCCTCGAGCAAGAGCTGCACAAAATTATAATATAGTTGAATATTTGGCTCAATCCCCTTCAGCTATGTATGCTCTTGAGGTATTATAAAATTTTCCCTCCCAGAAGCAGGCTTTATTGTCATCCATTGGTGGAATTTATCCGACTGATTCTAATCTTGTCGTCTTTAATCATACGAGCTATGTGCCGCAGCTACCAGCAAAATTTGCATTCTCCATCCAAGTAAATGTTCTCAATCACCTTGTTCATCGCACTATTATTGATGAGGGAGCATCTACATGCATTATGTCTCTAAATTGTTGGAATTCACTTGGCTTGCTGTGATTATCACAATCATCAATGACGTTGAAGGCTTTTGATGGAAGAACATATAAACCTTGTGGTATTATCAATAATATCCAAGTTGAATTAGGAGGAAAAGAAATAAGTATTGATGTTGAGGTTGTTGATGGACCCCTTGAATATAATATTTTACTTGGAAGACCATGGGTATATGGGATGACTGCAATTGTTTCTATATATTTTAGAATGGTTGCCTTTCCTCATAAAGGTACTATTACAATCATTAATCAGTTATATTTCTTGCCTCCACTTCATAGGTAATTGGAAGCGTTCCGTATGTTCACTTACCCCTCCACTTCATAGGTAACTGGAAATGTTCTGTATGTTCACTTACCCCAACTAGAAATTCAGAACATTGGTGTAGGACTCTTAAAGGATTCCACTCTTATGGAAACCTTTTCATTCCCGCCACCTATGATGTCGGCAGAAATTGCAAGCATAGAGACCTGCTACATGATCTCGTCCACTCTATCTAGCCTAAGGGAGAGTACGGGTGTTTCTGATATTTCTACATTGGATGTTGTTTTACCGCTCAGCCCTATTGAGCTACAATAGCAATCAAACTATTTGGCTTGGGCGGAAAATCCAAAATTAGCGTCACCAAGTGTTTGGGTTGATCGTTCATTAGATTTTGGTACTCCATCTAATCCATTTTCCTCAAATTTTTTGACAGATGAAAATATTTTGGAAACTATGATGGCAGAAGGAGAACCATGGGAATATTATCATCATCGTTCCCATCTTCTAGATTATGAATAAAATAATCTTAGTGAACTATATCACCCATCCATTCAAAATTTCTTTTCAAATTCTTTTCTGATTAATGCAATTGAATCTGAGCGAAATTTATCAAATATTTAAGAAACGATTTCTATCGATATTTTGACTAAACCTAGCGTCATAGAAAATATTCATGTCGGTGTATCTTGTTCTCCATCAAAACTTGATTCATATCGCTCTCTTTTTCGTGAATTTCATGACGTATTCGTTTGGTCTTATGAGGAAATTCCAGGCATAGATACTAGAATAGTTGAACACACTATTAATATGTATCCTGATGTCAAACTAGTGCATCAACGACTTCGTCCTATTAATCCGAAGAAAGCCGCTGCAATCAAAATAGAAGTTGAAAAACTTTTGCATGCTGGTTTCATTTACCCTGTTCCACTAACTGAGTGGGTTTCCAATATTGTTCCTATTATGAAAAAACAAGAAACCATTAGATTTTGTGTCGATTATCAGAATGTTAATCAGGATTTTCCAAAAGACAACTATCCTACACCCTTTATCGACTAGATTATTGACGACTGTACTGGATGCGAAATATTTTCTTTCATGGATGGATTTTTCGACTAGAATCAAATCAATATCCGCCTAGATGACCAACATAAGACAACATTCATCTATCCCTGGGGAACATTCGCATATCAAAAAATTTTGTTTGGTTTAAAGAACGCTGGGGCAACTTTTCAGAGAGCAATGGATTATGCTTTCAATGACATGAAGCACATTGTTAAACCATATATAGATGATTTACCAGTGCATTCACAAAAACGGGCTGATCACCCGATGAATTTGAGAGCCATTTTCTTATGCTGTCGACACTACAAGATACGCCTCAATCTTCACAAATGTGTGTTTTGTGTTGGTTCTGGTCAATTGCTTGGATTCGTAGTCTCAAAATAAAGAATTTGAATAGACCCACTGAAGGTACAAGCCATTCTTGATTTGCCTAGGCCCTCAAACTTACTTTAGATACAGAAAATTCAAGGAAAGGCTAACTTCCTGAGAAGCTTCATTCAAAACTACGCCGAAATGGCTAAAGGATTTACTCGATTATTGAAAAAGGGGGTTCCCTTCCATTGGGACCAAGTTTTGCAAGCTTCTTTTGATGCTGTCAAGGAACATCTTATCCAAGCATCATTAATGTATCCTCCAAATTATTCAAATGATTATTTCCTATATATCGTTGCGGCTGAAACGACCATCGCTATGATTTTGGTCCAAGTAGAATATGGAATTGAACATCCAATCTATTATTTGAGTCATAATCTCAATGATACAAAAGTTAAGTAATTGTAAATTGAAAAGCTTGCCTTGGCAGCCGTTCAAGCTGTCCAAAGATTTTGCCATTATATCCTGCTCCGAAAAACAACAATAGTTTCATATTTCAACCCCATGACTTACATCTTACCACGTCAATTGATGGGGGGGAAATATTCAAAATGGATTGTCATTTTGCAGGAATTTGATTAGGAATTTATCAAATCCAAGTCAAAGAATTCTTTAGTTTTGGCTGAGCTTCTCTTTGACCTTCCCTATGATAGTACTGCAACTACGTCAGAAGCGTCTATTCCAAACGATTCTCTGTTTCTGATTGGATCATCTGATCCTTGGTATGGGGATTTTATGATTTATCTCCAAACCCAAAATTTTTGACCTAATACCTCTCACTCTAATCAGCGACGTTTTCGATACCAAGCAAAAGATTATCTGATCGTTGGTGATACACTTTATCGTCGTGGTGTCGATACCATTTTAAGGAGGTGCCTCACTCACGAGGAGGCTGATAAAATATTAAATGATTGTCATGTTGGGGCTTGTGGTGGAAATTTATCTGTTTATGCTACCACGTAGAAGATACTTCACGCTGGTTACTTTTGGCTTACTATTTTTCGAGATTGTATCCTCGCAGTCAGAAGTTGTCATGCATGTCAGATTTATGATCATAAAATCTGCAAGACACCAGCACCAATGAATCCTTTTGTCTCTGATTGACCATTTATGAAATGGTGTATCAATTTCATGACCTGTAACCCTCCTTCATCTGGGGGGCACGATTATATTATTGTCGCAGTCGACTATTTTACAAAATGGGCCGAAGCGATGCCTACATTCAACAACATAGGACAAACAACTGCATTGTTTTTCTTCAACCATATTATTTCATGGTTTGGGGTTCCACAGGCTATAGTTACGGATCATGGGAAGAATTTTTGCAACCATATGATGTCTAAATTGATAGCCAAGTCAGGATTGTCGCATGATAATTCTACTCCTTATTATCCACAATTGAATGGACAAGTTGAGGCTATTAACAAAATTCTTAAACGAATGCTTCAATGAATGATAGGAGTCCATAAAAGGAATTTTCACTTGATCCTGTACTCCGCCTTGTGGATGTATCGAACCTCGATACGAAACGCGACTAGATTTACTCCTTTTCAATTGTTGTATGGTCTGGAAGCTATCTTACCAATCCAATGCGAAATATCATCGTTAAAACTCATGATAGACTTGTTACCTGACATCTCTGAAGAATAAGTGTGTCTCCTTAACCTCATCCATCTAGATGAAATGCGTCGTCAAGCCAAATTGGACAAATGAAGTGCATAAGAGACGTATAAAGGCACAATACAACAAAAATGTCCAACCTCACATCTATTTAGAGGGCGACTTGGTCCCTCTTTACGACTAGGAGGCTGATAAATTAGGTATAGGGAAATTCGAGCCGTTATGGCATGGCCCCTACATTTTCAAAAGAGTTCTTGCTAAAGGTGCCTACGAGTTAGTTGATTACGATGGGATTCCATTGGCACAGCCTAGAAATGGGTTGTATCTTAAACGTTACTATGCTTAATCATGAGCGTAGTAATTTTTTGTATTATATTGTTTATATGCTGTTGATTTGCATTCACTATCTTAATTTTTTTTTTAGAGTTTTATTGATGTTAGTAATTCGCTTTACATTTTATGGCAGATGTCTGAATCTTCGGAACCATTTGTTGGATATGCTGATGGTGCTAGTCGTAGTATGTAGAATCTATCCTCTGCAGCGTGGGCCATTTTTTCTCCGAAAAGCGAGTTAGTGAGTTTTCGAGGGATTTGTATTGGTATATCGACGAACAATATCATTGAGTATAGCGCATTGATCGAACTTCTCTCTGATGCAATTTCATTTGCTATTAACCACATAAACATCAGGTTAGGCTCACAACTTGTGGTACTACAACTTAATAGTATTTATATTGTTATAAATCTAACACTTCTTAGATTGTTCCTTAGAGTTCAACTTTTGGAGAGACATTTTGATTTCATTCAATATCAACACATTTCCAAAAATCTGAACACTTTAACTGATTCATTAGCTAATCAAGTTTTGGACAAACATTTGCGACATAGGTAAAGAAAACATTCAGATCATTGAATAGGATTGTGCATTAAACATAGGACAAACTCTAAAAAAATATAGATAGATAGTTATAGATTTTTTACAAAAAAATTTCCCAAGACACGTTGGTCATCTGACCTCAAAATGTATGCAAAAAGTCATAAGTAAGCTAGTGGTGCTCATGATAGCACGCTATAGATCTACCAATCCTACACAGAAACCACATCCAACAGTTAGGGACCCCAATTGTGTGTCGTTGCAGTCGCATGGGAAGCTTTTCGATCTGGCAATCCGGAATCCCAGAGGTCAACCCCTCTATGTGCTGCTGGAGCTTAGCAATAGTCTCAGCCATATCAAGGTACTGAAGCACTGCTCTCCCGACAACCCTCTCTGCTGGCACATCTTCTTCATGCTCTAGTTCCTCTACTGTTTGAACGTGACCGATATTTGCATTACATTAAATTATTTTGTTTAGTCTTGGAAAGAAATCAAGACACAAAAAAATTTGTAAAAACTTATAAAAAAAAATAAAAATGGTCAAATCAATCTTACCTATTGCACCCCACTGAGCGCCTTCTGTTAAAACTAGATCTATATCTCCTCGGAAGTCGATTCCTGCATATGAATACTCATTGATGGTGATGATATGTCGCCTGAACCAGGTGAAGAATTTAGTCAATAAAAAAACGGTCAATTGGCCTGAATGCCGACCCATGAGTTCTACCCATCTCTGCATTCGAGGATCTCTAGGACTAGATATATCCAATGTTACATGTTGTGGCTGTATCTGTGGAATCTGTTCCAAAGCGAAGGAAATGAGAATGGAACCATAACTGAAATTTTTCTTCCTACCTCCCTTTGCTTTATTCAGTTGTTCCTTTATCTGAGATAGAACAACTTCAGACTAGTTGAAATTTGTTGGCTCTAAGCATTCCAGCGCATAATGCATATATGATATGTTTGCCACTTGGAGTGTAACGATGCTAGCTAGTTTAGCAATCGAGAATAGGATGGTTCTCAGAGGCAAATCCCTGACATCACAGATGTTTATTTTTCCATCTTTTCTAGGTTATGACCCCGGATAGAAATACTACATAACATAATCCCTCACTATTTGTCCTCCAACGGTAGATCCTGTGAGTGAAATGGGTAAATCTCTCCTCGACAAACCTGTGAGAAAATACACATCCTCAAATGTTATGGAAAACACTTGAATTTTTATGTGAAATTCCTCTATCGATGGATCCCATGCTCGAACAAGGAACTCCAAGAGTTCTATCTGTTGCCTCATTCCCGACAATTTGAAGTACTTAAGCAACCCGCAGTCTCTTAAAGCTCTTATAGCACCCATATCATTCAAGGAAATCATATATTTTTCTTCATGTTATCGTTCTCTCCATGTAATCCTCATTATTATCCAATGGAAACCTAAAAATCAACCACAAGATCCATTAGGTACCATTCATTACAGAAAACTAGGCAAATTTTGAGCACATCTTCAAAATGAAAAACATGAACTGTGCCCAATGCAATCCATAGGTGAAGACAGTGTGTTACATATGCATGTACCCTTCACTGTACCTGCTATGCAATGTAGGTTTCGATGTACAAGGGTGCGTTGCCCTCATTTTTGGAAAAATTTACACTAGGGGCCTCAAAACCCTAAAAATATATAAATAATGGAAATGAAATGACTACTGAAAGAAAAAGGAGGTTCTTACTACTGACCTGGATCAGACGGTAATGAAATCCGTCCACAAAAATGACCGCAATCAACGACTGAAGTTCGGGGGAAAAATTAGGTTCAGAGCTCCAAAATGCGAATGGTAACTATGGAATGGTAAAATGAATAGTGAAACTGCTTTATATAGTCATTTAATTACTTTCAAGTTAAATTTATTGCTATGAATATGGGTTTATTATGTTTTTATCATGAAACAGGTATTTTTAATCCATTTGATGTTGTTCTGAATAGGAAATGCAACTGATGAACATATTAGTCATGCAGATTTATTTCAAAGAAGGACTTGACCACAAAGCATACTTTTTATCCTTATTTTTTGATCTTTGATAAAAACAAAAAAGGATTTTAAGCGCACTTTTATCTCTTTTTCGAGCTTCGATAACAGTGAAAAAGGAACCCCTGGAGTCTTCTTTCAGCTCTTTTCAGACTCCGATAATGTGAAAATATTGTCGAGCACTTGTCATTTCGAGCTCGTTAAAGTAAATTAATTGATATCTACTCAGTATAAGTTTAACCTTTTTCCGGACTGAGATGGACTATTTATGAAAAAGGAATACCTTGGTTAAACATGACCAGAGAGGTTCTTTCAGATATCATTTTACAATTTTTCAGATCTGAGAGACAAATTTACGAAAAAGTACTTTTGGAGTCCTCTTTTTTCCTCTTTTTTAGACTCTCTAAACATGAAAAAGGACCGGGTTGTCACTGTCATTAAGCTCGTTAAAACATAAAATAGTGACGGGCTTGTCAATCATGCCAAGAATTGAGTTTCATTCATCGCTAGACTCGTTAAATTATTAAATAGCGATATTTCATTATTTATTTGCCTGAAGGGTTGAATTATAGATCAAGAAAATGTTATCCTCCTCAAGCTTGTTAAAAAATAAAGAGGTACTGGTCAAAAAATGACCGAGGAAAATTTGGGAAAGGAAATCAAAGTTTATTTTTGGTAGCAAGTCACTCTTGAACACAACACTTCTTTCACTCCATGTCTGTGACTATTTGGGTTGGGTAATCATCTTGACGGTTCATTCACACCTATGGTTCATCATACCTTCACTTCGATTTTGGGTCAATGCTACCAACTCATCACAGTGTCGTCGATATGTTCAAGAGAAGTCATCCAGTGATTTAGAACTCATCCATCTGTAATACTCATAAACCTTCATTTTCATGACCGTCATCCCTGACAATTGCTATATCAAGTCATACCCTTGTCTCCAAAATTAGTAACTCCAGTTTTGCAATAAGGTGAATTCCTGTCAACTACAAATCAATATCCAAGAAGTTCACTTAGAAAAATCAGATTCCAGTACCATGAGGTTTGTTATAGCATCGACAAGATCCTCGCTTCCGGACTTTTGACCGAAAGATTTTGTTTGGCATTCGACATCAAATCATCTATTCACGCCTTACGAAATGTACTGCAGTACCTTGAGGGACATTTTCATTAATGGTGGTTCTCTCGCATTTGTTAACAACTTTCATTATTGGCTGGTAATCAAATGATGTCTTTCCCTGTTCGACGAAAAATGATATATTCGCATGGCTAGATATCGGTACGTGATTTCAGGATTGTTGTACACATCATCTGTACAGTGACCTTACATATATATTGTCATCTAAACATGGGCCTATATCTATAGGCGATGTCTGCATCTGGGCAACATTCCAATGTAGACGACTTTTTGAATTATGGACATGTTATTAGATTGTTTTATGTGTTGACTATGGGAATGCATACCCTCAACAATTATGATCAATATAGGATTTATCATAATGTAATGTATTGGAAGATTGATGCAGGTGATCGTTCCGCTTTGTTTCCAGTATCATCACAGTGTAAAGCATCTCAATCAAATGTTCTTATTATTTGGATCTCATGCTTTAGGGGGAAATTGTTATAGTTCAATTTGGGCACCATTCCCAATGACCTGGTTAACTGGAAAACATCTCCAGGATCGATGATAAAAGGGTCTATCATTCCCTATCATCTCAGTTGCTATATGCTCTAAGACAGGAAACATTCATGAATCAAAAAAGATTTTCATCAAAGCAAGGCTTTTCCATGGTTTGAAGCGTATTATTAAACATGTGGGAGCTCACCAACACAGGCTGTAAAGGGCCTAAGTGAATTTCATATGAAGTTAGCTCCATTCTAGGCTACTCTACAAATCACTTCCCGACATTAAAAGGTGTGTTGGTCAGATTGGCAGCGAAATTATCATTGTTCTGGAATCTCCACTTGGCCAGTGTCTTCTAGAAGGGTTCACATGTGTCATGCTTTGGATTCAAGTGTCCATTGACATCTACATGACTGGAAAACATGTCTTGCCTATTTTTTGAATCCAATTTATTGCAAAACAACCTACATTTATCTATAAATTGAACACAAAGCTAAGTGTTCAAGGGGGAATAATTTGAGTAGAGAAATGCTAGAGAATTTTCAATAGAGAGTTTGATTTTTGGAGCTACTGGTGGAGAGACTTATGCTGTGATGAGACTAAGGAACTCTACTAGAAGGTCACGATGAATCAGTCACTAGGTTGTAACCTCTCCTTCTATCATCAATAAAGAGTACTTCTTTTTTTTCCCTACATGCATCCATGTTTACATTTATTTTCCATGTTGTAGAATCTTAGTTGATGAATGTAGTTTATGCTTAACTGATTTGGCTAATTAACTTGAATAGATATCTAGATTATTGTATCTTCTCTTGTTTCAGTGCTCTTTCTTATAGGAAGCATTCAGCTATTTGAAACTGCTTGAAGTTGAGGCTGTAGTGGAAGTGACAGAGAGGAATCATTTGGAAGTGACTAAAACAAGTAAGCATCGAATCCTCTCTGTATATCTGTTCTGAGTTAGGAAAAAGGGTAGTGCAGTCTTTCACCTGTTGTTATAGACTAGATACCGGTCTAGGGAAGCGTATTTTATCTGTAGATTACAATTCTGGCCCAACACTGTATGTGAGAAGAGTGATATGGTGTTGGTGAGATGTTTATTGTCATGACGCTAGGATGATGCTAGAGCTGGTGACATCGAATCGATCGCTGGTTGTAACCTCCACCTTCTATCCATTAATAAATATTGCTACTCATTTTCCCATATATGTATATGTTTATGTTTCTACTTTTCATATGATGTATTTTTAAATGATATACATGTTTCATGTTTAATCAATTTAATTGATTAAGATAAATATGCATCTGTATATTTCAGTCTCTTTGTTTTTTAGTGTTTATACTTGCAGGAACTAGTCTGGCGATGTAAGTTGGATTGGAAGCTACAACAAAAGAGACAGAAGGAGAATAGTGTTGGCTATGTGTTATATTCTTTCCATGACTAGTCACGTGTGGGGGGGTCATAGCCTCCCCTGTACGTTGCACCAGGCACAGCAGGGGGGTCACAGGGGGGGGCGGCAGCCCCCCCTGTCAGGGTCCAGGGCAGCACCTTGGGAATTTTTTTTTGGGCCTTATTCTTTGGTGGGCATACCCACCCATGGTTTTGTGCATGGGTTTGCACATGGCTTTGGGGCATGATGGTTTTCTGCCCTTGGTATTTTGTAGATCTGGTCAAGGGAACTATGGTTATGTTATAATATAGGGTTAATGGATTGGGTTTTATGTATGATTCAACATTTATATATATGTGTTGTAACACTAAAAGGAATATAATGAAAAATCAAGCTGGTCATCCCGATTTGGGATCCAGAGGAAAATCTCTGTGTTTATCTATTTTATGTTTTATGCTCTCGCTATTGTTTATTTTTTATTTTTAAGATTCATTTGTAGATAATTTATGTACAGGGTTAAAACCTAAAAGTAGGAAGCACTTGGATCACAAGTAAGTCCCTCTATCTTTTTGTGTGTTTATTTACTCTTAGAGAAAGTGTCTGAAAATTCTTTGATCTATTGTTCTAAATGCATAGCACCACATTTAGGGAATGTGTTTTATCCGTAATTCATAGTTCCGCATAACACTCCCAAAGATTTAGTTGACCTAGGTAAATGTAGGTGTCGATCTTCTTTTCATGCATAGGTCCCTTCCAACTGAGTTTTGGTCTGTCTAAAGCACAATTTCATCAAATGGGTATATTCTTTCCAATTCACTAAGTTGTCCTTCTGTCTCTCCCACCAGCATGTTGGAGTTGAGCGTAGAGCTAAGTCAATCACATGGAACCACTATGTTTCTAGAACAACCTTTTCAAACTCATCTAAGAAACAAGTGAAACTAACTATACCATTATAATAAGGTAGTTCCCGCACCTCAGAGGATATGCACTATAGAGATCTCGTGACTTGGTTGCAACAAAATGTTGAGACTTCGTGTAAACGATTCTAGCAATTCTCCAATTCACTATCTAAGTTTGAATGGCCTTAACTATATCCATCCCAGCTAAGTCTTCCATCTACTGTGGGATTGATCCAATCTTCATCTCATGCAATTAGTTTGTAGATATGATCAACATCATCTTCTGTGCACACCGGTTCTGCATATCTTTCTCCATCTGCCAGATCTAGTGGGACTACAACCTTGATTCCATTTTTTTCAAATGCCATACTTTTGTGCTTGAGATTGATGATAACTTCCATGTAAATAGCCCAATCTAGACCCAACAACATGGGGTATGGATTTATATTGTCGACAATATGAATAACTTCAAAATCAACAAGCACCTTAACTCCTTTAATATCTGCTATGACCCTAGAAATCCTACACATTGGGATAATATTTTGCTGATTCAACATGCGCAGTTGTAATACAGACCATTCCGAGTTAGGTTCTCCCATTGTTTTCCAATTCTTCTTTGGAATCACATTTGCGTCAGAGCCCAAATCCAAAATAACCTAGTCCATTTCAAATTCTCCTATCTGAGCAGCCAGGCACATCTCTCGACCAGTTCTTCTCTTGTTCATGTAGATCTTATTGAGATTCCTCCATCTAGGGTTGCTATTTTTTGGCACAACTATTAATCAAAGCTTGAAGGTTCCCCATGACCTTATTATTGTGCAAAATCTTGATATAGGCTTGAAAAAATAGTTTCATTTTTGCAGACTCACTCCCTTCATTAGCATCCATGGAAATTTTCCTTGCCACCTTGGATGTGCCAGGATCCTTGAATTCCTTCTTTGATGTGACAAAGGTGTCCTTTTCCCTTTGTAGAGTGAATATTTCCTTTTTCTCAAGATCTCTATGGACCCAAACATCAATGAAAAGCCTCTAATCTTATGCTTTATCTTCCCCAGTTGCTATGCCACTTCTGGTTACAATATTTATGCTAGGTTCTTTAGTGTGCAATTCCACTCTCATCATTTGAACATTATGTGTAGGAGTTTGTGAAATTCTTCTCTTGCATTTTTTCAAATTGTAAAGGGAAATATTCAAGAGCATGATCGAACTACCTACAATACTTGCAAGATTTTTGTGTGGGGTTCGGATTGTCGCTCGCATAATGACCAACTTCTTTGCAATTATAAAAAATGAGGTTTCCTCTTCCACAACTAGCTCCTCTACCCCTTCCTCATCCTCTACCTATAAATCCACCATGCTTAGCTGGCGATGTAGGTGAATCTGGCCGTCTACCCTCAGCCTGCAATTTTTATGAAGCAACCTTCTCAATAGTTTGATTGAAGCTACGATAATTCTTATCATCGTGTCCCACATATTGACAGAATGGGCATAAATGTTATTGTAGCTATGGAGTATATTTACCCATAATAGGGAAGAATTCTTTCATATGTAGTTAGTTTGTTTGGAAAATATCAAACCATAGTTTGGGAGCCTCACTACGCCTTTCTCCATTCTTAATTGGACTAGGTCCTTCAACTGCCAGATAGTTAGTATATATAGGACATTGATCCCTATGATGTCCCTCAGATTTATAGCATGCATGATCCATATGGATATTGGTGGCCACTTGCCTATTCCACTTGAACTCCCACCATTGTTTCTTTTAGTTTTTCAGTTTCCTTAATTGTAGAAAAATTTACTATTTTTAGCAGTTTTTCGGCTCCTGAACTTTTGGAGTCGTTTTGAGACCCTAAACGATGTTTTTTGGGAACACGAAGAGAAACATGGGTCTTTGACCGATGTTTCTCACTCAAAAATTGTAGTCCTTGGATAGATCTTTCTAATGAGGTATTGTGTGCATAAAAGCATTTCCTGACATTTAAGAGTGTGTTGGTCAAATGGGAGCGAAATTCTCATTGTTCTGAAATCTCAACATGGCCAGTGCCTTCTAGAAGAGTCAATATGTGTCAAAATTTGAATCCACGTGCCCATCTAACACCTTTGAGCTTGGGAACATATATTTCCTATTATTAGAAAGTCATTGATTGAGAAACTACCTTCAGTTGCCTATAAATTGAGCACAGATCCTAGTGCTAGAAAGGAAGAAATTAGGTAAAGAAATGTTGTTGGATTCTAAATTGAGTGTGTCGTAAGAGTGATATGCTACTGGTGAGATGTTTATTGTGATTTTTATGGGATGATGCTAGAGCTGGTGACATCAAATCGATCATTGGTTATAACCTCCCCCTTCTATCCATTAATAAATATTGCTACTCATTTTACCATATATGTATATTTTTATGTTTCTACTTTTCATATGATGGATTCTTAACTGATATATATGTTTCATGTTTAATCAATTTAACTGATTAAGATAAATATGCATATGTATATTGCAATCTCTTTGTTTTTAGTGTTTATACTTGTAGGAACTAGTTTGGCGATCTAAGTTGGATTGGAAGCTACAACAAAAGCGAAAGAAGGAGAATAAGAAGCACTTGGAACACAAGTAAGTTCCTCTATCTTTATATGTGTCTATTTAATATTAGAGAAAGTGTCTGCAAAGTCTTTGATTTTTTTTTCTAAATGCATAGCACCACATTTACGGAATGTGTTTTATCCTTAATTCAGAATTCCCCATAACAAATTGGTGACTCCGTTGGGGAGTTTCCTTATCATTCTCTATTTTTTTGCCTTTGCTTATCGACCTCGTAGCATCTACTGTCAATTATTATACTTTTGAATCAAATAATTTCATTAGAAGTGTGTTCAATAGCTTGAATTCAGAATCTTTTCTACGCCCAATGCACCGTTGGTCAGGACACAGTGCTTTGCGGAGGACTGTCTCCCACTAATGGGTGCTTTGCAGAGCACTGTCCCCCACTCAGGGGTGCTTTTCAACACACTGTCTCCCCTTAGAGACTGTGTTGCTCCCTTAGCCAACCAAATTACCTTTGAATTTTTCATTGCCATCATACTCATCCTTTTGTTTGTTGTGTTTTCAATTGTCTGACACCTCTTAGAGACCAGTGAATTTTCCTAATTCTTCCTCATTTGAAAATTAAGTTTGTTCAATGTCTCTTTAAGTATTTTTATTTATCATTGAAAAATAAAATTCAAAGTATTTTATTTCTGCATTAGATCCATTTTTTTTCGTAAATGAAATTTTCATTAAATTCTTCGTTTC
This sequence comes from Pinus albicaulis, assembly GCA_034641835.2. Lineage (NCBI taxonomy): Eukaryota > Viridiplantae > Streptophyta > Pinopsida > Pinales > Pinaceae > Pinus > Pinus albicaulis. The sequence goes on along the minus strand of CM076582.1, from coordinate 667,547,160 downwards.
CTGTAGGAAAAATTGTAGTATCATTCTTCGTTTTTCCTAAAAGATAAATTGTTGTTAAATCCATTGTTTCTCAAACAATAAAGCATTTTTTTTGTTGATTTGATACATACAGTTTCCTTTTCTCATTCACATTAAGGGGACTAAAAATAAAATCCTGCATTTTCATATAGTGAATTGTGTAATGTTCCCAATTTTTCATGGAGAAAATTGGAACATTAATTTTGCCATTTTTACATAGGAGATAAATAAAATGGGTAGGAAACCCATTTATTCCTTGGATAGAGAATAAAAATACTCTTGGGATGAGGGAGGATCACTTTTGGAGCTTGATTTCACACCTCCATGTGTGAAAGGGGGCTTTTGCAAGAAGGCTAGGTCGAGTTGACCAAGTCAAACTGCGCAGTAGCATGAGGTGGAGGGCATATTGTGGGCCAGCGCAGTGGGATAAGGAGGGAAACTTCTAGAGGAAGGAAAAAATAATGAGTTGGGTCCATTGAGAAGGAGCTCACATTGTTTAAAAGGAGGGCAAGGCTACCATTGCAAATCATCTTGAGTATTATTCATCTTTGGTCCGGTGGACTTGCAGCAACATCTTGCTGGTTAGAAAGAATTGCCGAGGGAATTCATGTTTAGGATTTTCTCTCCTTCTTGAGTAGCTCTTGAAGGATTGCACTCTATTCCCCATATTCAGACATTGAGGTCAAGTATCATCCATCTTCATCAGCGCAATTCCTGGTGGAGTTTGTGCAGTGTTGCTGGGTGTTGCTGGGGAGGTTTTCTGCAACACCATCCTTGGCTTGATTTTTAGAGGAGGTAGCTTACATCTCATTGGGAGATAAGAAATAGTGGTTTCTGAGTTTATTCCACCATATTTGGAATCAGGCCAACCACTTGCCATCATATCCAGCGTAGTCCCTCTCATAGACAACGTTATTCTTGGAGAGCATTTGCTGTGAGGGGTTTGTAGATAGTTGGAGGGTGAAATTTTAGGTGAAAGAATTAGTATTTCACTTCATATTTCTCATTGGAGGAGGCCATTTCAGATTGAAGATCTCATTCAACCATTTCCTTCTATTCTTTTTATGAGTTGCTCCTGCCCAACAACTCCGACATTATTGTATATTCATATTTTGTACATGTATTGCAGCCAATGCTTCTAAGAATGGTGTATTGGTGTTGTATTCATGTTTTCAGGGGTTGAGAGCTTGCTCCCCCTCTTTATTTGAGCTAATATTGATATATCATTATATTTCCATTTTGTATGTTGTAGTCTCCATTCATAACTACGCAGTCATATCTAGGGCATGATTACATAGCAACGTTTTGTCACATTTCATGTACTTGTCTTATTGAGGCTTTCATTTCCAAGCTTGAGTGATTGAATCCTCAAAGCATTGTACATATTTACTGCTATATTATTCATTGATCATATATTCACTTCTTCATGTGCCATGGCTCAGTAAAATAACACTATCATTCCATTTATATGTTCATACATCATTGGATCCCCATTCTTTGGGCAATTCCTGAGGAAGGAATTTTCACATATCTATAGACAGAGTCTGTGAAGGTCCAGGTAGCCTCTGGATCTCATCCTTTGTTCAAAGGTGACATATTCGAAAAATTCCCCCACAGTCTATCTCTGGAATAGGCTTGCTATATTTCTGAAAAAGGAATATTGTTGGAGCTCCAACTTTAGAATATCTGGAGATATTCTCATTGTTGTAGAAATTTCCTGAAAAAGGAACATTGCAGTGGTATCGGAGAAAATTTCTTGGCTCGACCTGTGAGTATTCGCCAAGAATATCAAAATATTAAAGAAGATGATGCATAATATGAGCTTGATCTCATCTATTTTTAGAACGGGGAAGAACCTCCCCAAGGAGGATAGATAGAAAGAAGAGGAAGAGCCCTGCACTTCCTATTCTCATCAAGGAGACCGAGAAATAAGCAGGAGAAAGACTCCATCTTTTGGAGGAGAAAAAGAAAAAGGGGATAAGCTTACCAAGCTTCTTCCTAAATCTGTACATATAATCCATGAATAATTTGAGGAGATCCGGAAAAAGTATAGAGAATCTCCTAGAGGGTTTGATTCAAAATCAAACTCTAGATTGGAGGACTGTGAGCATGCAGCTACACACCATCTTGTAGAGTGCAGTCACATGCCTAGGATTTCCAAAAGAGAGATGGGAAGAGAAGAAGAGGTTTCTAGGAGGGAAACCCTTAGTGATTTCTTGAAAGAGTATGAGTCTCAAACTCAGAAATTCAGAGATCATTTCATTTTTTCAGAGTTTTGCAAGATGAAGGTGAAGGAAAGAGAGCAGCAGGATAGATTCCATCTATCTACCTTTAGAGATTCACCTCTATGTTCAGCCAAATCTTGGGTTAAAGAGTTAGAGACCTTTTTGCAGCAGCACCAAATACCAGAGGATGAAGCCATCAGAATTTTAGTGCTGCATTTGAGATGAATAAGAAAACTAAAAAAAAACCCTTGCATAAAAATGCAGTACCATCTCAGAAAACAATGGGGAAGGCTGAAAACTTGCACCATACTTTACCGAAGGAGAAAACGTATTCTCATTCTTTTGAGCAAGGAGGCATGAGTGTCTCTTTCTCAAAAAGGGATCAAATCATTGGGAGGTTTCCCACTCATTTTTCAGTTATTGAGGGCAACAACGCTATTAGATCTGGAGTTGATCTGGTGCCTCATGTAGAGGAAAGAGGAGCTCTTGCCCCACATAGAGGGATTCTTGCATCTTGGCAAGGAAGTCCCCAGGATATCATGTATGAAGATCAAGGCACAACTCATGATTTGTCTGTGCCATTGTTGAGGAGGTGTGGAACCATGGAGACACAAGGAGGAAGTAGGGAGAAGACCTAGCATCATGAGATGAGGAGTGTACATCCCTATTCATTTTTGGAGGTTGATGCACCTAAGGAGGTGATTGGATTGTGCAGTGGAGGCATGGAGAGCTTTCTCCATTCATATATGCAGTCATCTCTTGATGATGATGTCTCATTTCTTCGACACATTTTTCCGGGGAGACCACTAGATCAGCAGAAGAGGATGGGTGCTTCACATGTTGAGGCATCAATCATTGATTTTAGATGGGTGGAAACCCAGAGAGAGCTTGATACAACGTTGGGAGTCTGGGGTAGACTCAAGGATGGAGAGAGGATTCTCTCAACATCATCAGTACCCACTTCCATTTCAAATTCCACGTTGTGGCAGAAGTAGCTGGGGAAGGACAACAACCTTCCAGTTTTCATCTTTGGCATAGGATATGTCAACGAAGAGGATGACCATGTGACAACTACTCTTCATGAGAGATCCTCAGCGCTTTCACTATGGAGGATGGATCCATATTGGAACTCCCAACTGTTAGTGGATTATTCCAAGGATATTTTTACTTGCATGATCTTGGATGGCCAGTTGCATGAGGATGCATATTCAGTCAAAGATGGGGTCATCTTTTATCAGGTAGGATCTTATTTCCTGGAGCTTCCAAGCTCAAGTAGAAGTTGCTACAAGAAGCACATATGGATTTCCTTTTCAGCCACACACATTCTATGAGAGCATACCATACCATTATGGTGGGGTATTTTTGGATGGGCTTTGAGGAGGAGATATATCAGCATATGAGTAGATGTATGGACTAGATGGAGATGGAGGAAATACATGACTCTTTGAGAGAGTTAGTACAACCACCTCTTTCCTTTTTGAGGATGAGAGGAGAATCATTTATGAGCCACTCCATTTGTATGAGCAGAAAGTATGGTGAGGGTATTCATTGTTGTTTACATGAGAATTTATATGATGTATGTGTTTTTCCCTTAACCATACATGTACAGGGTGATGCTCCAAGGAGGACCACTTTTTTTCGTAGACCACATGGTTTAGATGAGGGCATAGGCATGATTGATGGCCATTCCCTCGGAGGAATTAGGGAATAGATATATTATGGAGGACACACTCCTTGTACACCTTACATCATTCACTTCCTCCATACTTATGAGGAGATTGGAGCAACATGCATGTGGTTGAGGAGCCACTCATTTTATCAGTCTCCATTGCAGTTGAGGGTCAATCTACGTTGGTTGCACTTGAGGGACCATTGTCCTTCACATTTGTTGCACATGGCAGCAAGCATGATTCTCATGTTTTTTCCCTATGGTTCTATTGTTGCTGTCTTCATGAGGAGCATGCTTGGGAGGGAGATACATTGTGTGGATGTGTCCTTTGAGGGAGAAATTCCTCACACTTTTTGCACTACATGTTCTAAAGGGAAAATGGGATATGATATGGTCACCTTGATAGAAAATTTTTCTCTTTATGAGGTGAGCCATATGTTAGAGGAGATGCCATATGTTGATGATTTCCAAGTCATCATATATGGAGATATTTGGGCCAGCTTGACTTTCAGCGATGGGGGAGAGATCTTTGGAGGTCTAGTCCTCATCTTGCCACTTGAGGGAAAAATTATTGCAGCCCATGGATAGCCAACACTCTACCCTTATCATAAGTGGAGATATGGATAGAGTGGGGTAGGCTACATCGATTACCATGTGCAGATTTTCATCCCACCTACTTTTCCGGAGCCAAAGGTGGATGACAACTTTCAGGAGTTACCTAGCTGGAGGGTAACTTATTTTGCATGGCTCATAGCTTGGCGATGGAGGATCCATATGGGAAATATAGTTCCCATTTTTTTACAGATCCCATTCTTCAAGGGGACCTCTAGACATCACTTTGCTATCCTCTTGAGTATTTCACCTTTACATGATGATGGCTTGATAACTAACTTACATGCTGAGGAGGAGCATTATCGAGATTTGATTGATGAGATAGCATCACTTTCCTTGGAGGAGATCATCATACCAGGATTCTGCAGGGAGAGGAGAAGAGAAGAACTCAATCTATCCTTGCACTTGCTTGAGGACAAGCAATCTTTGAGAGGGGAGGATTGTAGCATTCCCAATTTTTCATGGAGAAAATTAGAACATTAATTTTTCCACTTTTACATTGGAGATAAATAAAATGGGTAGGAGACCCATTTATTCCTTGGATAGGGAATAAAAATCCTCTTCGAATGAGGGAGGATCACTTTTAGAGCTTGATTTCACACCTCCATGTGTGAAAGGGGGCTTTTGCAAGAAGGCTAGGTCAAGTTGACCAAGTCAAACTGCGCAGTAGCATGAGGTGGAGAGCACATTGTGGGCCAACGTAGTGGAATAAGGAGGGAAGCTTCTAGAGGAAGGAAACCCTAATGAGTGGGGTCCATTGAGAGGGATCTAAAATTGTTTAAAAGGAGGGCAAGGCTACCATTGCAAATCATCTTGAGTATTATTCATCTTTGGTCCGGTGGACTTCCAGCAACATCTTGCTGGTTAGCAATAATTGCCGAGGGAATTCATGTTTAGGATTTCCTCTCCTTCTTGAGTATCTCTTGAAGGATTGCACTCTATTCCCCATATTCAGACATTGAGGTCAAGTATCATCCATCTTCATTAGTGTAGTTCCAAGTGGAGTTTGTGCAGTGTTGCAGGGTGTTGCTTGGGAGGTTTTTTGCAACACCATCCTTGGCTTGATTTTTAGAGGAGTTAGCTTCCATCTCTTTGGGAGATTAGAAATGGTGGTTTCTGAGCTTATTCCACCATATTTGGCATCAGGCCAACCACTTTCCATCATATCTAGCGCACTCCCTCTCATAGAAAACGTTATTCTTGGAGAGCATTTGCTGTGAGGGGTTTGCAGATAGTTGGAGGGTGAAATTTTAGGTGAAAGAATTAGTATTTCACTTCATATTTCTCATTGGAGGAGGCCATTTCAGATTGAATATCTCATTCAACCATTTCCTTCTATTCTTTTTATGAGTTGCTGCTTCCCAACAACTCTGGCATTATTGTATATTCATATTTTGTACATGTATTGCAACCAATCCTTCTAAGAATGGTGTATTGGTGTTGTATTAGTGTTTTCAGGGGTTGAGAGCTTGCTCCCCCTCTTTATTTGAATTGATATTGATATATCATTATATTTCCATTTTGTATGTTGTAGTCTCCATTCATAACTATGCAGTCATAGCTAGGGCATGATTACATAGCAATGTTTTGTCACATTTCATGTACTTGTCTTATTGAGGCTTTCATTTCCAAGCTTGAGTGATTGAATCCTCAAATCATTGTACATATTTACTGCTATATTATTCATTGATCAACTATTCACTTCTTCATGTTCCATGGCTTAGTAAAATAACACTATCATTCCATTTGTATGTTCATACATCATTGGAGCCCCATTCTATGGGCAATTCCTGAGGAAGGAATTTTCACATATCTATAGACAGAGTCTGTGAAGGGCCAGGTAGCCTCTGGATCTCATCCTTTGTTCAAAGGTGACATATCCTGAAAATTCCCCCACAGTCTATCTCTGGAATAGGCTTGTGATATTTCTGAAAAAGGAATATTGCTGGAGCTCCAATTTTAGAATATCTGGAGATATTCTCATTGTTGTAGAAATTTCCTGAAAAAGGAAAATTACAGTGGTATCAGAGCAACTTTCTTGGCTCGACCTGTGAGTATTCGCCAAGAATATCGAAATATTAAAGAAGATGATCCAGAATATGAGCTTGATCTCATCTATTTTCAGAACAGGGAAGAACCTCCCCAAGGAGTATAGGCAGAAAGAAGAGGAAGAGCCCTGCACTTCCTATTCTCATCAAGGAGACCGAGAAATAAGCAGGAGAAAGACTCCATCTTTTGGAGGAGAAAAAGAAAAAAGGGATAGGCTTACCAAGCTTCTTCCTAAATCTGTACATATAATCCATGAATAATTTGAGGAGATCCAGAAAAAGTATAGAGAATCTCCTAGAGGGTTTGATTCAAAAGAAAACTCTAGATTGGAGGAGTGTGAGCATGCAGCTACACACCATCTTGTAGAGTGCAGTCACATGCCTAGGATTTCCAAAAGAGAGATGGGAAGAGAAGAAGAGGTTTCTAGGAGGGAAACCCTTAGTGATTTCTTGAAAGAGTATGAGTCTCAAACTCAGAAATTCAGAGATCATTTTAGTTTTTCAGATTTTTGCAAGATGAAGGTGAAGGAAAGAGAGCAGCAGGATAAATTCCATCTATCTACCTTTGGAGGTTCACCTATATGGTCAGCCAAATCTTGGGTTGAAGAGTTAGAGAAATTTTTGCAGCAGCACCAAATACCAGAGGATGAAGCCATCGGAATTGCAGTGCTGCATTTGAGAGGTAAGGCTTTTTCCTGGTGGATTCTTGAATCCTTTTCTTTATGAAATGTAAACATTTCATCTTATGTAAGTTTCAATAAGGAATTAGTGAAAATATTTGATAGAGGGAATCATGAGACACACATGGAGGAGCTGAATCAGAAAACTCAAACAAAACCCTTGCATAAAAATGCAGTACCATCTCAGAAAACAATGGGGAAGGCTGAAAACTTGCACCATACTTTGCCGAAGGAGAAAACTTATTCTCATTATTTTGAGCAAGGAAGCATGAGGGTCTCTTTTTCAAAAATGGATCAAATCATTGGGAGGTTGCCCACTCATTTTGCAGTTATTGAGGGTAACAACGTTGTTAGATCTAGATTTTATCTGGTGCCTCATGTAGAGGAAAGAGGAGCTCTTGCCCCACATAGAGGGATTCTTGCATCTTGGCAAGGAAGTCCCCAGGTTATCATGTATGAAGATCAAGGCACAACTCATGATTTATCTGTGCCATTGTTGAGGAGGTGTGCAACCATGGAGACACAAGGAGAAAGTAGGGAGAAGACATAGCATCATGAGATGAGGAGTGTACATCCCTATTCATTTTTGGAGGTTGATGCACCTAAGGAGGTGATTGGATTGTGTAGTGGAAGCATGGAGAGATTTCTCCATTCATATATGCAATCATATCTTGATGATGATGTCTCATTTATTTGACACATTTTGCCAGGGAGACCATTAGATCAACAGAAGAGGATGGGTGCTTCACATGTTGAGGCATCAATAATTGATTTTAGGCGGGTGGAAACTCGAAGAGAGCTTGATACAATGCTGGGAGTCTGGGGTAGAATCAAGGAGGGAGAGAGGATTCTCTCAACATCATCAGTACCCACTTCCATTTCAAATTTCGCGTTGTGGCAGAAGCAGCCAGGGAAGGACAACAACCTTCCAGTTTGCATCTTTGGCATAGGATATGAAAAAGAAGAGGATGACCATTTAACAACTACTCTTCTTGAGAGATCCTCAGCGCTGTCACTATGGAGGATGAATCCATATTGGAACTCCCAGCTGTTAGTGGATTATTCCAAGGATATTTTTACTTGCATGATCTTGGATGGCCAGTTGCATGAGGATGCATATTCAGTCGGAGATGGGGTCATCTTTTATCATGGTAGGATCTTCTTTCTTGGAGCTTCCAAGCTCAAGTAGAAGTTGCTACAAGAAGCACATATGGATTTCCTTTTTAGCCACACACATTCTATGAGAGCATACCATACCATTATGGTGGGGTATTTTTGGATGGGCTTTGAGGAGGAGATATATCAGCATATGAGCAGATGCATGGACCAGATGGAAATGGAGGAAATACATGACTCTTTGAGAGAGTTAGTAAAACCACCTCTTTCCTCTTTGAGGATGAGAGGAGACTCATTTATGAGCCACTCCATTTGTATGAGAAGAGATTATGGTGAGGGTATTCATTGTTGTTTAGATGAGAATTTATATGATGTATGTGTATGTCCCTTAACCATACATGTACAGGGTGATGCTCCAAGGAGGAGCACTTTTTTTTGTAGACCACATGGTTTGGATGAGGGCATAAGCATGATTAATGGCCATTCCCTCGGAGGAATTAGGGAAGAGATATATTATGGAGGACACACTCCTTGTACACCTTACATCATTCACTTCCTCCATACTTATGAGGATATTGGAGCAACAAGCATGTGGTTGAGGAACCACTCATTTTATCAATCTCCATTGCAGTTGAGGGTCAATCTATGTTGGTTGCACTTGAGGGACCATTGTCCTTCACATTTGTTGCACATGGAAGCAAGCAAGATTCTCATCTTTTCTCCCTATGGTTCTATTGTTGCTGTCTTCATGAGGAGCATGCTTGGGAGGGAGACAAATTGTGTGGATGTGTCCTTTGAGGGAGAGATTCCTCACACTTTTTGCACTACATGTTCTAAAGGGAAAATGGGATATGATATGGTCACCTTGATAGTACATTTGTCTCTTTATGAGGTGAGCCATATGTTAGAGGAGATGCCATATGTTGATGATTTCCAAGTCATCATATATGGAGATATTTGGGCCAGCTTGATTTTCAGCGATGGGGGAGATATCTTTGGAGGTCTAGTCCTCATCTTGCCACTTGAGGGAAAACTTATTGCAGCCCATGGATAGCCAACACTGTACACTTATCATAAGTGGCGATATGGATAGCGTGGGGTAGGCTACATTGATTATCATGTGCAGATTTTCATCCCACCTACTTTGCCGGAGCCAAAGGTGGATGACAGCTTTCATGAGTTGCCTAGCTGGAAGGTAACTTATTTTGCATGGCTCATAGCTTGGCGATGGAGGATCAATATGGGAAATATAGTTCCCATTTTGTTACAGATATCATTCTTCAAGGGGGCCTCTAGACATCACTTTGCTATCCTCTTGAGTATTTCACCTTTACATGATGATGGCTTGATAACTAACTTACATGCTGAGGAGGAGCATTATCGAGATTTGATTGATTAGATAGCATCACTTTCCTTGGAGGAGATCATCATACCAGGATGCTGCAGGGAGAGGAGAAGATAAGAACTCAATCTATCCTTGCACTTGCTTGAGGACAAGCAATCTTTGAGAGGGGAGGACTGTAACGTTCCCAATTTTTCATGGAGAAAATTAGAAGATTAATTTTTCCATTTTTACATAGGAGATAAATAAAATGGGTAGGAGACCCATTTATTCCTTGGATAGGGAATAAAAATCCTCTTGGAATGATGGAGGATCACTTTTAGAGCTTGATTTCACACCTCCATGTGTGAAAGGGGGCTTTTGCAAGAAGGCTAGGTCAAGTTGACCAAGTCAAACTGCGCAGTAGCATGAGGTGGAGAGCACATTGTGGGCCAACGCAGTGGAATAAGGAGGGAAGATTCTAGAGGAAGGAAACCCTAATGAGTGGGGTCCATTGAGAGGGAGCTCACATTGTTTAAAATGAGGGAAAGGCTACCATTCCCTATATAAGAAAATTGAAAAGTTCAAATAAAGTTATTTCTCTTTCTCTCGAAAAACCTAAAATTGAAAAGTTTTCTTATCATTTTAGTTCACATTTTATGAATTTCCATCACATCATCGCAGTGAACCTTGAAAGGAAAATTGATAAACAAGATCAACTTAAAATTGACATAAATTTACGTAAAAAAGAATTGGAACCATAATGATAACATTCAAAAGGTATAGGCTAGAGACGTGTTCCGGCTTTGTTAAACATAGCAGCTTTCGTTAATTGTCTACGATACTTTCCGAGTTTGATACCTCACTCTACGTACGTATGTATATCGTAGCTTGTCCACGTACCTTCGGTATATCGCATGGTGTTATAGGACAAAAATTATAAGGGTGTGCTCTCACTATGTGGTTTTTCATTATACATCGCTAATACAAACTTGGGTCTCCACGTACCTTCGGGTATATTTGCGAGGATAAATTTAGGTTGCTATCTGTCTTCTCAACTTAGTGTTCCTATATTGATGTCATAAATTGTCAACCAGGGCTAGTAAACTGTTGAAGTGAAGTGCACTACATGTGCCTAGGTATCTTCTTCCTACTTCATTGTGTTTAGAGTTTTTTTAGTGTTTTTGGTTTTGTGTTCTTATGCTAAGAGGAAAGGAACTAAGTTGTTGGAAAAGAGAAGTTATTGGTCACACTAAAACAGAGCAAAATCTAAACTATGTATGGCACCTAAGAATAGAGAATTCTAATTCATAGATTGCAAAACTTGAAAAGAGAAATAACTCATAACTTGAACTCAATCCAATTCATTTCATTAGAGGTATGTTGGAACAACTTGAGAAAATGATAAGTTTGATGTAATGAGGTTATTCTAAGCAAACAACGACTTACAATATTATAGAGAAAATCTCATCCATGGTTAGAAATTTGTTGGAACATGTTAAGAAAATATTATCTGCAACATAGTAAGGAACTCTATGCTAAATTAACTTTTGACACTAAAATTAACCCATTCTACAACTCAAAATGTTACTGTCAAGCCTCATTCAAGGGTTAGAGATCTCTTGGAATAGGTTTGGAAAGGGTTGTTTGTAAAATTATGAGAAATTGCAGAACAGTCAAGAACTTAGAATGATACTACTAATTCTTATCCATATGATAATGATGTATCAGCAGAAATTAAGAACACGAGCAATTTGTAAATAATGAAGGCCTTTTAAGTCTAATTTAACAGGGCTAGAATGCAATTAATAAAACTTGAAATACAATAAAAAGAACTGAACTAATACGCTATTAACCTATGAAGTATTATAGCTCTATCTCATTCACGTGTTAGTGATATATTGGAACAGTTCATAAGAATGAGATTGACTGTAACATTCAATGTAAGTGAACATAAAACATGAAGTTCAGAAAACTGCCTAAATTAGGAACAAAACAGAGCTAAAGTCACTTATCTAGAAAATATGCACAAAGCCTTTTGGATAGTAGGGGCCCTCTACCATCAGATTGGAAAACGAATTTGAATTCTTAACTCCTCAAAATTGCTTCAGATCATGCATCAAAGTGTACTTCTTTCATTAAAGGAAAATGCTTCAAAAACAGTGTATCACAGTCTTGGAAAACTAACAACAAAACATCCACTAGCTAACTGTCTCTCGGTTCACCGAGTTATTTTTATCAGCAAAATACATAACTTTCATTAAGAATAAATATGGATAGGTGTAATTTTCAATAAAAATCGAATTAGAACTCCTGTTGAGGCCTCGTATTTTGCTGAAGACATCTGCAGAGTCATTGTCCTGGTAGAAGTCTACTTCTTAGTTTTGGTTTCCTCCACGTGCATAACCACTTGCATATTTTTTCTTAGACTTTGTAGAGGGCAAGGAATGATGTAGGTGAGTTCTGGAATTCAACCATATGTGTTTTTCCTTTAAGTGACACCTGTAACCTATGTGAACATAAAGATAGCTGCGGAATGCCTGATCGGCTACGGAACGTCTGTATTCTGTAGCTATTTTGCACAAAATTATTAAAACAGCAAAAACCATGAAAATACAATATGTTAATCAATTTCATGTAACCTTTAAGAAATCCTAATAATTCTTCATTGATTTTAGGCTTATGAAGTGATAAAAGAATGATGAAATGAAGTGAAGGTTTGTAAAAGAGAAGGCAATTCTAGGGCTCAACATACCCCCACTACAAAACTATTGCATGTCCTCATGCAATTTCATCAAAACTTATTCCATGTGCTCTGAAACCTCTGTTATAACATCCAACCTTATCTTTCTGCTTCTTTTGCTGGTTAGTGTCATTTTGAGTTTCTTCATCTTCAACATTTATAATTCTTGTTTCCTTAACCAATGTCTTTTTCATCATTCCTCTGAGTCTAGAACTTCTCCTTAACTTTGGTGGATTCTCATCTTCTTCATCAGTATACTCATTTGTTGTCTTTTCCTTTCTTTTGGCCCTAATCTATTTTCTAATCTCTGTTAACTTTTCAGAAATTGGTTCTTCATCTTCCTCCTGTAGTGGAGTGTCAAGTTTATTTTCAATAACCATGTCAGTTTTTCTTCTTCTGCTCCATCAAAAGATTTGGCAAACGATTTTGTAATCTCCTTATGGAAGCCATCAAATTTATCTATAAAATTTAACCTCCCTGCTTGTTGTAGTAGCTCCTTGACTTGTGGATATCCTTCCAAATACTTGACTCCAACTGGTTCTGTCCTGACAATTAGCCACATTTCTCCTCTGTGCAGATTATCTTCGTTTCAGAATTACTTTTCTATGCTTGAAGCTAGATTGACTACAGAGTCTAATGCTTTATTTTTGAAACTATATCTCTGTGTCTGAAGATGGATTAGCTGTAGAATGATGCTTCACCCTCAGAATTACCTCTTTGTACTTAGAGATGGATTGGCTCCAAAGTGTAATGGAGGTGAATGGATGGAGGTAATTAAGCTATAAGGGAAAATGAAGTGGCTATGGATCTGATGGAGAATTTATGATGAACTTGTGGTGAAATAAGTGAATGATACAATCTTAAGGAGATGTGGACTAGTAGGTTATGTTTGTGATTATGACCATTAGTCATTAATCAAGGTTTTAATGAGGATCGTTATGGAATGTTGGATAAGGGATATGGCCAAGATATGTTAATCAATTCGAATGATAGGTTGTTTTAGGAAACATATGATTATACACATTGTATCTATTTCATGTTTTAATTTTTTTCTATTAAAATAATTTTCACAATTAACCTCAAAATTTTTACCTTGTTAATTGCTGTGCTTGATGTTTTTCCTTTGGTCCTCTTTTAGCATGTTGGTCTTCAAAACAGAATCCTTCAATTTCCTGTAATCATCATCTCTTTGTAGGTTGTACAATTGTGTCAGAACTGCTAAATAAGATGTGGTTGCAACATGCAATCTGTAAAAAGAAATGAAGTATGGCTATGGAATATGGATGTGAAATGTAATGGAGTGAAAGTGGAATATGACTTGTGAAATGGAATGAAAGTGGCGTGAGATGGAGTGAAAGTGGAGTGAGATGGAGTGGAATTGTAAAATGAAATGAATTTTGAAATTTCTCTCAAATGGTACATCAGACTTCCCTGAAATTTTTTTGAGGTTGTTACCAATATTATTATGCATCTTCCGACGAAAAATCTCAGCCATTGGTTGCACGAATCTCCCAAAAAATGAGAAATGGATGTAGGTGAAAGTGGCCAATTTCTTGAATAATACACACTGAAGTTTTCTGAAATTTTTTTTGTTTATTCACCCTACCTCAATGCATTTACCATAAAAATTTCAGAACCAATGGATGCACAGTTTGAAAGTTAAGATAAAATCAATTTCTGCCCTGTTTCACCCTTCATTCTGCCCAATTTTGCAACAAAAAAAGTACGCCACGAACTCATTTTAAGGCCGAATTGAGTGATTCAAAAGGGAAATTGTGTATTTTTACCTTTTCTACTACCAAATTCTTTTAGAATTTAATTTTGATGAAGAAAAGGAATTGATGTGCAAAAATACTGAAATCTGTCCTAATCTGTCCATAATGCTGAAAAATGAAAATCTGCCTTAAAAATCCATCTGAAATGCCTTTAAAAATTTATTTTTTTCAAATTATGTCCATGTATTACTCAATTTATCATATTCTGAGAAAACCCAGAAGCTCAGAATTTTTTATTTCTGCTCCAGTCTCCTGTAATATTTGCGCCAAAACTGCCTCTGGAAAAAGTTCCAAAAAAACAAAAACAGGCTGCTACAACAATAGCTGCAGAAACTTCCACTTTCCGTAGCTATTGTTGAATTGAAAAAAAGATGAACATGATGCTACAAGAAACTAATAAAATGTACTGCTGCAAGTTTTTTTTGATTCCATAAAACCATTAGTCTTCATCAAAGCCAACATTCATGGTACAATTCTTACCATGCGAATAAATGTGTCGAAGTTGAGCATGGGAAGAAATCATTGGATTACCGATCAATAATGAAAATTGTTAACCAATGTGAGACAAATCACTGATAATGTAAATGAGTGTCAAGGTACCTCAATGCATCTTGACAGGGATGAATGAATGTGTCGAAGTCGAGTCGCCTGTAAGATTTGACAATCAAGAGACATTGTTGTATTCCCATTGTTATAAACAAGGAGGCTTGCCATTGATGAATGCAAGATCCAAGGCACTCCAAATAATATCTAATCTTGATCCCAGATAAAGTGTTGAGGTCAATGGGACAAGATCTGTTGGAAGGTGGACCTTAAGGAATTCCACATCATCCAACTCGAGCATAGAACCAAAAATGATTTGAAGAACCATGAAAGTTTGAAACCATCATGAAATTGCAGAACTTATTGGGAAATTTGCTCACCAGTTGCCTGGTTTTCAAGCAAAGCTCATGTCCAATTGTGCCAGCAAGCTGGTTTTCACAATAGGACTTATTTTTCTCTTTACTTTTTTTTTTTAATGTCCTACTCTACTTGAAAAAGAAAATCTTGTTCAAGTATATGAATAATTCCAATGGAACTATGTCTGTAACAAGATGATAGATAAACTCATATGCAGGTTTGAAAGATACTCTTTGATATGTACCTGTATATGAGATGCCAACTATATTGATTTATATGATGTTAGAAGATATTGAATAATTGAGAATTGGGATCCGATGACTGACTTGAACCAAGATTCAATGTAATCTTGTCTTCCTTCTCTTTCCTCTATCATGAAATGCAAGTCTTCGGAGATGTGATCTTCATTCATAGAATCTGGTGATAGGCATGCATGAGACTTTTCAATCTCTGGTTCCAATAACTTCTCTTTATCAACAAACATCCATGATTCTTGGACCTTATCTGAGTCTTCTTCTTCTGGTTGTTGTTCTTCAATGATAGCTGGTGAATCATTTTGCAATACCTCAAAATTGTAAGTTGATTGAGGTGTTTTATTGTTGGGGATATGAAATGGTTGTGCAAGTAGTGGAGTGGGGAATCTTTGGGGTGTTTGTGTGGATGGTAATGGGAAAGGTTGAATTGAGGTCAAATGAGGGTGATATTGATGTTTTAGTGGCGGTAAATGGTATGGATAACATTGATCATGATATTGAGGATAGAGAGGGAAAGATTGAGGAGATGGTGGATTTCCTTTATAGGGCCTTTGCCAACTTTGTTGCCAAGATTGGTTTTGAGGTTGGGATTGAGATGGCCAAGGTTTCCAAAGTTGGTTTTGAGGTTGGGATTGAGATGGCGAAGGTTTCCAAGGTTGGTTTTGAGGTTGGGATTGAGATTCCCAAGGTTTCCAAGGCAAGGGTGTTTTCCAATTACCTTGATATTGTTGTTCATAACCTTGATACTGTGCATAAGGATATTGCATCATATTGGGTTGATGTGGTTGCCATAGTCCTCTTGGAGCTACATAAGAAAGTTTCTCTTGTGCTTGATTTGCTCCATTATCCTTCTGGTAAATTGCCTTCAACCCTGGTAATGATGGGCAATATTCAGTAGTATGTGATCCTGCACAAATTTTACACATTTTAATGTTATCAAGTGGACATTCATGCAAAGCATGTTTCTTTCTACATTTAGGGAAAAATATGAATGAAGAAACTTTTTGCTTGTTTTTCATTCTTAGCATGTCATTTTGTTCATTTAAATTACCAAGAATGTTTAGCAAATTGTTAGGTTCAGTTTGACTTACCAATCTTGATGCTGACTTACTTACTCTTGCCATAAATGGATCTTGAGGGGATCTTACACACTTTTCTTTTCCTCTTGATATGTTCTTGCATAGTTCACAAATTTCTTGAAATGACAATCGATAGACATCTTTTCCCACAAGATTAAGAAGATCAATCCATTCAATCTTTATAGAATTTAGTAGGAGAGTTTTTAATGCATTTGATCCTAAATTATGCAATTTAGATCTTTTGATATTATAAGTAAATCTCTCTACCAAATCTTCTAGGCTTTCATCCTCTTTTTGGTTTATCTTAAAGACTTTATTTGTAAGGTCATGGTGCATGCAATAATCTTTATATTTTTCCAAAAATACTCTTTTCATATCATCCCATGTTCTTATAGTATTTGTTCCTAAAGTCATGAACCATATAAGAGCTCTATCCTCTAATGTTTTCGGAAACAAATTCAATTTTTGAATGTGCAATGAATAGCCATAAGATCTAAAAATTATTTCAAATTCAAAAAGAAAGGGTTCCGGGTCTTCTAATCTCATACCTTTGAAGTTATGAAGTACAGATGGATGGATGTTCTTCATTTGAACGTTGATACCAGTTTCTTGAATCAGAAATCCAAAAGGATCTTCCTCATTGTCATCATCTCCATCCATTTCTTTAACCTCCTTTGTCACCTCTTCTTCTACCTGCAAAAATATGAATTCATGATGTGGATGTGTGGCTCTTACTGCACCACATGATATAGTGGGTGTGGTAGGTGATTGAAGTTTTTGTTCTTGTTTTTGTTTTTGTTTTTTTTATGTGTAAGAAATAAGGTTACCTAGTTACACTTCCCTGACAACGGCACCAAAATGTCTGCTCAACTTAGTGTTCCTAAATTGATGTCATAAATTGTTAACCAGGGCTAGTAAAATGTTGAAGTGAAGTGCACTAGATGTGCCTAGGTATATTCTTCCTACTTTGTTGTGTTTAGTGTTTTTTTATTGTTTTTGGTTTTGTGTTTTTATGCTAAGAGGAAAGGAACAAAGTTGTTGGCAAGAGAAGTTACTGGTCACACTAAAACAGAGCAAAATCTAAACTATGTATGGCACCTAAGAACAGAGAATGCTAATTCACGGATTGCAAAACTTTACAAGAAAAATAACTCATAACATGAACTCAATCCAATTCATTTCAGTAGAGGTATGTTGGAAGAACTTGAGAAAAGGATAAGTTTGATGCAATGAGGTTCTTCTAAGCAAACAACAACTTACAATATCACAGAGAAAATCTCATCCATGGTTAGAAATTTTTTGGAACACGTTAAGAAACGATTATCTGCAACATAGTAAGAAACTCTATGCTAAATTAACTTTTGACACTAAAATTAACCCATTCTTCAACTCAAAATGTTACTGTCAAGCCTCATTCAAGGGTTAGAGATCTCTTGGAATAGCTTCGGAAAGGGTTGTTTGTAAAATTATGAGAAATTGCAGAACAGTCAAGACCTCAAAATGATACTACTAATTATTGTCCATATGATAATGATGTATCAGCAGAAATTAAGAACAAGAGAATTTTTTAAATAATGAAGGCCTTTTAAGTCTAATTTAACAGGGCTAGAATGCAATTAATAAAACTTGAAATACAATAAACAAAACTGAAATAATACGCAATTAGCCTCCAAAGTGTTATAGCTCTATCTCATTCACGTGTTAGTGATATATTGGAAAATTTCATAAGAATGATATTGACTGTAACATTCGATGTAAGTGAACACAAAACATGAAGTTCATAAAACTGCCTAAATTAGGAACAAAACAGAGCTAAAGTCACTTACCTAGAAAATATGCACAAAACCTTTCGGACAGTAGGGGCCCTCTACCATCAGATTGGCACATGAATTAGAATTCTTAACTCCTCAAAATTGCTTCAGATCATGCATCAAAGTGTACTTCTTTCATTAAAGGAAAACACTTCAAAAACAAAGTATCACAATCTTGGAAAACTAACAACAAAACATCCACTAGCTAACTGTCTCTCGGTTCACCGAGTTATTTTTATAAGCAAAATACATAAATGTCATTAAGAAGAAATAGGGATAGGTGTCTTTTTCAATCAAAATTGAATTAGAACTCCTGTTGAGGGCTCATACTTTTCTGAAGACATCTGCAGAGTCCTTGTCCCGGTATAATTCTACTTCTTAGTTTTGGTTTCCTCCACGTGCATAAGCACTTGCATATTTTTGCTCAGACTTCGTAGAGGGCAAGGAATGATGTAGGTGAGTTATGGAATTCAACCATATGAATTTTTCCTTTAAGTGACACCTGTAACCTGTGTGAACATAAAGATAGTTGCGGAATGCCTGATCGGCTATGGAACGTCTGTATTCTATAGCTAATTTGCACAAAATTATTAAAACAAAAAAAACCATGAAAATAAAATATGTTAATCAATTGCATGTAAACTTTAAGCAATCATAATAATTCTTCATTTATTTTAGGCTTATGAAGTGATAAAATAATGATGAAATGAAGTGAAGGTTTGTAAAAGAGAAGGAAATTCTAGGGCTCAACACTATCTATCCATAATGAACCGAGTCAGCCACCTTGTAAATTGTGATACACCAAACACTCCATTCGGGGAGATTGCCTACCCGTACTTCTTGGTTCAGTAGGAGGTATTTTGCAGTTCATAGTTTCTTGGTAAACCTTTTGCCTATAATTACTCTTTTATTTTTTTTATTTGTTTTTGGTCATAAAATAAATCATTCATCGTGGAAGAAAAAAATTACTTTCCTCATCGTTCGCGTAGAATTTCATTGAAACCAAATTTACCACCAGAAGCTTATTCTGGTTGGTGAAGGCGACATCACTCTACCAAAACCAATACCATCAGTACCTTTGGTGAAGCATCATGTTCATATATACCAAAGTCGGGACAATTTTTTTCTACAAATTGTGGTTCATCTACTGTTGTCGAGACGGAGTCCTCACAGCTACCTGTGGTCACGATCCATCCAATCAGTGAGACCATACCTCCCAAACCCAACATTGTTCGACTGGAAGTTGATCTGGATCCCATCGTACTTTAGGGGAAACTTTTATTGGCCAAACTGGACATCATCCCTAAGACCAATGAAATAGGGTCTATCATCCCCTTATATTTCAGTTTCTATATTCCCTAAGTGGAGAAAACCTTGATCTCGAAGTCAAACAATCGGAAGTTGTTCCTATATTGGTCACTCCACAATCTATTGTAGCTAGTGAGTCTCCCATATCGCGAAGTCAACAACCTGAAATATACTTTGGACCTGATGGCGAATTTCTTCCACCTGGTTTGATTTCAATTAAATAAATACCACAAGACGAGACACCTTTAACTCCAAATTTGATTTTGGTAGGAGCTTTACCTGTACGAATATTTTCCTCAATCACCTTCCTCTTCTTTTTTTGATCCTGTTTCAGTTCGAGTTCTTGTAGATTCTATAGGGTATACACTGGGTCATTTGACCATGAATGAGATAGCATCTTTTATTGAACCATCTATTTCAGCTATGACAACATCTATTATTTCTTCATATTCGATGTTTTTTCCATTGACTTCACCCATTTCATCATCTGGAATCCTATCTGGTTCCTCCCTTATGAGTACTGAATGGCTTGATCCTTTATTCACATCTCTAGTGCAATATTAAGCTGGTCCCATTAGTTATTCTCCTTGGTGGCTGGTGATTTCAAAAAAATTACCCTCTGAAATTCCAAAATTCAATGAAAACCCTGGATAAGACCCATCAACGCATGTTATAACTTATCATTTGTAGTGCTCATCAAAATCCTTAAATTATGACTCCGTTAAACTAGGTATTTTCCAACACACACTCACTGGTCCAACTTCACAATGAGGATAGTTCTTTTACTCTGTCAACCTCGTTAAAAAATGAAACAGGCCATGAGGATAGTTCTTTTACTATGTCAACCTCGGTAAAAGATGAAACAAGTCATGAGAATAGTTCTTTTCCTGTGTCAAGCTCATTAAAAAATGAAACAAATACTCCCCTATAATGAACCTTCATTCCATCTAGATATCAGTAACCGGTAATCTACATAGGTGAATGAAATGAAGCTTGGGGGCCATGTTCTCTTACAGGGAGAATTTGACATGTGCTCTTGTAGTGTCCATTAAAAACATTCTTATTGATTGCATGCAGTCAACAACTGAAGTGCGGGAGAAAAAAATAGGTTCAAAGCTCCAAAATTAAAATGGTAAATTTAAAATGGTAAAAATGAATAGTAAAAATCTTTTAATTAGTCATTTGATTATTTTCAAATAATATTTATTGTTGTGACTATGGTTTTATTGAATTTCTATCATCAAACGGGTATTTTTAATCCATTTGATGTTGTTCTGAACAGGTTTGCAATGGATGAACATATTAGTCATATACATTTATTTCAAGAATGATTTGACCACAAAGCATACTTTTATCCTTATTTTTCGAGCTTCGATAACAGTGAAAAAGGAACCCCTGGAGTTTTCTTTTAGCTCTTTTTAGACTTCGATAATGTGAAAATATTGCTAAGCACTTGTCTTTTCGAGCTCGTAAAAGTAAATGAATTGATATCTACTTAGTATAAGTTTAACCTTTTCCAGACCAAGATAAATTATTTACGAAAAAGGAATGCCTTAGTTGAACATGGCTAGGAGGTTATCTCAGATATCATTTTACACTTTTTCGGATCTGAGTGAAAAATTTACGAAAAATTGCCTATGGAGTTTTCTTTTGTCCTCTTTTTCAAACTCTCTAAATATGAAAAAGGACCGGGTTGTCACTGTCGTTAGTGTTAGTCATCGGTATTTTTCACTATTTGTAGATGACTATATATTGGTTCTAGATTTCTAAAAACAACATTCTTTGAACATTTTGAGTTTTAGAAATCGCACTGCCTTCATTATCCTTATAGAAAAAATTTCACTATTCTATCAACCTTGCCATTTCATGGTCACCCTTCCACTCCTAAAATACTCCTTAATGGCTTGTGCCTCTCATCTCCATCCTTCTTTCCTACCTATGACCTCATTACTCTATTTTTCCATTTCCCATAACTCCAGTTTCCATCTAGGGTTATCTATATCCTAGCTCATTCCTATGACCCCCAAGTCCCTTAAGCATTGATGGTCTCGAAACTATCTCTGTAGGATCTTTAGATAAATCAAGGACATTGGATTTTGAATCTTCAATACAGCACTTTGACAAATACGTTATTTTTCACTTGAAGCCTCCAAGCCAATTTTCTATCAAAGATCATGGTCAAAGGACCCTCCCACTAGGTCATTAGGGTTTCACAGGTTGTAAGGTCATCATTAATGTTTCAAGCACTATTTTTATTTTGCTTGAATCTAGCTCAGATGTCATAGAAGGTCAACACATGGTTATTCAAGGAAGACCTGAAAGTTTCCAAAGAAGACTACCTTATCAGCTCAAAGTCTGTAAGAGGTGAATGTTAAGATTTTAACACTTCTGCATGAGTGTTAAGAGGTCCATCAATAGAAAGAATTGATAAGGTATATGGTCTGCTCCTAAGTCAAGAGAACTCACAGCAGAGGAAAGGGAAACACGTTGGTCTTAAGGAAAACTAGGGTTTTGAGCTTAATGACCCACTTGAATGTCAAAACACTAACCACTTGTAGAAATGACCTGGAGGAGACACACAAAACCAAACATGAAGAAATTTTATTAGAGACTTGTTGATGAGATAGGGAAAAAGGTGAGGTGAACTGGAAAAAAATGAATGAACTTGAAAGGGATATAGAGAACTTAGAAGACAACACTGATGATTATCTTAAAACACTCCAAACATCTAAGGTTTTTTTAAAATTGATATAGAAGGTGAAATGATGAGTGGAACTCCATGATAAAAGAAAAAATGGATTTTGAAGATGTCACTGTTTGATCAGATCCCAAACTTGTCAAGGTGAATGTGTCATTGCCTCAACGAGAAAAGGTATAAATAATATCAGCAAGAAAGGTAAATTCAAGGTTTTCAGTCACCTGCGAAAGATAAGATGATTTGAGCTCCAAGGTAGGAAAAAAATATTTTTTTGGAGATACTGCTGCTATGTAAGCATCCTAAGATTGTCAAAAGTGATTTTATCATGCTCCAAGGAGTAAGAGAAATCTAAGTCAGTTTTTTCAGCCACCTACAAATCAGAAGTGGCCAAAGAAGGTAAAAAACATGGTTTGAATTCCATGGTGCAGGCAAAGGAGAATTTTGAAGGTGTTACTTTGTGTTTGAATACTTAAGGGCCAAAATGAACATGTCAACTCTCAAGGAGCAAAAGGAAAAGCCATTTCAATGTTTTTATGTCACCTGCAAATTAAAAGTGTTAAAAGACATCAATAAGATGGGAGAGGTCAACCTCAATGTTTTTAAGTCACTTGCAAACCAAACATGTCAAAAGAGTTAGTGAGAAAGGAAAAAAGAAAGCGACTTTGAAAATATTAGAGAGTAGGTTGCAAAGGTTAAATCAAATTCCCTATTCTATAAAGGTTCATTTCTGATCTCATATCAATCATTGTTGCCTTGCCAAAGAATTAGAAATTTTGAAAGGAGAAGAAATTGTGAGTTTTTTAGTCAAATTTTGGCTAAGCGTTGTGGCACTGCACGCTCAGCTTGGTGCTGTGTGCCTCGAATGAAGTGTTGTGTGTTTAGCATTCCATCCCCATACAAATTTCAAAGGCACTGCACACTAGGGAAGGGTCTGCGCCCTTGCCCAACTCACCCACAACAATTTTCTTAAGGTGATGTGTGACTGGGCCTGAGCACTGTGCGCCTGGCATAGGCATCGTGCCCTTAGATAGGAGGGCCTACTACACCCTGGAAACACTCATAACACCTCAAAAACTTGTTCAAGTCTTCTCAAAGGTCTTCTAAGCACATAAAGAGGTAAGTGGATTACATAACTTCACCCCCAAGCATTTTTATGTTTTAAATGAATGAAATCAAAACCTAAGAAGCAACCCTAAGACCTAAGCTTGCAAATCATTTTTTGTCATTTCTTCATCTACCCATAAAGAGTATCACTCAAGACAGAAGTGTAATAGGGTGATGTGAAGGTTTTCATTCATCTAGGTTGGTCATAACACTCATTCATTCACCCCCTCACTTGCAAGAAAATTTGACATTCCATTACCCTCATTCACCTCAATTACACATCAACCTCTAGTATTTCAAAACAGAGTTTGACATATCAGTAGATTGTTATCATTAAGTTGTCATATTATCGCTCATTCTCACATATTTACACCATCTCTCATTCATCTCATTCACAAGAAGACTTGCATTCCATTTCCTTCCTTCATATTAGTTTCATATCAAGTGCTAGGGCTTCAAAGGTAGAGTGGTCAAAATGTCATAAAGAGAGGAGAATGGCAGTGAAGGATAAGGCCAAATTCCAAGGAGGCATGAACACAAAGGTGGAAAAATCAATAGGTTTGAACCCCTGAATACAAGGGAGCTAATGGCATCTCCCCTTATTATTTCATGTTTTAAGCCTGTATGATGCTTTGATTTCTGTGAAAGGTATAGTGTTATATTATTTCCACGATTAGCCCAAAACAGTGCACGTTACACCAGGCATAGTAGGGGGGTCACATGGGGGGCGGCAACCCCCCTTGTCAGGGTCTGGGGTAGTGCTCGGGGAATATTTTTTTGGTGTGCAGACCCACTCATAGGCAGACCCACCCATGGTTTTGTGCATGAGTTTGCACATGGTTTTCGGGAGATGATGGTTTTTAGCCCCTGGTATTTTGTAGATCCGATCAAGAGAAATACGGTTATGCTCTAATCCAGGGTTAATGGATTGGGGTTTATGTATGCTTTGACATGTATATATATGTGTTGTAACACTGAAATGAATATAATGAAAAATCAAGTTGGTCATCCCGATTTGGGATCCAAGGGAAAATCTATGTCTATATCTGTTTTATGTTTTATGATCTCGTTATTGTTTATTTTTTGTTTTTAAGATTCATTTTTAGATAATTTCTGTATAGGTTTAAAACCTACATTTGGTTTTAGAGTTGTTTCAGCTTCAAGGGGACACCTTTGCTGCTGAGGGTTTTTTGCTCAGGCCTGAGGTAGACCCTATTCATTGGGAGATCTACGGGATTGATTCTTGCAGTGAAAGAATATGGCGAGCAGTGGAAAGATAGAGATTGAGAAATTAAATGGTTAGAGTTTTGAGTTTTGGAAGCTCAAGATGGAGGACCTGCTGCTGGATAAATATCAATGGATCATGGTAGATCCAGGTACTAAACCAACGGTAATGTCAGATGAAGACTAGAAGAAGTTGGATCGAAAGGCGAGGAGCACAATACAATTGTGTGTCTCAAATTTGGTATCATTAAATGTATTTGGGGAAGCTACGATGAAGAATTTGTAGGAAAAACTTGGGGATTTGTACCAATCTAAGTCTCTGGTGAATAAATTTCTCCTGCGGAAAAAGTTGTATAACCTGAGGATGAAGGATGGAGACTCGGTGACAGAGCATATGAACGCCTTCAATAATGTGGTAAGCCAACTATCATATGTTGATATTAAAATCTCATATGAATATAAGTGCATTAGTTTTTTGTGTTCTCTACCAGATTTGTGGGATAATCTGGTTATTGCAATAGGTAGCAATACAACTACCTTGAATTTTGATGACATTGTCTCAGCCTTGCTATTAGAGGAAATGAGATGGAAAAATATGGAGGGTCATAATGGAGATGCCTTATCTTTACTAGGAAGGTCTCAAAACATAAAAAATAATAAGATTTCGAGTGGGAGATCTAAATCTAGAGGGAGATCTAAATCTCTTGGAAATTTTGTAAAGGTGTGCTGGAAATGTGGAAAGGAAGGCCACTACAAAAAGGACTACAGATCTAAAGCTCCTAAGAAAGGAAAGGGATCTGATGATGCTCCTTATGCAGAGGAAAAAACCACCTCAGATGAAGGTGTGGATGTGTATTTGGCTTCCTCTTCAAGTACACATGTAAATCATGAGTCATGGTTGATTGACTCGGGCACATTCTTTCACTTCACTCCCCATAGGGACTGGTTCTGCGAGTATGAGAAATATGATGGAGATGATGTCTTCTTAGGGGATGATAGGAAGGCCAGAATCATCGGACATGGAAAATTCAAGCTGAATATGCAAGGTGGAAGGATTAGGAAACTTCCTAGTGTTCTTCACATTCCTGCATTGGCCAGAGATCTAATTTCTATAATCAAGATGAATGATGCAGGTGTAAAAACAGTGTTCGATAAAGATACCTGTAAGATGGTTCAGGGAGCACTGGTATTAATGTGGGGAGTTTAGATTGGAACTCTATACAAGCTTCAGGGAAGCACTGTTATTAATGGGTGCAATAGTTTCGCAGTTCTCGAAAGTGGAGCGGAAAACCTAGTGGTCTGTGGAGAAAAGACCATGCTATGGCATCAAAGTCTTGGAAATATTGGAGAGAAGGGCCTTCAGATACTTCATGGAAATGGTATGGTAGGAGGTATGCTTAATATCTCTCTGGATTTTTATTTCTGGAACATTGTGTATATGGGAAGCAGAATCGAGTGAGGTTTCCTTTTGGTTTGCCAATCCAAATGCACCCAAGTGAAGAAAATTTTTTATGAAAAATATGATGGGTAGTTAGAACTGATATTGAAGAAATCATGTCTTTTCATATTTTTGAGATCATAGCTTCAAGAGAATATCAAAAAATTAAGGAAGAGGGATCTGCCAAGTACAAGTAAGGTACTAATCTTCAAAACTCAGAGATCTCAACTATGAGGTTCTTAGCTGCCCTCCCCAAGTGGAGCCACTGTTAGTCATCAATATTTTTCACTATTGGTATATGACTATAGATTGGTTCTAGATTTCTAAAAACAACATTCTTTGAACATTTTGAGTTTTAGAAATCTCACTGCCTTCATTATCCTTATAGATTTTTTTCACTATTCTATCAACCTTGCCATTTCATGGTCACCCTGCCACTCATAAAAGACTCCTTAATGGCTTGTGCCTCTCATCTCCATCCTTCTTTCCTACCTATGACCTCATTACTCTATTTTTTCCTTGCCCATAACTCCACTTTCCATCTAGGGTTACCTATAGCCTAACTCATTCCCAATACCCCCAAGTTCCTCAAGAATTGATGGTTTCAAAACTATCTTTGTTGGCTCTTTAGATAAATCAAGGACATTGGATTTTGAATCTTCAATACAACACTTTGAAAAATACTCTTTTTTTCTCTTGAATCCTCCAAGCCAATTTTAAGTCAAAGATCATG
Organism: Pinus albicaulis; assembly: GCA_034641835.2. Taxonomy (NCBI): domain Eukaryota; kingdom Viridiplantae; phylum Streptophyta; class Pinopsida; order Pinales; family Pinaceae; genus Pinus; species Pinus albicaulis. The sequence goes on along the minus strand of CM076582.1, from coordinate 667,520,404 downwards.
GTCAAAGGACCCTCCCACTAGGTCATTAGGGTTTCACAAGTTGTAAGGTCATAATTAATGTTTCAAACACTATTTTTCTTATGCTAGAAGCTGGCTCAGATGGAATAGAAGGCCAACACATGGTTATTCAAGGAAGACCTCAAATTTTCCAAAGAAGACTACCCTATCATCTCAAAGTCTACAAGAGGTAAATGTTAATATTTTAACACTTCTACAAGAGTGTTAAGAGGTCCATCAGTAGAAGGAATTGATAAGGTATATGGTGTGCTCCTAAGTCAAGACAACTCACAGCAGAAGAAAGGGAAACAAGTTGTTCTTAAGGAAAACTAGGGTTTTGAGATTAATGGCCCACTTGAAGGTCAAAACACTGACCACTTTCAGAAATGACCTAGAGGAGACACACCAAACCAAACATGAAGAAATTCTATCAAAGACTTGTTGATGAGATAGCGAAAAATGTGAGGTGAACTGGATATAAATGAATGAACTTGAAAGGGCTACAGAGAACTTAGAAGAGAACACTGATGATTGTCTTAAAACACTCCAAACATCTAAGGTTTTTGGAAAATGGATATAGAAGGTGAAATGATGAGTGGAACTCCATGATAAAAGCAAAAAGGGATTTTGAGGATGTCACTATTTGATCAGATCCCAAACTTGTTAAGGTGAATGTGTCAATGCCTCAAAGAGAAAAGTTATAAAGAATATCAATAAATAAGGTAAATTCAAGGTTTTCAGTCACCTGCCAAACATAAGATGATTTGAGCTCCAAGGTAGGAACAAAATAATTTTTTGGAGATACTGCTATTGTGTAAGCATCCTAAGATTGTCAAAAGTGAATTTATCATGCTCCAAGGAGTAAGAGAAAGCTAAGTCAGTGTTTTCAGGCACCTGGAAATCAAAAGTGGCTAAAGAAGGTAAAAAGCATGGTTTGAATTCCATGGTGCAGGAAAAGGAGAGTTTTTAAGGTGTTACTTTGTGTTTGAATCCCAAAGGGAAAAAATGAGCATGTCAACTCTCAAGGAGAAAAAGGAAAAGCCACTTCAATGTTTTTTTTTCACCTGCAAAGTAAAAGTATTAAAAGACATCAATAAGAGATGAGAGGTCAACCTCAATGTTTTTAAGTGACCTGCAAACAAAAAATTTCAAAAGAGTTAGTAAGAAAGGAAAAAAGAAAGTGACCTTGAAAACATTAGAGAGTGGGTTCCAAAGATTAAATAAAATTCCATTGTCTGTAAAGGTTCATTTCCCATCTCGTATCAATCATTATTTCCTGCCAAAGAATTATAAATTTCTAAAGGAGAAGAAACTGTGAATTTTTTAGTCGAATTTTAGCTAAGTGTTGTGGCACTGCTCGCTCAGCTTGGCACTGTGCGCCTGGAATGGATCACTGCGCGTTCAAAATTCTCTCCCCATACAATTTGCAAAGGTGTTGCGCACCTATAAAAGAGTGCTGCACACTAGGGAAGGCGTTGTGCCCTTGCCTGACTCACCCATAGCAATTTTCTTAAGGCACTACATGCTTGGGTCTAAGCGCTGCATGCTTGGAGCTGTGCATTGCGCGCCTGGCATAGGCACTGCGCCCTTGGCCAGGAGGGCCTCCTACACTTTGAAAACACTCATACCACCTCAAAACCCTGTTCAAGTATCCTCCAAGGTCTTATAAGAACATAAAGAGGTAAGTGGATGCCCTAACTTCATCTCCAAGAATTTTGATGGTTTAAATGAATGAAATCAAACCCTAAGAGGAAACCCTAATACCTAAGCTTGCAAATCATTATTTGTCATTTATTCATCTACCCATAAAGAGTATCAGTCATGAAAAAGGTGTAATAGGGTGCTGTGAAGGTTTTCATTCATCTAGGTTGGTCATAACACTCATTCATTCACCCCCTTGCTTGCAAGGAAAGTTGACATTCCATTACCCTCATTCACCTTAGTTACACATCAACCTCTAGTATTTCAAAACAGAGTTTGGCATATCAGCAGAGGATTATCATTAAGTGCCCATATTATCCCTCATTCTCACATATTTACACCCTCACTCATTCATCTCATTCACAAGCATACTGCCATTCCATTACCCTCCTTCATATCAGTTTCACATCAATTGCTAGGGTTGGCAGAGTGGTCAAAATGTAATAAAGAGAGGACAGTGGAAGTGAAGGAGAAGGTCAAATGCCAAGGAGGCATGAACACAAAGGTGGAAAAATCAATAGGTTTGAACCCCTCAACACAAGGGAGATAATGACATCTCCCCTTACTATTTCATGTTTTAATAATGTAGGATGCTTGGATTTTTGTGAAAGGGTACAACAGGTGAAAAACCACCTTGAGCTAACTAGGCTATTCATCATTAAATTTCATGATAAACAACTTCACCTCGCAGGGGTCACTTTTGAGTTATCTACTGATGCTATTGCCAATTCCACTGGCATACCTAGTGTAGGGGAGAAATGGTTCAAACAGGCCAATCTTGACGTGAGCGACTATGAGCCATATTTAAAACCTAGTTACAAAGAGCATAATAAATCAATTTTTCCTTTCTCTCACTTACTTGATAGATATGCACCTATGATGACGATCATTATGAAGTATTTTACATGTGAGGGAAGGTTCTCCTGGCTTTAATTCTATCACATTAAGCTTCTTATGCACTTTACTAGGGTGAGGATGCTGCACATACCCTATTACCTCTACAAAAGTATTGATAAAATGTCTTATATTGTATAAAAGAGGGACTATTCTCAACATATGAAAATAATTTTTCATCATTCTTTGATCAACATGGTTGTTATGCATCAATTGTAGAAAAACGACATTCCATGGGAGGCCTTTATTGCCAATGAGGTGTTCACCAATCCACAATCCCATCCTCAACAAGATATACCTTCATATTCTCAGCCTCCCATTCCTACTTCACCATCACACCCCACTACTCATGATTCACCATCCACACACATTCCTTCACCTCAGGATAAAACTCCTTCATCACCCTCTCACAATCCCTCACCATCCTCTCATGGCACTAGTCCATCAGACAGTGAGGAAGGTGACAATGAGCAATAAAATGTCAATGAGGCAGAGGGAAATAATGAATCAAGAAATGAAGAAGAAGGAAATGAGGAGGCAGATGCTAATGAGGAAGAAAACAAGGAAGAAGCAAACAAAGAAGAATCAACCGGTGAGTCAGATGTCAAAGAAGGACAAAGCAACAAGGAAAAGAGTAATGATGACAGTAAGCAGGGTGCCAATGAGACAGAGAGAAATGAGGTAGATATCAATAATGATGATGTTGGCAGTGATAAGGTAGAAAGCATAAATGATGATGGAAATATGTAAGAAAGCCAAGATATCAGTGAGGAAAATGAAAATGAAGAAGAAGTCAGTGATGATGTTGGCAGTGATGATGGCAGCCATGAGAGAAGTGATGGTACCAATGATGATGGAAACAATGATGACATTGAAACAAGTGGCACAATAGTGACGGAAATTGAACCTTTTCCTTTTACCTACCAAAGGGGAAATAGGCATGTCTTTTCAGCCCTTAAGAAGCAAGGGGCCATGCCTTATACATTAACCAAGTAGCTTGATAAAGGTAAATAAAAGGTCATTAATGAAGAAGAATAAGAAAAACATGAGATTGGACAAGAATTTCAACTTATTTATGTTGACAGTGATGATGAAAATGAGCAAAGGATCACAAGAATGTTGCTCAAAAGCAAATATGCCCAAATCAAAGATATGCAAGCCAATCTGGTTAAGGCTAAGAATGTGATTCACTATTTTGAGGTTGAAAACAAGCAGCTGGAGGCACAAAAGGCCATCTATGAGATCAGAGCTATCAGAGCTCAGAAAGAGGCTGAAAAAATAAAGGTAAATATAGATGAAGTCTTGGGCACTTATGATGACATGGAGGAAGAGGAAGAACAACTTCCTAGGAGGAGACCAAGAAAAATTGGCTTAAAGAAAGCTTTATTCAAGGAGAGGGACCTTGACCTCCAAAAGAAGATGGCAAGGCATTATGCCTTAAGAAACAAGATTGCAAGGGCCAAGCTCAAAAGAGCCCTAGCAAATATTGAATCCCTAAAGAAGGCTAAAGACAAAGAAAACCTTGACATACTTTCTGATGCATCCCTACAACCATCCCAAACATAATTAGCAAGGCAAATTCAAATTTTGGTATCTTTTTGAAAATTTTGGTTTTTGACTATTTTGAAGGGCCCAAGGTGCAACGCCACTGGCACTGCACTCTTTTTTGGGGCACCCAATGGAGGAATGAATTACATTTTCATGTTCATCTTGTCAAGGACACCACTCACAAAACATTTCAACTCATTGGGGGCAAAACTAGTCCTCCAAAAGTACCAAAAACACCCAAAAAATCACCTTTCTGCCCTATTTTTTAGAGCTAGCACTGTGCCCTGAGAAATATTGGGAGAATGAGGTTTTGGGTAGGAAAATGGACACAAAATGGAAATGGAAAAATAAAGGTAGATTTAGAAACTATACAGGACAGGATTTCCAATGAGCTATGATGGAGCTTAGTTGGACACATGGAAGGCGTCAAAATCTTGGTTACAAAACAGACAAATTTTCCCAGTGCTGGCGCTACGCCCTTGAACCTCTGTGTTGCACCCTTGCAAAAACATCAAAAAAACACACTTCGAGATATTTTGGAAGTTATTGAGGAGCCTCAAAGTCAGTGTTTTGCCAAATTTGGTTGAGGATTTATTTTTTCATTTAATGAATTAGGATATTTGTGCCTTGGGCCTTGCATGGTCTCATAGGACAAAAATGGCGTTTATAAGTCATTAATGGTTTCTAAAACCCTAGTTAGGGTTTTGAACCTCCTTTGAAAGTTAAATATTGTTGAGAGGCCTCATTGTACATGTTGGTTGGTTGTGAGCTCAATATGATATAGACTGAGTTTGTTGAAGAAATTGGCTTTGGTGTGTTGTGATTGCTTTGGATTGAGCATCAATGGATCAAGCACATTCCTAGGATTCATGAGCTTTGTTAGATGGTTATTTTATTCCACTCTTGTATTTTTTTACTTCATTTTTCATTATGTTCATGGTTTCTTTGATCATAGGACATAAATTTTAGAGTAGGATATGCTTTCTTGGCACCCTACTTTTGTCTGCATCCTTTTTTCTCTATGTTTTCTTCCTTAAATTTTAATTAAAGAATCCTTGAATGCTCTTTAGTTTCACTAAAATGTTATGTTAAAATTTCTCTTTGTTTGAAAGTAATTGATCCGATCACGGGTCGAGTACTACCCAACCATCACGCGTACGGTACTAAGATCTTTTAAAACGACTATGGCTTATACACGTTTAAATGAGCATGTTAGTTTGCATACACATTTAACATGAATTAAACATAATCAGGAAGCACATAACACATAAGAAAAAGACAACCAAATTGGTAACGGAGTTCACCCCTCCAACTCACTAGGGTTACATCTCCGGACCTGCTTCAATTGGAAGGAAGATCCTTTATATTTCATCTTCAAATTAAGCTTTCATACATTCCAGTTCCATGGCTGAGCATTAGCCAAGCACTATGGATTTCAAAGGCTAAGTTTCCTATCCTTTCTCCTCCCTTTTCAAAGGCTCACATCATGAGTTTATATAGTTTTTCCCCATAACTCCCCAATCCACAATAGTAGGATCTCAAGACATTTTAAGGAAAGACAAACTCCATGATTCTAGTACTTTAAAACTTACTCAAGGCAAGAATGGTAAACCCAACTTCAAGGATCTTAACCATGCCAAGAAAGCTCAACCTCTTAATGAGAAATAGAAAATTAGTTTGTGAGGTCAATTCTCACATAAAACTATTTTCTCAAAATGAATAATAAGTGAATATTTTGGTGAGTCATTTTCCACTCACTTAGAACATTATCCACTTCATAATTTTTAAATAAAATAATGAATTAATTTACTCATTACTTTGTCACCCATCATAAAGTGTCTTCATGGTGAATAAGTAAACTTCTTTGTTGGTGGAGATCCTCCTGGATCAAACCTTCCCGAAAAGAAAATCTTTGGTCTCCAAAAGTATCAGCTTCAATCAACTCAACTGTATGCAAATGTCTCTGAAAGGCAAATTCCATCATGACTCCTTCACCTACCGTTCTTCGGAATCGGAAGATAATGCCAACACCTGCAACTGTTGCAACACAAATGCCTGAAAAGGCACATTCCTACAAGATTCCTTCACCTCAGTCCTTCAGAATCGGAATGCAAAATCCCACATCTGCATAAAGCTGCAACACAAATGCCTGAAAAAGGAACATCCCTTCAAGATCCCTTCACCTCAGTCCTTCAGAATCGGAATGCGAAAGTCCACATCTGCATAAAGCTGCAACCTGTAGCTGATCATACCTGTTTACAACACTTGCCAAGGGTTCATTGGTCAAGTTTACATGCCAAAATGGCTTTAGGAAAATTTCCTGATCCTATTTGCTTACAAAGATGCCAACAAGGCTTAATGCGTAAAAATACGCCTCTCACTCTCACTCTCCCTTACATAAGAGTGGCTAAAAACAAGCCTTTTCCAATGCTTCATAAGAATATTTTACATCATCTCTTTCATCGTTGGCCACTTTGGCCTTTTACATGGCATTGCAAAATTTTTGATGCCAAGATATGATGCCAACTATGGCCGCTTACATGGCAATTACAAAGTAATTTAAAGTTCCAAATATGTGCACAAAGGGAAAAAAAAAACAAATTGTTCAAAAACCCCTTTTAACATATGTATATAGAGGAGACCAAACCATATTCATTCACGCACTTTGATCGGAAATAAGATCAAGATGAAAGAATTTACACCAAGATGTGGCATATCATGGTCTCCTTTATTTTAAGAAGCTGGCTGATTTACTCCCAAAATGCGTGCATAGGCCTTCTGATAAAGACATTCTTGTACAACAGCTGTGCTATGATACACCAATGACCTCACCTTCCCGGCAGGGACCCACTTCAATATCAAGGCTTGACTTTTTGGATGCTACCACTCTGCAACAGTTTCATCGTGGTGACTGCCATAATGATGTATCAGGTTTCTTCACAACCTGAATCAAATCTACGATCTCTGGGGAAGGTATTCTCCACCTGCATCCAGGAGGCTTTACTTGCTGTCTAGCGTAATTTCTTATGATTTGTCCACTCACATTATCATAGCAAACATCCTTCAAGTAAAATATGAAGGGTTTCTGGCATGGATGTCTAGTCACAGGCCTGGTATTGAAGGCATATGCTGTAAAGTCTGCTCTTCTATACCAATTCAAGAATGTCCTGGAGGGCATCTCCAACTCACGAGGGGAAAATATGGTTCTGAAGATCTGAACTGCATAACCCCATGAGACTGATATAGACCATTCACGCTTCTTATCATAACAAATAGACTGTTGCATTATTCCAGCTGAATCTAATTTTACAGCTTTGCTTAAGTGCTGCAATGCCTTTACTCTGGTCATGTTGGGGAATATAGGTTCCACAACATCCAAATGGTGAAGTGACACCAAGGGAGTTAAAGGATGAGCTGTCAGTAATCCGAATAGATTACCATATACATCATACTGATGAAAGCCAGGCTCCTTTGTAAGCGGCACGCCCAACTCAGACATGCAGGTCTGTATCGTATATGTTTTATTTGCTAGCTCAGCTCCTACCTTGATCGTCTTTGTGCGAACTTGCAACTCGCTCGATCATGAAGCCACGCACCTGCACTGCAATCTAGTGGCCCGACCTTTTATCGGTGTCCCTGCATGACAACTACGAACTGATCTCTTTAATAACACTACTGATACCAAGGAGAAGAAGCGTCTTTGTCAACGGGGTGCGCCATATCATGATACCTTCTTCCCATCAAGAAAATTGCACGAGGGTTTACACCAGGGAATAGAGCAGTTGCTACTGCTAAAACCATGCCACCTTCAACAAACCTAAATTCTGATTTAAGCAGAGACAGAATTGACCTGTGGGAGAAAACAACATTGCACAGAAATATACAACAGGAACGTGCCCTTTGGCCAAACAAAATACCTGAAAACAATGTCTGTGCAACGAGAACATTTGGTAAAAATAATCTCGTTCAGAAATTGGATCAATGTTGCATCTCCATGATCTCTCTGATTGAGCTGGAAGTATCTGTCAAATGCCTAAACTTAACACATTCAGATGTTCCACGTGGATGATATTTAAAACTGAAAACATTGGCATGAATTGCTATTCCAATGCAGTATCATTAACGGTCATTACTATCCACGCTGCAGATACCACTTTAAACAATTGTAGTTCATATACAACAGGAATTAAAACGCCAACAGATCTGCCCAACTGAAACATAGAAAGGCAAAATATATATCAAAGTGAAGGATGTCGTGCCATTTTTTTACGCACGATACATCAAATGAATCTGCAGTGGTCATTCAACGTAACTGTTTTTCGCATCCACCACGTTGTCTACGTAACTGTTTGTCGCATCCACCACGTTGTCTGATCCGAACTTACATCCACCACCACTTTGTCAGATCTGAATCCCAGATCCAGTGAAGAGGGTTTAACTTGTCACAAATTTCACGAGGAATATCCACATGTCTCCACGGGTCGGATCCCACCTCCGGTAGCTATCCACGATCACCACGTAGTCACACAATCTCACGATCGATATCAGCAACCTCCACGTTGACAAAGAGCATCGCCCCTTCTTCGGTCAATTCCGTGCACAGATTCACCACATTGCCTCTGCGCCATCCAGGGAGCTGGTTACCAATGGCACCTGCATTCACTGACAAAACGCTGAGGAGATCCTCCAAACTGGAGGTATGCAGATACTCCAACATCAGCAATACTTCTGATGCATAGAACTTGGCCGCGTTGTCGTGGAATCTTTCCCTCGGCAGTCGAGTCACCTCTTGGGAACGTGGAGCGCAGGAAGCCTCACCTTATTCTTGTTCAAACAAAAAAATAGATTCCAGATCTTCTCATAACATCTGACCGCGAAATTTTGTTTTGGAAAATAAAACGAGACGGTTATTTCTCTCACCAGAAGTAGAAGAAGTAACTAAGGCTGCCAGCTAGTCACAAAAACCCTGGTGGATATCTCGAACACATCTGCACACCGATCACGAGAAGAGATCTTACCAATCCTCCAACATTAATGGGCAGTTACAACGGATCTTACAATAGCATCAACTATCGCTCCTTTATCATTGACAAATTTTATGTCCCTTACATGTGAACTATGACCATAATCTTCACGTGAAAAATGTCCGCTCCCCATTTCTGTTTTACTGAACGGCGATGCTTGTGTTCCAGCTATATAAGCAACTTCACCTCCGAAATCTACTCATTTGGATTCTCTTGTATACTTTTTATTCTGATCTGTTGTTGGTTCCCATTAGATGTAGACACCGGGGATATTGGTTTGTTGGTTATCAAAGCTGTGTGCTTTGATAACATCAACACCATGACCGCAACGCCGAACTGCCAACACAAAGCTTCGGTTGAGAGTGCAACAGAGCATTCAGTGGAGAGAGCACCACCACAACTACTTCTTGCTATACTGTAAATGAACTTGTCCACTTCCGATCTCAACAAAAGTACGGTATTCCACAGATAGCAGGGCAGTCTGCAAGTAGCCAGGAAAAGATATAGCGTTGGGAGTATCATGAATGCCTCCCAAGGTGTACACTCCACTAATGTTGAGGTAATATGCAAGCTGTATGGGTGTGCTGGGACGCACGTAGGAGACACCATTCATTGCATAGCGTTGTGTGCCATTGATCCACCTTCGGGCTGCTCTTTTTCTGCAAATTCCTTCTCCCGAACACGATCGAACATCTCTGCGATGCTTCCCTCGTTGGCCAAATCTGGTGGGACAGATTGTGCCGACAAGGAGAACGCAGATTGAATACAGAGCCCAACCAAAGCTCCATGTTCATCGACTACTACACAGATTCCAGCCTCCAGCCCAGGCCCAGGTATTGCTTCAGCACCAAAAAACGGAGCCACGACCACCTCTAAGGTCGAGAATACCATCGCCATCCTGATTTCTATAAATATCACTTCCTTTAAGTCTACGGTGCACATGGTTCTCCTGCCTTTGCCTTGATTTGACAAAATTTCAGGTTGCAATAACTTTTCGATCTGGAGGCTGTTTGACGCGATTCAAGCGTTGTCGGATTCCTCTTGTCGAGCTCTTCGCGATGGTGTCATTATTTGTTGATTCCGAGTCAGACAAATTTTGAGCACTTTTCATCAAAAGACGGATACCTGCCCCCATAAAACTCAAAATTTTGCAAAATATCATAAACATAACTTGCAGAAACATCATGAACTGCTTACCCAACTCGAACCAAGCATTTCTTTCTTGTAAGCGTGTTTTTTGAATGGTGAATGGAGCTTTCTTCACGAGCTCTTTCGCCATATGTTTGCTTGACTCTTGGCGAATTTAGGGGTGCAAATTCCAGCACTTCTTCTCCCAATGGCCACTGATTTTGCAGAAATTGCAGAAATTAGACCGTTTCCCATTCCACTGTGTCTTCATGATAGGAGGATTTAGAAAGTTCTCATTCTTCTTGGTCTCCCTTCTTGTGGGCACATCTGTCTTCTTAACCCACTCTTTCCTTGTATGATGCTTAACTACACCATAGTTAGCAGATCTATGAAAGCAATCACTTCTCTTATGTGCAAAAGTAGAATCTGAATGATTGTCATACCTTCTTGGCTTGTCCTTAAATTGATGGGGACTAGGTGGCTTGATTCCTTTCTTGGAATCAGGTGATGAAGAGATGAATTTTGTTTCAGCTACCTCTGAGCATTCTCCTTCTTCCCGTTGATAACCCAAACCTGCAAATGGTTGTCTTGGTACAACCTCCAATGGTTGGGTGATTCCTTGGCCATTTATGCCAATTCCACCTCCGCTATACCCCATCTTCGTGAGGATTTTCATGCCAACATTAGTTTCATATTGAGAGAGAAAAAAACTTGAAGTGACATCACATACCTCGGTTTGACATGCAACCTCCGTCGTCTCAACCTTGTGCAATTTAGACAATATCTCCTCTTTAGCTCGTAGCATCTCTTGAAGCTCTTGCTTATCGAGCAATAATCTTTGCAATTCTGCATTTTCGGCTTGAAGGCTTTCGTTTATCTCTTGCAACTCTTGCAGTCTTTCAGCGTGCTTCGTTCCTTTGCCCATCCTGCAAAGCAGTCACCTGCTCCGATACCACTTGATCCGATCACGGGTCAAGTACTACCCAACCATCACGCGTACGGTACTAAGATCTTTTAAAACGACTATGGCTTATACAAGTTTAAATGAGCATGTTAGTTCGCATACACATTTAACATGAATTAAACATAATCAGGAAGCACATAACACATAAGCGAAAGACAACCAAATTGGTAACAGAATTCACCCCTCCAACTCACTAGGGTTACATCTCCGGACCTGCTTCAATTGGAAGGCAGATCCTTTATATTTCATCTTCAAATTAAGCTTTCATACATTCCAGTTCCATGGCTGAGCATTAGCCAAGCACTATGGCTTTCAAAGGCTAAGTTTCCTATCCTTTCTCCTCCTCCTTTTCAAAGGCTCACATCATGAGTTTATATAGTTTTTCCCCATAACTCCCCAATCCACAATAGTAGGATCTCAAGACATTTTAAGGAAAGACAAACTCCATGATTCTAGGACTTTAAAACTTACTCAAGGAAAAAATGGCAAACCCAACTTCAAGGATCTTAACCATGCCAAGAAAGCTCAACCTCTTAATGAGAAATATCAAATTAGTTTGTGAGGTCAATTCTCACATAAAACTATTTTCTCAAAATGAATAATAAGTGAATATTTTGGTGAGTCATTTTCCACTCACTTAGAACATTATCCACTTCATAATTTTTAAATGAAATAATGAATTAATTTACTCATTACTTTGTCACCCATCATAAAGTGTCTTCATGGTGCATAAGTAAACTTCTTTGTTGGTGGAGATCCTCCTGGATTAGTAATGTTCATAGAATTCTTAACTGCTCTCTAGGATTACTTGTCTGTTGTTTGAGGTCTATTTGGCGAAATTCTAGTTGAAGAATCCTTTATTTCTCTTCAACTTTTCTATGTTATCATCCTGAAAGATTTTCTTGTTTTTAGTATGTTGAAGGATCCTTAATTTCCCTTTGAACCTACTTCATTCCTAAATTCATGTTCATTTCACACTCACTAAACCTACTTAGATCCGTTTGGCCTTGTTAACTTTCCCTATGAAACACCCTTGACCTATTATTGTACTTTTCAAGACCTTTGCAGAATCCATAGCCCAATGGATTGATTTTCTCTTACTCTACCTATTCTTCTTGACAACCTATCCAACCAACCAAAAAAAAAAAAAAACCCTATCACTATAACTAGCCTAAAATCAACCAAGTTAGATCCTTTACACAAACATAGAGAGAGCCCTCTCTTGATGTCAACCCAAGCAGCACCAGGGGCTAACCCAATATTTAATGAGAAGTTTTACCTACCAAATAAATATATTCTAGGTTAATAATGCTTTTTATGGTTTCTACTTGTCGAGATGTTTCCGTTGATATATGGCACGCAATGTAATTCTTCACGGTTTGAGATATATTTATGTTTGAAGTTTGTACCCTAGTTAGTGGGATAAAATCCCATGGGGTTGGGGAATGGGTCATTGAAAAGTCATAATTAATATTTTCTAAGCTTCTAAAATCCCTCCCACGTTGACTTGTAGAAGCCCCTCTCAACTTAATCATTCATATATATTGTGATCTTCATTTCCTCCTTAGGCAAGGGATTCGGCCATCTGAAACTGGTCATCGTGGAATTTTCACTCTAACGTTTTGTCTATGAAGGCTCAGAAGCTAAAATTTTTATGAGGCGAAGCTGAAATCCTAAGGAAGGTGCAATAAAAATTTTAGATCAAGTTGCGTAACATTTTTGGAGATATGATCTGTGGAATTAAGGGTTTTTGTAGGCTCCTGAAATTCATCTCAAAGAAGTGACCTTGGTAAATTCATCATAACTCTCTCTCTGAGTATCAGATTGGAATTCCGTAAAAATTGATGGATAGTGAACAACCTTTAATTTTCCTTCTATCAAGTTTAGAAGAAAATGAATAAACAGTGATACGTGGCACGTCGTACAAGTGCGCTCTGCTGGAACAATCCATAATTAGGGAAGTGTGAGAAATTGGGTATAACTCTCTCTTGAAGAATAAAAATTGGGCCAAACCTGTGGCATTGGAAAGAAGACTCAGAGGAATACTACAGGACTGAAAATTAGATATTTAGGATCTTAAATAACAGAGATACACCATATTCAATATCAATCTCCTAGAAGGCAGGAAAAAGTTAGATCATGTGTTCTCAAGGATTGCAAAGGACCAGACTTTATATGGCATAAAAGAAAAACAAGGTGCTGCAGAGGGTAGCATGACAAGAGAAGAAACCAAGGTGCATAACAGCAGCAAGAAGTTCATCATATGAAGTCTTCAAGTGGGCAGCACTGCATACAATCATTGTAAAGGTATCATTGTACTTAGTCATTGTAAATACGTTATTGTACAAATTGTACTAGTGTCTATCTACCAAAGGTTTGAAGAGGAAATGTTTGGAGGCTTAGGATCATCATTAGGTGGTTTTTTCAAAGTTGGGGTTATGGTCTAGTATATCTTCTTCTTCGACATCATTCTATATCATTTTAAAGTGGACCATTTTCCCTAGTATGGGAGTCCATTCTTATTTTATTCTTCTATAGGGTGGTAGGGTGGTGCTAGGGTGAGTTGTAGCTCATTGGGTGTTGGGGCATCCATTCAGTGACTACTGAAGAATCTCGAGCATTGGAGCATCCATCCAGTGGGATCTGGAGAAGAATGATTTTCTAGATTCTAGGAAGTTGGAGCTTTATTTTCAATTGGAGTTGAAAAGAATTAATAGAAAAGCATTAGGTGGTTTTTGTCCCAGAGTGGGTTTCCACCTTAAAAATTGTGTGCATTTGTGTTCCTCTTGTTTACTGCTATAATTGTACAAACAATGATAATAATTGAAGATTAAGTAATGCTCTAATTGAAAGAAATACTGATTCACCCCCCCTCTTAGTATTTCCAACAATTGGTATCAAAGCTTGGTTCCTTCAATAGCAATTTAACAACTGGAAGGAGGTCATGGAGCATACCAAGAATGGTGTACCTCTATTCAATGAAAATAATTATGCACTTTGGAAAGAAATAATGGAGGTCTATCTCTTGCCGCAAGGCTACGAAGTATGGGACACTGTTCAAAATGGATTTACATCAACCACAGATGAACAAGGTAAGAAAAAATTGGTAAATGATGCAAAAGAAAAGAATATTATTATCAGTGGACTTATTGAATCTGCTTATCATAAGGTGTTGGGTTGCAAAACTGCCAAAAATGTATGGGACAAGCTTGAGAATATATATGCAGGTGACTCAAATGTCAAAGAAGCAAAGCTTCAAATCTATAGAGAAAAATTTGAGCAACTCAAAATGAAATAAGATTGCAACATTGCTGCATACTTTCAATACGTTGATGAAATAACCAATACTCTGGAAGGATTGGGAGAGCCAGTTGACGAGAAGACTATTATACGGAAGATGCTTAGAATGTTACCAGGGAGATTCAACCCAAAGGTATCGGTCTTATAATACAGTGCAAATCTGGACAAACTCAGCAAAGAGGAATTGCATGGAGTTATCATAGCATATGAAATGAGACTTGATGAAGAAGAGGGTACTTCGCATCTAGAAACTGCGTTTGTTGCATCTAAAAAAACCAATAAGTATAAACAACCTTCAATTGAAAAGACATGCACTTGCAAGTGTGAAGAAAAGGGAGATGATGAAGAAGGTCTTTCAGATGAAGAATATGCTTACTTCACGATAAAACTACAAATTGGTAAGGGACAATTCAAAGGTAAACTTCCATTGATATGTTTCAGCTGTAATGAGGTTGAGCATTTTGCAGCAAAATGTCCAAAAAAAAGTAATGGCAACTCTAAAAGAAAGATAGGCTTTAAGAAATTCAACAGGCAAGGATCCAAAAGGAACTTTCTCTCTAAAGAAGATAGCTCATCATCCAATGAAGACAATGATAGTGAAGAATAAGCCAATGAGAGAGTATTGTTTATGGCCAAACACAATAAACCCAAGCACAATAAGCAAGAGGTATCAAACAACGAAGAAGAAGGATGGACCATAGACGAATTTTATGAGGAAGCAATCAAGCTTATAAAAGATCTCATGGCAGAGAAGATCCATTCCAAAACTCTTGAAGAACAAGTTCAAGGTCTCAAAATTGAAGTTGAAGAACACAAATGCATTGAAGAGTCACTTGAAAAGAATTTGGAAGAAAGAAACCAAGAAAGGGAAGAATTAGAAGCCCAAGTAGTCTCGCTGCATGAGGAAGTGAAGAAAGGAAAAATTATCTAAAACTATGCCAACAACTCAAGGGCATTGGAAGAACTCATCAACAATCAATGATATTACAATGAAAAAACTGGCATCGGTTACAAAGAAGAAGAAGCAGGACCTTCTACAACAAAATACAATGAACCTATGATATTTGACATGCATGAAGACTTCATTGGACAAGATTCCCAAGAACAACCTTGGAAGACAATTCCTCGACGAAAATTTCCATTCAGGTACCAACATATTTTTTATGGCTACTGTTATTCATGTGGAAAATTTGGTCATAAAGCTGTAGAATGTCGCACGTACCCTAGGAACGAATACAATTCCAGGAGATCTTTCAAATATGAACCTCCCAGGGCTTAATGGAATATAAATAGATTTGAACATTTAAGAAATAATATTGAATGTTACAAATGTCGAAACTTTGGACACATGTCCAAAGACTGCAGACTTGAAAATCCTCCAGAAGAATCTTCGAAGCCACAGAATGAACGAACATGGAAGAAGAAGAATAATGATAATTGTGCTCTCGCTCTCAAGGCTCAAAAGAACAAAGATGTGTGGTATGTTGATAGCAGTTGCTCAACGCATATGACTGGAGATAGAAATAAATTTGTATCTCTGAAAGAGAAGAAGGATGGAACCATGTCCTTTGGAAATGATGGATCGTCAAATGTTATAGGATCAGGTACTGTCACTCTCAGAACCAAAGATGTTCTAGCCAAGAAAGTTCTATTGGTTGAAAACATGAATCAAAATCTGCTCAGTGATGGACAAATGTGTGATCAAGGACACACAATACTATTCAACTCCATGAAATGTGAAATCAAGAAAGGCGTGTATGGTGAAATTGTGGCTACAGCAAGTCGAGCTCCAAACGAAATATATGTTCTGGATGAAGCAACTAAAGCATGTCTAATAGATAAAGAGGATGATACAATAATTGGTAGAAATGATGATCGTCTAAGTAAGAATTTTGCTACAAAGGTGCAAAGTTATTTCAAGATGTCTTTACTTGGTTGCAAATTAAGCATAGATGACTCATCTAAGGATGTGGATCAAAGGTTGTATAGATCTATGATTAGTAGTCTTCTATGTAATAGCCTCCCGACCAGATGTTATGCAAGCAGCTGGACAAGTAGCAAGATTCCAAGCAGCACCAAAAGAATCACATATCAAATATTCGCCAGCATTGGAATCTCTTTGCCAGAAGCTTGGGATTCTCCCAAGTTCTCATTATATTTTCCTTTTTCAGAATATAAAGGGGGAGTGGAAGTGTGTATAGGTCTGCAAGACGGTTGTGTGTCAGCACGAGTGGAAGTGTGTCCAGGTCCGTAGGATGGTTGTGTTTCAGGGGGAGTTACCCTTTTCCATGATGTCAAAGGGGGAGAGAATGTTGTAGGAAGAGGTGTCATGATCGCAGGGGGAGTACTTGTGTTGCCATCAATTCCAAATGGGGAGATTTTTGATCAGCGGTTGTCATTGATGTCAACCCAAGCAGCACCATGGGCTAACCCAATATTGAATGAGAAGTTTTACCTAACAAATTAATATATTCTGGGTCAATAATGATTTTGATGGTTTCTACTTGTCGAGATGTTTCCGTTGATATATGGCATGCCATGTAATTCTTCACGGTTTGAGAGATATTCATGTTTGAAGTTTGTATCCCAGTTAGTGGGCTAAAACCCCATGGGGTTGGGGCATGGGTCATTGAAAAGTCATAATTAATATTTTATAAGCTCCTAAAATCCCTCCCACGTTCACTTTTTTAAGCCCCTCTCAGCTTAAGCATTCATATATATTGTGATCTTCATTTCCTCCTTAGGCAAGGGATTCGGCCATCTGAAACAGGTCATCGTGGAATTTTTGCTCTAAATTTTTTTCTGCGAAGGCTCAGAAGCTGAAATTTTTATGTGGCAAAGCTGAAATCCTAAGGAATTTGTAGTAAAAATTCTAGATCAATTTGAGCAATATTTTTGGAGATATGATCTGTGGAAGTAAGGGTTTTTGCAGGCTCCTGAAATTCATCTCAAAGAAGTGACCTTGGTAAATTCGTTATAAATATCTCTATGAGTATCGGATTGGAATGTCGTAAAAAGTGATGGATAGTGCACAGTCTTTACTATTCTATCTATCAAGCTTAGAATAAAATGAACAAACAGTGACATGTGGAACGCCGTACAAGTGCGCTCTGCTGAAAAACTCCATAATTAGGGAAGTGTGAGAAATTGGGTATAACTCTCTCTTGAAAAATCCAAATTGGGTCAGACCTATGGCATTGGAAGGAAGACTGAAAGGACTACTACAGGACTAAAAATCAGATATTTAGGATCTGAAATAACAGAGATACACCAGATTCAATATCAAGCTCCTAGAAGGCAGGAAAAAGCTAGATCATGTGTTCTCAAGGATTGCAAAAGACCACACTTTCTATGGCATAAAAGAAAAACAAGGTACAGTAGAGGGTAGCATGACAAGAGCAGCACAAAGGTGCATAAAAGCAGCAATAATTTCATCATATGAAGTCTTCAAGTGGGCAGCACTGCATGCAATCATTATAAAGGTATCATTGTACTTAGTCATTGTAAGTACATTATTGTACAAATTGTACTAGTGTCTATCTACCAAAGGTTTGAAGAGGCAGTGTTGGGAGGTTTAGGATCATCATTAGGTGGTTGTGTAAAATTTTGGGTTATAGTCTATAATATCTTCTTCTTCTACATCATTCTATATCATTGTAAAGTGGACCATTTTCCCTGGTATGGGAGTCCATTCTTCTTTTATTCTTCTATAGGGTGGTAGGGTGTTGCTAGGGTGAGTTGTAGCTCATTGGGTGTTGGGGCATCCATTCAGTGACTACTGAAGAATCTCAGGCATTGGAGCATCCATCCAGTGGGAGCTGGAGAAGAATGATTTTCTAGATTCTAGGAAGTTGGAGCTTTATTTTCAATTGGAGTTGAAAAGAATTATTAGAAAGCATTAGGTGGTTTTTGTCCCGGAGTGGGTTTCCACCTTAAAAATTGTGTGCATTTGTGTTCTTCTTGTTTGCTGCTATCATTGTACAAACATTGATAATAATTGAAGATTAACTAATGCTCTAATTGAAAGAAATACTTATTCACCCCCCTCTCAGTATTTCCAACAATGTTAACCTTGTTTATTTGGTCATTGCCAATCTAAAAAATTATGGGGACCTAACAGTTAGGCTCATTAAAACATAAAATAGTGACAGGCTTGTCGATCATGTCAAGAAGCGAGCTTCATTCATCGCTAAAATTGTTAAATTATTAAATAGCATTACATTGTTCGCCCGAAAGGTTGAATGATAGATCAAGCATATGTTACCCTCCTCAAGCTTGTTAAAAATAAAGAGGTATTGGTTGAAAAATGATTGGGGAAAATTTGGGAAAGTGAAAAAAACTTTTACAGTAGCAGGTCACTCTTGAACATGACACTTCACTCCATCATCATGATTGTTTGGGCTAGGTAATGTTCTTGATGGTTCATTCATACCTATGGTTCATCATACCTTCACTTCAGTTTTGAGTCAATGCTGCCAACTCATCTCAATGTCATCGATATGTTCAAGAGAAGTCATCTAGTGAATACTCATCCTTCTGCAATACTCATAGACCTTCATTCTCATGACAGTCATCCCTAAAAATTTCTATATCAAGTCACATTTTGTCTTCAGAATCAGTAACTCCTGTTACACGATAAAGTGGCTTCCTGTCAACATCAAATCATGATGTAGGAAGTTTACTTAGAAACATCATCTTCCAGTACCATGAGGCTTGTTATAGTATCTACAAGATCCTCACTTCTGGACCTTTGAACGAAGGATTTTGTTTATCGTTCGACATCAAATCATCTATTCATGACTTATGAAATGTGTTGCAGTACCTTGAGAGCCATTAACATCAATAATGGTTCTCTCGCGTTTGTTAATAGCTCACATCATTGGCTGATAATGAAACGATGTCTTACCATGTTCAACTACAAATAATATATTCGCATGGCTAGAATTGTACCCGAATGATTGAGTGAACGAGATAAGAAGACCCCAGACTAGTTTCAGCCAACTGGGCTGCGATTTCAGGATTTTTGTACACATCATCTATACAGTGACTTTACATAAAGATCGTCATCCGAACATTGGCCTATATATTTAGGCATGTCTGTATTGGGAAACATTCCAATGTAGACGAGTTTCTTCACTATGTACATGTTATTAGATAGTTTATGTATTGAGCATGGAAATTCCTTCCTTTAACAATTCGTGATTAAGAGGATATATCATGATGTAATGTATTGTAAGATTGATGTAGGTTGCCACTCTGCTTCAGTACCAGTCCATCATATCATAAAGCATCTCATTCAAAAAAATATTGTTATTATTATGAATTCATGCTTTAGGGAGAAGCTGTTATAGGTCAATTTGGGCATCATTCCCAATTACCTTGTCAAAATGGACATCATCCCCAGGACCAATAGAATAGGGTCTATCATCCCCTATCATTTTAGTTGCTACATTCCCTAAGACAAGAACAAACCATTCATGACTTCCATTGCAAGGTTTCCATAGTTTGAAGTATATGTTATATCACCTATGAGCTCAATAATACAGCCTCTCAAGGGACTATCTGCTTTGCATATGAAACTCCCTTCATTCAAGGGTGTTCTGCAATGCACTTCCCTACATTTAAGAGTGTGTTGGTTAGATGGGAGTAAAATTCTCATTGTCTCGTAATCTCCACATAGCCAGTGCCTTCTAGAAGAGTCCATATGTGTCAAACTTCGAATCCATGTGTCCATCTAACACCTATGAGCTTGGGAACATGTCTTGCTTATTATTAGAAAGTCATTGATTGAGAAACTACCTTCAGTTGCCTATAAAGTGAGCACATATCCTAGTGCTAGAAAGGAAGAAATTGGGTATCCTCTATGGGTAGGTGTGGAAGCCAAACAGTCACAAAGGAGTCCAAGTGACCTTGGAATGCGGAATCCAAGGGTCACACCTAATGTAATATAAATGTATGTCTATGAGTAATAGAAATGTAACTAACGCTTATCCTATCTCTTGTTTGTTTAGTTTGTCATCTACCATGTGTGTGTTTAACATGGCATCAGAGCCATGATGAGTGGCCTTCTTCCTCATTGTGCATTTTATTGTTAAGTTAATTCTTGCCCTGCTCATATTCGAGCCACTAGTTTTTGTGGCCTCCACCTCAGTGTGCATGTTCTAAATTTTATTTTTTCCATTTTGAGCCTAATTCAATGTCATATTCTCTACACACTCAATGACCTTAACTCCCTGTGCTATTTTTCTAAATATCTTGTACACTAACGTTCTCTTTGATCCACGTACAATGCTAAGAATACTTAGAAACTTGCAATGCCAAACATCTTGCCAAATCTCGTTGGATTCAGTTACTCTATCTAGACCTCTTCATCTCCTATTTTGGCATTGTCAAGATTTGTTTGTTATTATATAATTCTTCATATTTTTCTTCCATTATAGTAAGCGTTACTGATTTAGTTCCATTATACTCCATACGCACTTCGCAGTCGACCCTCATAAGCGCAACCTAAGTTGTCTCTGAGCCTGCACCCTCACACACCCTTCAACACCTCCTCTGTCGACCCTGTCGGATTATTTGAAAAAACCAAAGTGTATGCATCATAAGTGTGAACTATGCGAAATAGCTTGCAGAGCCACATGCTCTTCATCATTTGTCACTTCTTTTGCAATGATTGTGAATATATATTGTATGTAAGGCGCAATTTTATTCGTAGTATGTTGACTAAATTGAAACAAGACACCCAAATGAAGCTTCCCTTATTTGAACATTAGTAGGAAATGTTGTTTCGCAAGTAACGCACATAATATAGTTCCTTTCCATTTCATTTTCAATGTTTTTCTATGCAAAATCAAGGGCATTGTACAAAGCCTTTGTTTCTGTAAGGCATACATCACTGTTACCGTCTAGTGCATTCATGCCTTGAACAACAACTGTGAGAATAGATTTCACTTGATCCTGTGTAAGAAAATCTAATGATATCTCTTCACAAACATACCCGAGAGTTTCCAGGGTAGCTTGTTTCAGAGTCACTCGCTTTTCTAATTGAGGGCTTCCCATATTCACCAATAAAACACCAACTAGTTCCGGCCATTCTTGGCGAGGGATTTCATTCACTGCTATCTTAGAAATGACTTGCAAAGATGTATGTCTTGCACCTGGGATAGTTGAAGAGAGTGTCTGGAGAAGCCCACTCTTGATTTGAGCCTTGACAGAGGGATCAAGAGCAACCCAACAATTGACGAACTCTTCCTTCCTGGTAGCTTCTTTGGCATCCAAGGATTTTTTTCAAAATAAGGCCAGGCAAACTCTGACTCTCCGATGGTTTATCATTATTTCCGAGTTCCATAGACAATGACAGGAGGAAACCCACTAAGTTTCGTTCTTGAAACTTCCTGATATTTTCTTCAGCAATTTTACAAAGATTCCCATGTGACAGAGCCACGGTGGGCAGTGTATGATGTGGGCACCGTGAGGAGGTCATATTATAGTGGGAGGCTCTGTTAAGTTCTATTCAAGTTATGGTGTGTTGAATAATATCAAATTCATGCTTTATATATGTGTTGGAGCTCCTTGGTTCATATAACGTTGGTATGACTTTCCAAAATTCATATGATGAATTTTAATTGATCTTTATGCGTTGGGTGTTTTAGAAATTGAAAGCTCTTTGGAAGTATTATCTGCATACAGTTATTTTCTAAATGAAAATAATTGAAAAGTTATTAGAATTATTGAGAAATTTAATCATGTATACTCCTGAAAGAACAATTAAAGTAAAAAGAGACACTCTCAGAGATATTCAAATCTCTCTCCAAAATGCACATGAAAATATATATTTTTTGCAGCTTGAATCTCAGCTACAACAAGAAGAATTACAACAGTGGAGTCATCATTCTAAACTTGTTTCTATTCAAAAAATTGAAACTGACTCCCATAAACAGCAAGACAGTAATGTTGTAGTCGGCTCACATTCAATTCCTTGTACAAGAGCATATTTACATGCAGATGCAGTAGCTCAGTCTTCACTTCCCAAGCCCATCATCAGACCTTGGGAAGAGCTTGTCCATAACAAGCACATAACAGGGCTTGGATATGACAAGGAATTGTCCTTTCATATTCCAAACTAATCCAAGCCCATCAAATTTCAGAGTGCCAGATTTATTCATGATATCTCACCTACAACTATTCCAGATCCTGCTCCTCTTCCAAATCCGAAAAAAGAGATTGAAAAATGCTAACACTGTCATCAAGTTGGCCATATGAAATATCATGGTTTCAATCTTAACCCACGCAAGCACTGTGGTCGGTACACCCATTCTTCACAAATATGCTTCAGAAACAAGCCTCTTGCAAGAAAAAATATTCATCTTGGATGGATCGCTTCTTGGCAATTGGCATCAACAACCAAGAGGATGTTTAAGTCCCATGTCAGAACTTGTTCTCGAATATTGAGAAAACTTGTAGTTGAGTTTTCGCCATCATCTCACCTTGTACCTAAGAGGGGGGAAAATGGTGGTCATCTACAAGCTTCGACACCACATCAAGCGAGCCTGAGCCACAATCTGTCATTTCAGATTTAGATTTGTAGCGAGAGACACAATAGTTCAAGCGAGCCTGAGCCACAATTCGTTGTTCCAGATTAAGAGTTGTAGCTAGAGACACAGATGCCCATGAGCATGCCTTTGGCTGGTGGACAACCTTAAACCATCCATGTGAGGTTGATATTCTTCCTCTTCAAAGAATTCAGGACACTTACTCTAGTAGAATCCCTCGGCTCCTTGCCAAATTTAGAAGAGTTCCGGGAACTACAATAAGCATTGCATGCCAGTGTTGGTGGTCATCCTCAAACCACCTCTTTATGCCAAAATTTTAGAGAGATGATTTAGCCTAAATGCTTCCATGCATACTTTGCAAATTTGTATTACAACTCTCTTCTTGGACTCACACATACCCCTTCAGATTAAGCGGGGGAATTTTGGACATCTAATATTCTATGGGTAGGTGTGGAAGATGAATAGTCACAAAGGAGTCCAAGTGACCTTAGAATGTGAAATCCAAGGGTCAAACCCAATGTAATATAAATGTACATCTATGAGTAATATAAATGTAACTAATCCTTATCATATCTCTTATGTGTTTATTTTCTCATCTACCATGTGTGTGTTTAACACAAATGTTGTTGGATTCTCAATTGAGTGTGTGATAAGAGTGATATGTTGCTGGTGATATGTTTATTGTCATGAGGCTAGGATGATGCTAGAGCTGGTGACATTAAATCGATCACTGGTTGTAACCTCCCCCTTCTATCCTTTAATAAATATTTCTACTCATTTTCCCATATATGTATCTGTTTATGTTTCTACTTTTCATATGATGTATTCTTAACTGATATATATGTTTCATGTTTAATAGATTTAATTGATTAAGATAAACATGCATCTTTATATTTCAGTCTCTTTTCTGTTTAATGTTTATACTTGCAGGAATTAGTCTGGCGATATAAGTTGGATTGGAAGCTACAGCAAAAGCGATAGAAGGAGAATAGGAAGTTCTTAGATCACAAGTAAGTTCCTCTATCTTTCTGTGTGTCTATTTACTCTTACAGAAATTTTCTACAAAGTCTTTGATCTGTTGTTATAAATGCATAGCACCACTTTTAGGGAATGTGTTTTATCCGTAATTCATAATTCCACATAACACTCCCAAAGATTCAGTCCACCTAGCTAAATGTAGGTTTTCATCTTATTTTCCTGCATAGGTCCCTTCCAACTGAGTATTGGGTTGTTCAATGCGTAGTTGCATCATATGGGTACATTATTTCCAATTGACTAAGTTGTCCCTCTATGTCTCCCACCAGTATGTTGGAGTTGAGCGTAGAGCTATGTTAAGCACATGGAACCGCTATTTTTCTGGAACAAACTTTTCAAACTCATCTAAGAAGAAAGTGAGACTAACTATACCATCATAATAAGTTAGTTCCCACACCTCAGAGGATATGCATTGTAGAGATCTGGTGACTTGGTTGCAACGCAGTGTTGAGACTTTGTCTAAACGATTCTGCCAATTCTCCAATTCATTATCTCATTCTGAATGGCTTGAACTATCTCCATCCTAGCTAAGCCTTCCATCTACTACGGGATTGATCCAATCTTCATCTCATTCAATCAGTTTGTAGATATGATCAACATCCTCTTCTGTGCTCACCATTTTTGCATATCTTTCTCTCTGTCGGATCCAGTGGGACTACAACCTTGGTTCCATTGTTTTCAAATACCATACTTATGTGCTTGAGATTGATGATAATGTCCATGTAAATAGCCCAATCTAGAGCCAAGAATGTGGGGTATGGATCTGTATCATCAACAATCTGAATAAATTCAAAATCAGCAAGCACCTTAACTCCTTCGATATCAACTATGAGTCTATAAATCCTACACATAGGGATAATATTCTACTAATTCGACAAGAAAATTTGTACTACAGACCATTACCTGTCAGGTTCTCTCATTTTCTGCCAATTCTTCTTTGGAATCACATTTGTGTCAGAGCCCAAATCCAAAATAACCTGGTCCATTTTCAAATTCTCCTATCTAAGCAGTCAGGTGCATCTCTCAGCTTGTTCTTCTCTTGTTCATGTAGATATTATTGAGAGCCTTTTCCTCCATCTAGGGCTGTTGTTTTTGGGCACAACTGTTAATCAAATCTTGAAGGTTCTCCATGGCCTTATTATTGTGAAAAAGCTTGATATAGGCCTGAAAAAATAGTTTTATCTCTGCAGACTCACTCCCTTTGTTAGCATCCATGGAAATTTTGCTTGCTACCTTGGATGTGCCAGGATCCATGTATTCCTTCTTTGTTGCGAAAAAGTTGTCCTTTTCCCTTTGTAGTTTGAATCTTTCATTTTTCTCAAGATCTCTTTGGACCCAAACATCAGTGACAACCCTTTTATCTTATGCTTTATTTTCTCCAGTTTCTATGCCACTTCTGGCTGCTATATTTATGCTAGGTTCTTTAGTGCACAATTCGACTCTCATCATTTGAACATTATGCATAGGAGTCTGTGAAATTATTCTATTGCATTTTTTCAAATTGTACAGGGAAATATTCAAGAACATGAGGGAACTGCCTACAATACTTGCAATATTTTTGTGTGGGGTTCGGGTAGTCAGGCAGATAATGACCAACTTCTTTGCAATTATAAAAAATGATGTGTCCTCTTCCATGACCAGCTCCTATACCCCTTCCTCGTCATCTACCTAGAAACCCACCATGCTCAGCTGGTGATGCAGGTGAATCTGGCCCTCTACCCTTAGCCTACAATTTGTACGAAGTAGCCTTCTCAATCATTCGATCGAAGCTACAATAATGCTTATCATCGTGTCCCACAAATCGACAGAATGTGCATAAAGGTTGTTGTAGCTACAAAATATATTTACCCATAATAGGGAAGAATTCTATCATATGTAGTTAGTTTTTTTGGAAAATCGCACACCATAGTTTTGGAGCCTCACAAGGCCTTGCTTCGTTCTTAATTAGAATTGATCCTCCAACTGCCAGATAGTTAGTATATATTGGACATTGATCCCTATGACGTCCCTCAGCTTTATATCATGCATGATCCATGTGGATATTGGTGGCCACTTTTCTATGCCACTTGAACACCCACCATTGTTTCTTTTAGTTTTTCAGTTTCCTTAATTGTAGCACAATCTACTATTTTTAGCCGTTTTTCAGCTCCTGAACTTCCAGAGTCATTTTGAGACCCTAAATGATGTTTTTTTGGGAACACTGAGAGAAACATGAGTCTTTGACTGATGTTAATCACTCAAATATTGTATTCCTTGGATATATGTTTCTAACGAGGTATTGTGTGCATCAAACATAGATCGTATGCCAAAGTTACGTCCCCGGGATGTTGATGAACCAATTTACCCAAACGGGGCCCATAGTTTTGGCGCTTCATCTCCTAGGGTTAGGTTTTTGGATTTTTATGGTTTTCCATTGTTTCTCAACAATAAATAGGACTTTGAGCCTCATTGTAACATAGTTCAGAGGCTGGTAGCCAGCACATCTCTTCTCAAAGATAATCCTACCAATTCCCTAGCTAGTTTATTTCCATTATGCCTATAAGCATATTTGTGTAATATGATATTAATGAAATGATTTTTTATTTCCGTTGGAAATATATATTTATTTCTATATCTTATTGTTTTCCTTCATAAATTTGGATCAGTGGTATCATAGAGGTTTTCTCTTTCACTGTTTTTCTTTGCATGTCCCCAACGAGGTTAGGGTATAAGGAGTTAGGGTTCAATCTCATTGAACCCTTGCAAGGTCAGACTCGCAAACCCTGACAACCTCCCATGGAGGAAGAAAATAAAGACGAGGGAGTAGGAGATCCTATCAAATTATTGCTCGAGGAGGACCCCAAAAAGAAAACGAACACAATAATGGGTAAATTTTCCAAGATCCTTCAATGACTGCCCACCGAGGATGCAGCTACATCTAGCAACCACTCTGGAGGTGCCACTCCTTTCAAGGTACAAGTCAACTTCGACATTCGTTTATTTAAAGGCCAGATAGGTGCAGATGTTGTAGATAGATGGTTGAGTTTGTTGGAAGTGTTATAGGTCTATTTGGGCATCATTCCCAACGAATTGGTTAACGGGACATCATTTCCAGGACCAATGAATAGGTTCTATCATCCCCTATCATTTCAGTTGCTACATGCCCTAAGACAAAGAACAAGAAAAATCATTCATGGCTCTCATCTACAAAGGTTTCCAAGATTTGAAGTTTATAATATATCATATGAGAGCTCACCAACAATGTCTCTAAAGGGACTAAGTCCGTTGCATATCTAGGTAGCCCCATTCAAGGCTGCTTTGCAAAGAACTTCCCAACACTCATAGGTGTGTTGGTCACATTGGGAGCGAAATTCTCATTGTTTCGGAATCTCCACTTGGCCAGTGTCTTCTAGAAGATTTCACATGAGTCAAATTTCGAATCCATGTGTCCATTTGGCATCTACAAGATTGGGAACATGTATTGCCTAATATTAGAAAGCCATTTATTGTAAAAGTACCTTCAGCTCCTCTATAAATGAAGCATAGATCTTAATTTTTGACAAGAAATAATTTGAGTAGAGAAATGTTGGTGGAATTTCAATTAAGGAGTTGATTTGTGTAACATGCTTCTGGAAAGATATGCATTGTGATGAGGTTGGGATGCTACTGGAGATGGTCACTTAAAAACAATCACTAGGTTGTAACCTCCCTTTCTATCCATTAATAAAGATTGTTGCTTACTTTTCAACATATGTATCTGTATAACCTCATGTTTTCCATATTATGAATTCTTATATGATGTATATGGTGCATGCTTCATTTATTTAGCTAAATAACTTGAATAGACATCTATATTATTGCTATCTCTTGTTGTTTAGTGTTCATTCTTGCAGGAAATATTTTGCATAGTCGGCTGGAATTTGAAGCTACAACAAAAGCGACAGAAGGAGACTTTGGAAGTGCTTGGACTCCAAGTAAGATTCTTATTTCATTCTATGTGTCTATTCATATTTATGAAAAGTAGTCGCAAAATCTTTAATCTATTGTTCTAGATAAGCATCTGTCTAGGGAAGAATGATTTATCCGTAATTCATAATTCCGCATAACAAATTGGCGACTCCGCTGGGGAAATTTACCCTTCATCCTAGGTGTATTTGCCTCTGATTTTCTCTGTTTATTCACCCAGTAGCTTTTACTCAGAAATATTAAGTTTTTATAAATCCAAATTTTCATTAGAAGTGTGTTAAACAATTGTGTTTTTCATTGTACACTATGCCCAATGCACTGTTTGACAGGACACAGTGCTTTGCATAGCACTGCCTCCCTTTCAAGCCTGCGTTACAGAGCACTGTCTCTCTTTAAAGGCTGCGTTGCTTCCTGAAACCATCCAAATTCCTTTTATTTTTTCATTGAAATTTTTTTCAGTTTGTTCTCTGATGTGTTTTGAAAAGACTGAGCCTCATATTAACCAGTGAAATTATCTAACTCTTCCTCCTTTGAAAGAAATTTTGTTCAATGTTTGTTTAAAGTGTTTTTATTTATCATTAATGAATTTATTTCAAAGTATTTTTATTTTCGCATTAGATCCATTTGCCTTTAAAAAGGAAATTGTTGTAACTTCTTCATTTCCTGATAGGAGAAATTGTTGTTTATATTCCTCATTTCTCAAAAGTAAAGGGCATTTGTTTTTGTTGATTTAGTGCACTTAGTTTCTTTTATACATTCATAACATTAAAGCAAATGAAAGGAAAAACTTGCATTTGCATGTAGTGGATTGTGTGATTTGCAAAAGAAAATTTAGGAAATCTACATTTAGTTTGTGCTCTTTGATTTGTTTGCTCTCAAATTGATTGCTCTTTCCCTCTAGTAGCTAGGATTTTCATTGAAAAACTAAAAGTGAAATATTTCTTATCATTCTTAGTTTGCATTTTAGGAATTTCCAATACATCATCACGGTGAATCATTGAAAGGAAAATTTATAGACAAGTTCAACTTAACATTTATCTCAATTTACCTAACAAAACATTGGAACCATAACGATAACATTTAGAAGGTCTAGCATAGAGACATGTTCCAGCGTTGTAAAACATAGCAGCTGTCATTAAATTGTCTGCGATACATTCCGAGTGTGATACCTCACTCCACGTACGTAAGTATATTGTGGCTCATCCACATACTTTTGGGTATATCGGGCGGTGTTACAGTATGAAAAGTATAAAGGGGTGCTCTCACTGTGCAGTTTCGCATCAGACAACGCTAATACGGACTTGGGCCTCTTCGTACCTTCGGGTATATTTGGGAGGAAAAATTTTAGGTGTTATCCATACAAAGTGAACTGAGTTAGCCCCCTTGTAAATTGTGATACATCAAACACAGCATTCAGGGAGATTGCCTTCCCATACTTCTTGGTTCGCCAGGAGGTATTATGCAGTTTAGAGTTTCTTGGTAAACCCTTTTTCCTAGCATTACCCTTTTATTTTGTTTATTTTTTTTGGTTAAAATAAATTAGTAATCATGGAAGAAAAAAATCCTTTCCCCCGTCGTTCATGTATATTAGCATTAAACCAACCTTTACCACTAGAAGTTACTTCTGGTAGGTGAAGGCGATCACGCTTTGTTGAATTAAGTACAATTCGTACCTCTAGTGAAACATCATCTTTCCATAAACCAGAGTTAGCTCAAGTGATTTCTACACATCTCGGTTTGTCTACTGTTGTCGAAACGGAGTCTTCACAGCTACCCATGGTCACGATCCATCCAATCAGTGAGACCATACCTCCTAGACCTGATGTTGTTCAACCATAAATTGATCCAGATCTTGTATCTTATTTGCTAGTACATCTGAATCCTGAAGTCGTATAACCAAAAGTTGTTCCTACCTTGGTCATCCCACAAATTTCTCTAGCCATTGAGTCTCCCATATCACACATTCAACCACATGAAATATACTTTGGGACCGATGGTGAAATACTGCCACCTAGTTTAATTGCGATTGAAGAAATCCCACAAGACAAGCCACCTTTAACACCAACCCATTTTGGGGAGGACCTTTACTTGTATGGGTATTTTCCTCAATCGTTACCATTTTCTTTTGTTGATTCTGTTCCTATTCAAACTCTAGTTGATTCAAAAGGGTGTACATTTGGTCAAGCAACCATGCATAAATAAACATCTTCGGTTGGGCCATCTATTCCAATTACGTTAGAACATACCCTCGCTACCCCATCGATGTTCACAACTTCACCAAAGTCATATTTTCATGGTGGCCCTATGGTCCCATCAGGTTACAAATCATTATCTAGAATTTTCTCTGCTGCATCTTCAAACCCATGTACTTTACCAATGTCATCATCAGGTATTCTAATTGGTAATCCTATAGTGAGTACTGAATGGTTTGATTCTTTATATACATCATCAGGGCAATATCAAGTCGGTCCTTCTGGGTCTATTACTTCAAGTACCATATGAACTGGACTCCCAGATTTTGAAGAGAAATATTTTTCATTTTATTATCCTCCTCATGCTAAGGGGAAACCTTTGGTCACCCAATATAATAGTACTCCATCACTTTTTTTTCAACCTAATTTCGAAATGAATGTTTTTCAATGGAAACTCACTCTACCTATCTAACCACAAATGGTTGTACACTCGTATCAACTAGTTCAACATGTTACACCCACATCATTTCCACTTTTTAATACATCTTTACCCTTGTTACAGAATAAAAATGTTGTATAACAACCTTATCAAGCAGGTCCTTCAACTCAATACCCTCAAATATTGGGTCCACAGACTCCAAATCCTTCGGT
The DNA here is from genome assembly GCA_034641835.2 of Pinus albicaulis. Taxonomy (NCBI): domain Eukaryota; kingdom Viridiplantae; phylum Streptophyta; class Pinopsida; order Pinales; family Pinaceae; genus Pinus; species Pinus albicaulis. The sequence goes on along the minus strand of CM076582.1, from coordinate 667,489,473 downwards.
TAATTTACAAAAACCTGTATCTGGAATCATTTATTCACAAGATGGTTTACCATTTTATGGGATTTCACAGCCACAACTTAGTTATGCCTATCAACCGAATCCGAGTTATCCTAATTTGTTTTATAACATTGGTGGACAGACCCCTTGGCAGCCTCAGGTGAAAATTCCTCAAAATTCATTTCAAAAAGTATCTTATCCAGGTTTTGGTCAACAGAATCCTCAAGCGTTTTCTCTTCAAAACAATCCCTATCTGGGTTACCAGTAATAGATTCCTTATGCTGGTACTCACAGGCCTGTTGCTCAAGCAATTCCATCTTACCCTGGCTATGCTCAACCTAACCTTAATAGACAGTTTCCCTTTTTTGCAACTTTAGAGTTACCATATTTAAATTAGCTAACTATTGATCCAATTAATTATGCTCCTTGGTGGCCGGTGATACCTCACAAATTTCCCTCCTATATTCCTAAGTTCAATGGAAACCCTGGAGAAGATTTGTCGACTCATGTGATGACTTATCATTTATGGTGTTCATCAAACTCCCTGAATGATGATTGTTGGACCAGAACTGTAATCTATGGATAAATTATGCTTCCCTATGTAGGTGTTAGCCTAGAAAAACAGGTGAAAGACTATAATACCATTTCTCCTAACTTAGAACAGATACACAAAGAGGATTGGATGCTTACTTGTTTCAGTCTCTTCCAAATGGCTCCTTCCTGTCGCTTCCAATACAATTGTTATAAGTCAATTTGGGCACCATTCCCAATGACCTGGTTAACTGGGCATCATCTCTAGGACTGATGATCAAGGATCTATCATTCCCTATCATCTCAGTTGCTATATGCCCTAAGATAGGAAAAAACATGAATCAAACAAGCCTTTCATCAAGCAAGGTTTTCCATGGTTTGAAGCTTATTATTAAACATGTGGGAGCTCACCAACGTACGCTCTAAGGGGCCTAAGTGCATTTCATATGCAGGTAGCCCCATTCAAGGCTTCTCTACAAAGCACTTCCCGACATTCAAAGGTGCGTTGGTCACATTGGGAGAAAAATTCTCATTGTTCCGGAATCTCCACTTGGTCAATGTCTTCTAAAAGGGTTCACATGTGTCAAGCTTCTGATCCAAGTGTCCATTTAACATCTACATGGATGGAAACATGTCTTGCCTATTTTTGGAATTTTATTGATTAAAAAACTACCTACAATTCATTTATAAATTGCACACAAATCCAAGTGTTTGGAGGAAGAATTTCATTAGGGAAATGCAGGAGAATTTTCAATAGAGAGTTTGATTTGTGGAGCTACTGCTAGAGAGATTTATGTTGTGATGAGACTTGGGAACTCTGCTAGAAGGCCACTTCAAATCAGTCACTAGGTTGTAACCTCTCCTTCTATCATCAATAAAGAGTACTTCTTGGTTTTCCCTACATGCATCTACGTTTACATTGATTTTCTATATTGCAAGATCTTGGTTGATGAATGTAGTTTATGCTTAACTGATTTAGCTAAATAGCTTGAATATATATCTATATTATTGCACTTCTTCTATTTCAATGTTCTTTCTTGCAAGAAGCATTCAGCCATTTAAAACCACTTGAATTTGAACTTGTAGTGGAAGTGACATAAAGGATCCATTTGGAAGCGACTGAAACAAGTAAGCATCCAATCCTCTCTCTGTATCTGTTCTGAGTTAGGAGAAATGGTAGTATAGTCTTTCATCTATTGTTCTAGGCTGACACCTGCCTAGGGAAGTGTAATTTATCTGTAGATTACAATTCTGGCCCAACAAACTGGTGACTCGACTGGGGAGAATTTCTCTTGTTTCTAGGTGTTTTAGTCTCTGATCTACTTTCTAAATCCACCCAGTAGATGTTTCACTTAAAGATTATACTTTTTCAGAGCTTAATTTGCAAAGTTAGTGAGCCAAACTGTAGCTTTTTCTTTTTTTACTGCACTCAACACACCCTTGTTCAAGGTACAGTGCTTTGTAGAGAAATGTCTCCCTTGTCATCTTGCGTTGCAGAGCACTATCTCCCTTGAAGATTATGTTGGCTCCTAAAAGGAACAAATCCCCTTGAATCTGACTTTGTACTTTGCTTCAGTTTTGTTTGCTAGTTTGTTCTGAAAATTTTGATGCTCTATTGACCAATAACTCTATATATGTCTTCTCCTTTGATTGAAATTTTTTTCTATGTTGTTTTAAAAAAAAAAAATCATTATCATTGACAAGTTGATTTCAAAGTATTTTTGTGGTCGCATTAAGAATCATTTTCTTTTAAAATAGGAAATTGTCGTAAAATATTCATTTCCTTGATAGGAGAAATTGTTGTTGAAATCCTCATTTTTCCTTCAAAATAGAAATTGTTTTTTGTATTGTTCATTTCTCGAAAGTAAAAAGCATTTCGATTATTGATCTAGTGCACCTAGTTTCTTTTCTGCATTCATAACATTAAGGAAACTGAAAAGAAAAACTTGCATTTTCATGTAGGATTGTGTGTTTTTTGCAAAAGGAACATTAGGAAATCTGCATTTAGTTTGAGATTCATTGATTTTGTTTTGTTCATTGATTTTTTTTCTCACAAATTATTTTCTCTCTTTCCAAAAAAACCTAGCATTCTCTTACCTTAGTAGCTAGGTATTTCATTGAAAAAGATGAAAGTGAAAGTTTGTTTATCATTCTTAGCTGCATGTTAGGATTTTTATATACATCATCATGGTGAACCTGAAAGGAAAACTTTTAAGCAAGATCAACATAAAATAAATCTCAGTTTACTTGAAAACGCATTGGAACATTAATGATAACATTTATAGGTCTAGGCTAGAGATGTGTTATGGTGTCGTAAAACATAGTAGTTGTCCTTAACTTGTCTGTGATACATTTCGAGCGTGATACCTCACTCCATGTATGTAATTTTATCATAGCTCATCCACATAATTTCAGGTATATCAGGTGGTGTTACAATACGATAAGTAGAAAGGGGTGCTCTCACTATGCGGTTTCACATCAGACAACACTAATACAGACTTGGGCCTCCACGTACCTTCAGGTATATTTGGGAGGAAAAATTTTAGGAGCTATCCATCCATAGTGAACCGAGTCGGCCGCCCTAAAATTGTGATACAATGAACATAAAATTTTGGGAGATTACCTGCCCGTACTTCTTGGTTCGCTAGGAGGTATTCTACAGTTCACAGTTTCTTGGTAAACCCTTTTGCCTAGCATTGCCCTCTTTTTGTTTTTTTTTTTTTTTTGGATAAAATAAATCAGTAATCATGGAAGAGCACAATCCTACCCCCCATCATTCGTGTAGATTAGCTTTAAAACCATATTTACCACCAGAATTTATTTCTGGTAGGCGAAGGCGATCACGATCTGCCGAATCAAGTACAATTTGTACCTCTGGCGAAACATCATCATTTAAACCAGAGTTAGCTCAAATTGTTTCCACACATCTCGGTTCATCTACTGTTGTCAAAATGTAGTCTTCACAGCTACCTGTTTTCATGATCCATTCAATCGCTGAGACCATACCTCATGGACCCGAAGTTGTTCAATCACACATTGATCCAGATCCTGTCTCTTCTTTACCAGAATCTCTGAATCCTAAATCTGAATAGCCCAAAAAATTCTGTAGCCACTAAAACTCATATTCCACACAGTCAACCATCTAAAATATATTTTGGGCCTGACGGTGAATTTCTTCCTCCTGGTTTAATCGTGATTGAAGAAATCCCACAACCTGATACACATTTAAGTCAAACCCACTTTGGGGGAGACCTTTACCTGTACCAGTCATTTCCTCAATCTTTTCCATCTGCTTTTGTTGATCCCATTTCCATTCAATATCCTGTTGATTTTGGAGAGTATACATTTGGTCAAACAACCATGTTTGAACCAGCATCTTCGGTCGAATTTGCTGTTCCAATTACATCAGATCCTACCCTTGCTACTCCGTCGATGTTCACAACATCACAAGAGTCATATTTTCACGGTGGCCCTTCAGTCCCAACAGGTTACAAATCACTATCTGGCACTTTCTCTGGTGCACCTTCACATTCATGGTCTTTGCCAATGTCATCATCTGGTGTTTTAACTAGTATTCCTATAGTTAATACTGAACGACTTGATTCATCAATATCAAGCCGGTCATTATGGGTCAATTCCTTTAAGTACCATATCAACTGGACTCCCATCATTTGGAGAACTATATTTTCCATCTTATTATCCTCCTTATGCTGGGGGGAAACCTATGGTCACCCAATATGACAATACTCAGTCACATTTTGGTCAAACTAATGTTGACATGAATGTTTGTCAATGGCAGCCCGCTCTGCCTATCCAACCACAAATGGTTGTCCAATCGTATCAACCAATTCAGCATGTTACACCCACTTAAATACCACTTGTTCATACATCTATACCCGTGTTACAAAATCAAAATATTGTACATCAACCTTATCAAGCGAGTTCTTCAACTCAATATCAAAATCCTTTGGTTAATTTACAACAACCTGTATCAGGGATCATTTACTCACAAGCTGGTCCACCATTTTATGGGATGTTACAAACACAATATGGTTATACATATCAATTGAAGCCAACTTATACTAATTTGGGTTATAAAATTGGTGGACAGAATCCTTGGCAGCCACATGCGCAAATTCCTCAAACTTCATATCAACAAGTACCATATCTAGGTTTTGGTCAACATAATTCTCAAGCGTTTTCCATGAAAAACAACCCCTATCTGGGTTACCAACATCAAATCCCATATGCTAGTGCTCAAAGACCTGTTTCTCAAGAAATTCCATCTTATCCTGGTTATGCTTAACCTGACCTTAATAGACAATTTCCTTTTGTTGCAACCTTGGAATTACCAGATTTAAACTGGTTAACCAATGATCCTATCAATTATACTCCTTGGTGGTCAGTAATACCACATAAATTACCCTCCAAAATTCCTAAATTCAATGGAAACCCTAGAGAAGACCCATCAACTCATGTTATGACTTATTATTTATGGTGTTCATCAAATTCCCTAAATTATGATTCTGTTAGATTACGTCTTTTTCAGCGAATGCTCACACGTCTGACAACTAAATGGTACATTGAATTACCTAGAGCTTCTTTCGACAATTTCACTGCCTTAGAAACTATATTTTTGACCCATTTACAGTTACCGATCAGATATGAAACTGGAATGGAACTCTTGACCAACTTCAAACTGAGTAATGCTACTCACATTTCAGATCATATTCATGAGTGGCGTCATCGTCAACGAATGGTTAAGACATTTTTTCCTGACCAGATTCTTGCTGAATGGTTCATCAAATCCCTGTTACCATCTATAATAGAGGATGTGGCTAAAGGTGGCGTTGTCCCTCATGCCCAGTATTTAGACTTGATTTATACTCAGTCTGGCATGCTCTATGAGAAAATCCCAAATGCTCCACGATCTAATTTTAATGTTCCTCCTCAAATAAAGGACTCTCATGCTGGAGATGGCATGATAGGCACTGTAAATGTACACAACACTACTACATCTGATCCTGCTCCTACTTTCTAAATCAATGTCGTCTCATTTGACAAAGGCAAAAGTGATAAGCAACCAAGAAGTAAGAAAAAGGGGAAATCAAAGAAAAAGAAAACTTCTAACACGCAGGAACGATCATCTGATCAACCGTCAGGACCATAGAAACCTTGTTATCCATGCATAGTCTGTAATGAGGAACATTTTTTTAGGGATTTTCCTCACCGTGCTGAAGTCTCAAAAATCATCAAGACTTATAATGCATCAGCTGTGTTGATAGACCCATTTCCAAATCCAGACACAAATTTGGTTGCTACAGATCCAGCTCCTAGTTCCCATGTGTTAATTTTATCCACTACAAAACGTTCACAACATATTTTGGTGTCGACATGGAATAAATACTATGGTAGTCTGGCCATTGATCAGCCTACTACCTCGAAAACGAATCCATCTAATGAATTAGTACCACCTCCTGTTATTCTTGAATTGACGATTAAGCCACCGAAGGGAGTAATTCATAAATCGACATATAATCCTCGAGCTAGAGCTGCACAAAAATTATAATATAGTTGAAGATTTGGCTCAATCCCCTTCAGCTATGTCTGCTCTTGAGGTATTACAAAATTATCCCTCCCAGAAGCAGGCTTTATTGTTGGCCATTGGTGGAATTGATCCAACTGATTCTAATGTTGTCATCTTTAATCATACGGGCTATGTGTCACAGCTACCAAAAGAATTGGCATTCTCCATCCAAGTAAATTTTCTCAATCACCTTGTTCATCGTACTAGTATTGATGAGGGAGCATCTACGTGCATTATGTCTCTAAACTGTTGGAAGTCACTTGGCTCACCATGATTATCGCAAATCAACGACATTGAAGGCTTTTGATGGAAGAACATATAAACCTTTTGGTATTATCAATAACTTGCAAGTTGAATTAGGGGGAAAAACAATAATTATTGATGTTGAGGTTGTTGACAGACCCCTTGACTATAATATTCTGCTCAGAAGACCATGGTTATATGTGATGACTGCAATTTTTTCTACATATTTTAGAATGGTTTCCTTTCCTCATAAAGGTACTATTACAGTCATTAATCAATTATCCTTTTTTGACTCCGCTTCACAGGTAACTGGAAGCGTTTCATATATTCACTTACCCCAACTAGAAATCCAGAACATTGGTGTAGGAATCTTAAAGGATTCCACTCTTATGGGAAATTTTTCATTACTGCCGCCCGCGACATCGGCAAAAATTGCAAGCATAGAGACCTGCTACATGATCTCTTTCACTCTATTTGGCTTAAGGAAGAGTATGGGTGATTCTGATATTTCTACGTTGGATGATGTTTTACCGCTCAGCCCTATTGAGATACAATAGAAATCAATCTATTTGGATTGGGCGGAAAATCCAAAATTAGCATCGCCGAGTGTTTGGGTTGATCATTCGTTAGATTTTGGTACTCCATCTGATCCATTTTCCTCAAAAATTTTGACATATGAAAATATTTTGGAAGCTATGATGGTAGAAGGAGAACAATGGGAAGATTATCATCATCGTTCCCATCTTCCTGATTATGAATAAAATAATCTCATTGAATCTAAGAAAAATTTATCGAATATTGAAGAAACAATTTCTATCGATATTTCGACTAAACCTAGCATTGTAGAAAATATTCATGTCGGTGTATCTTGTTCTTCATCAGAACTTGATTCATATCACTCTCTTTTTCATGAATTTAGTGATGTATTCGCTTGGTCTTATGAGGAAATGATAGACATAGATACTAGTATAGTTGAACACACTATTAATATGTATCCTAATGTCAAACCGGTGCATCAATGGCTTTGTCATGTTCATCCGAAGAAAGCCGCTGCCATCAAAGTAGAAGTTAAAAATCTTTTGCGTGCTGGTTTCATTTACCCTATTCCGCTAACTGAGTGGGTTTCCAATATCGTTCCTGTTATGAAAAAAGAAGGAACCATTAGAGTGTGTGTTGATTATTGGGATGTTAATCAGGCTTGTCCAAAAGACAACTATCCTACTCCCTTGATTGACCAGATTATTGATGACTGTGCTGGATGTGAAATGTTTTCTTTCATGGATGGATTTTTCGGCTACAATAAAATCAATATCTGCCCAGATGACCAACATAAGACAACATTCATCTGTCCCTGGGGCACATTCGCATATTGGAAACTCCCGTTTGGTTTAAATAATGATGGAGAAACTTTTCGGAGAGCAATGGATTATGATTTCAACGACATCAAACACATTGTTCAACCATATCTAGATGATTTACCAGTGCATTCACGAAAATGGACTGATCACCCGATAAATTTGAAAGCCATTTTCCTACACTATCGACACTACAAGATACGCCTGAATCCGCACAAATGTGTGTTTTGTGTTGGTTCTAGTCAGTTGCTCGGATTCGTAGTCTCAAAAGAAGGAATTCAAATAGACCCATTAAAGGTACAAGCCATTCTTGATTTTCCTGCACCATCAAACCTACTTCAAATATAGAAACTTCAAGGAAAGGCTAACTTCCTGAGAAGGTTCATTCCAAACTACGCCAAAATGGCTAAAGGATTTACTTGATTATTGAAAAAGGGGGTTCCCTTCCATTGGGACCAAGTTGTGCAAGCTTCTTTTAATGCTGTCAAGGACCATCCTGTCTGAGCGTCATTAATGTATCCTGCAAATTATAAAAATGATTATTTCCTATATATGACCACGGTTGAAATGACCATCACTATGGTTTTGGTCCAAGTAGAAGATGGAATTGAACATCCGATCTATTATTTGATTCGTAATCTCAATGATATGGAAGTTAAGTAGTTGTACGTAGAAAATCTTGCCTTGGCAGATGTTCAATATGTCCAAAGATCTCACCATTATATCATGCTCCGAAAAACAACAATAGTTTCAAATTGCAACCCCATGACTTACATATTATCACGTCAATTGTTGGGGGGGGGGATATTCAAAATGGATCATCATTTTGTAGGAATTTGATTTGGAATTCATCAAATCCAAGTCAAAGAAGTCTTTAGTTTTGGATGAGCTTCTCTGTGACCTTCCCTATGATAATACTGCAACTATGTCGAAACCACCTATTCCAGACGAGTCACTATTTCTGATCGGATCATTTGATCCCTGGTATGGAGATTTCATCATTTATCTCCAAACCCAAACTTTTTGACCTAATACCTCTCGCTCTGATCAACAACGTATTCGATACCAAGCCAAATATTATCTAATCATTGGTGATACACTTTATTGTCATGGTGTCAATACCATTTTAAGGAGGTGCCTCACTCATGAGGAGGCCGAAAAATTGTTAAATGATTTCCATGTTGGGGCTTGTGGTGGAAATTTATCTGGTTATGCTGCCGCGCAGAATATACTCCGCGTTGGTTACTTTTGGCCTACTATTTTTTGAGATTGTATCCTCGCAGTCAGAAATTGTCATGCATGCAAGATTTATGACCGTAAAATCCACAAACCGCCAGCACCAATGCATCCTATTGTCTCTTCTGGACCATTTACTAAATGGGGTATCGATTTCATGACCTGTAACCCTCCTTCGTCGGGGTGGGGGGGGATAGTTATATTATTGTTGCAGTCGACTATTTTACCAAATGGGCCAAAGCAATGTCTACATTCAATAACACAGGACAAATAGCTACATTGTTTTTCTTCAATCATGTCATTGCATGGTTTGGGGTCCCATAGGCTATAGTTACGGATCATGGGAAGAATTTTCACAACCATATGATGTATGAATTAACAACCAAGTTAGGATTGTCACATGATAATTCTACTCCTTGTTATCCACAATCAAATGGACAAGTTGAGGCTATTAACAAAATTCTTAAACGAATTCTTCAACGAATGATAGGAGTCCATAAAAGGAACTAGCACTTGATCATGTACTCCTCCTTGTGGTCGTATCGAACCTCAGTGAGAAACACAACCAGATTTACTCCTTTTCAATGGGTGTATGGTCTGGAAGCTATCTTACCAATCCAATGCGAAATATCATCGTTAAAACTCATGATAGACTTGTTACCTGGCACCTCAGAAGAAGAAGAGTGTCTCCATAACCTCATCCATCTAGATGAAACGCGTCATGAATCCCAATTGGCCAACGAAGCACATAAGAGATGTGCGCAATATGACAAAAATGTCCAGCCTCGCATCTACTCAGAGGGCGACTTGGTCCTTCTTTACGACCAAGAAGATGATGTAATAGGTACAGGGAAATTCGAGCCATTATGGCATGGCCCCTATATTTTCAAAAGAGTTCTTGCTAAGGGTGCCTACGAGTTAGTTGATTACGATGGGATTCCATTGGCACAACCTAGAAATGGGTTGTATTTGAAACATTACTATGCTTAATCATGAGCATGGTAATTTTTTGTATTATATTGTTTATATGCTGTTGATTTGCATTCACTATCTTAATTTTTCTCTTAGAGTTTTCTTGACGTTAGTAATCCGCTTTACATTTCATCGCAGATGACTGAATCTTTGGAACCATTTGTTGGATATGCTGATGGTTCTAGTCATAGTACACAAAATCTATCCTCTACAGCATGGGCCATTTTCGCTCCGAATGACAAGTTAGTAAGTTTTCAAGGGATTAGTATTGGTAGACCGACGAATAATATTGCTGAGTATAGTGCATTGATTAAACTTCTCTCTGATGCCATTTCATTTGGTATTAACCATATAATCATAAGGTTAGACTCACAACTTGTGGTACTACAACTTACTAATATTTATACTATTAGAAATCTAACACTGCTTAGATTTTTTCTTAGATTTCGAATTTTGGAGAGAGATTTCGATTTCATTCAATATCAACACATTTCTAGAAATCTGAACACTTTAACTGATTCATTATCTAATCAATTTTTAGACAGAAATTTGCAACATAGGTAAATAAAACATTCACATCATTGAATATGATTGCGTATTAAACATAGGAAAAAATATGAAAAAATATATATAGATAGTTATAGGTTTTTTACAAAATTTATGCCCAAGACATGTTGGTCATCTGACCTCAAAATGAATGCAAAAGGTCATAAGTAAACTAGTGGTGCTCATGATAGCATGCTATAGATCTAGAAATCCTATGGAGCAACTGCATCCAATGGTTAGGAACCCCAATTGTGTGTTACTGCAGTTACATGGTAAGCTCTTCGATATGGAAATGTAGAATCCCAAAGGTCAACCCCTCCATGTGCTGCTGGAGCTCAGCAAGAGTCTTAGCCATATCAAGGTCCTAAAGGACTGCTCTCCTGATAGCCCTCTTTGTTGGCGCATCTGCTTCATGCTCTGGTTCCTCTACTGGTCGAAAGCGACCGATATTTGCATTACATTAAACATTTAGTTTAGTCTTGGAAAGAAATAAAAAACAAAAGCATTTCTATAAACCTTATAAAAATCAAAAAACATGGTCAAATCAATCTTACCTATTGCACCCCATTGAGCACTTTCTGGTAAAACTAGATCTGGATCTCCTCGGAAGTCGACACCTGCATATACATATTCATCAATGGCGATAATATGTCAACTGAACCAGGCGAAGAATGCAGTCGAGAACACAATGGTTTATTGGCCTAAATTCTGACCCATGAGTTCTACCCTTCTCTGCATTAGAGGATATCTAGGACTGGATATATCCAATGTTACATGTTGTAGCTGCATCAATGGAATCCGTTCCAAAGCAAAAGAGATAAGGATGGAATCGTAACTGAAATTTTTCTTCCTTCCTCCCTTTTCTTTATTCAGTTGTTCCTTTATCTTAGATAGAACAGCTTCAGACCAGTTGAAAATTGTTGGCTCTAAACATTCTAGTGCATACTGCATATACGATCTGTTCGCTACATGGAGTGTAATGGTGCCAGCTAGTTTAGCAATCATGAATAGGATGGTTCTCAAGGGAAAATCCATGACATCACAGATGTTTATTTTTCCATATTTTCTAGGTTCTAACCCCGGATAGCAATACTGCATAACATAATCCCTCACTGTTTCTCCTCCAACGGTAGATCCTGTGAATGAAATGGGAAAACCTCTCCTCGAAAAACTTTTGAGAAAATACACATCCTCAACTGTTATGGACAACGCTTGATTTTTTATGTGAAATTCCTCTCTCGCTGGATCCCATGCTCAAACAAGGAATTATATGAGTTATATTTTTTGCCTCATTCCCAACAGTTTAAAGTACTTAAGTAGCCCACAATCTCTTAAAGCTCTTACAGTACCCAGATCATTTAAGGAAATAATATCTTGTTCTTCATGTTCTCTTTCTCTCCATGTAATTGTCATTATAATCTGATGGAAACCTGAAAAATCAACCATAAGATCCGTTAGATACCATTCATTGCAAAAAACTAGGCAAATTTTGGACATAGCATGAAAACAAAAAACTTCAACTGTGCCCAACGCACTCCCTGGGCTGAGAAAGTGCATTTCGCATGCTGGTACACTTCATTTTACCTATTATGCAATGCAGTTTTTGACATTCAGGGGTGCGTTGCCCTCAATTTTGGCAGAATTTACCCTAGGGACCTCAAAACCCTAAAATTTTTCAAGGAAAGATAATGAAATGAATACTGAAAGAAAGAGGAGGTTTTTACTACTGACCTGGATCAAATGGCGATGAAATATGTCCACTGAAAAGACCACAATCAATGACTAAAGTTCAGGGAAAAAATCAAGTTTAGAACTCCAAAATGAAATGGTAACTATGGAATGGTAAAAATTAAGAGTGAAACTACTTTATATAGTCATTTAATTACTTGCAAATTAAATTTATTGCTATGACTATAGTTTTATTATATTTTTATCATGAAACATACATTTTTCATCCATTTGATGTTGTTCTAAACAGGAAATACAACTGACGAACATCTTAGTCGTGCATATTTATTTCAAGAAATCCTTGACCAGGAAGCATGATTTTTCTCCTTATTTTTCGAGCTTTGTTAAAAAAGAAAAAGGATTTGAAGCACACTTTTATCTCTTTTTCGAGCTTCTATAACAGTGAAAAAGGAACCCATGGAATATTCTTTTAGCTCTTTTCAGACTCTGATAATGTGAAAAGATTTCCGACAACTTGTCATTTCGAGCTCGTTAAAGTAAATGAATTGATCACTGCTCAGTATAAGTTTAACCCTTTTCCAGACTGAGATAGATTATTTACGAAAAAGGAATACCTTGGTTAAACATGACCAAAGAGGTTCTTTCAGATATTATTTTACACGTGTTCGGATCTGAGAGACAAATTTATGAAAAAGTACTTTTGGAGTCCTCTTTTGTCCTCTTTTTAAGACTCTCTAAACATGAAAAAGGACCGAGCTATCACTATCGTTAACCTCGTTAAAACATAAAATAGCGACGGGCTTGTCAATCATGGCAAGATACGAGTTTCATCATCACTAGACTTGTTAAATTATTAAATAGAAATACTTTATTCTTTATTCTCCTGAAGGGTTGAATTATAGATCAAGAAAATGTTATCCTCCTCAAGCTTGTTAAAAAATAAAGAGGTACTAGCCGACAAATGGCTGGGGAAAATTTGGGAAAAGAAAGTAAAGTTTCTTTTTGGTAGCAAGTCACTCTTGAACATGACACTTCTTTCACTCCATGTCCGTGACTGTTTGGTTTGGGTAATCATCTTGACAGTTCATTCACACCTATGGTTCATCATACCTTCAATTCAGTTTTGGGTCAATGCTGCCAACTCATCACAGTGTCGTCGATATGTTCAAGAGAAGTCATCCAATGATTAAGAACTCATCCATCTGCAATACTCATAAACCTTCATTTTCATGACCATCATCCCTAAAAATTGCTATATCAAGTCATACCCTTGTCTCCGAAATAAGTAACTCCCATTTTCCAATAAGGTGACTTCCTGTTGAAAAAAAATCAATATCCAGGAAGTTCACTTAGAAACATCAGATTCTAGTACCATGAGGGTTGTTACAACATTGAGAAGATCCTCGCTTCTGGACCTTTGACTGAAATATTTTGTTTGGCGTTTGACATCAAATCATCTATTCACACCTTATGAAATGTACTGTAGTACCTTGAGGGGCATTTTCATTAATGGTGGTTCTCTCACCTTTGTTAATCGCTCACATCATTGGCTGGTAATCAAACGATGTCTTTCCATGTTCAACAACAAATAAGAAGACCCCGGATCTAGTTTTAGCCATCCAGGCTACAATTTCAGGATTGTTGTACACATCATCTGTACGATGACTTTACATACAGATTGTCATCCAAACATGGGCCTATATCTGTAGGCGATGTCTGCATCTGGGAAACATTCCAATGTAAACGACTTTCTGAATTATGTACATGTTATTATATTGTTTTATGTGCTGACTATGGGAATGCCTACCCTCAGTAATTATGATCAATAGAGGATATATCATGATGTAATTTATTTTAATATTGATGCAGGTGAGCATTCCACTTTGTTTCCAGGCTCGTCACAGTGTAAATCATCTCAATAAAATGTTATTATTATTTGGATCTCATGCTTTAGGGGGAAATTGTTCTAGGTCAATTTGGGCACCATTCCCAATTACCTGGTTATCTGGGCATCATCTCCAGGACTGATGATCAAGGGTCTATCATTCCCTATAATCTCAGTTTATATATTCCCTAAGATAGGAAACAACATGAATCAAACAAGACTTTCATCAAGCAAGGTTTTCCATGGTTTGAAGCTTATTATTAAACATGTGGGAGCTCACCAATGGAGGCTATAAGGGGCCTAAGTGTGTTTCATATGCAGGTAGCCGCATTCAAGGCTGCTATGCAAAGAACTTCCTGACATTCAAAGGTGCGTTGGTCACACTGGGAGCGAAATTCTCATTGTTCCAGAATCTCCACTTGGTCAGTGTCTTCTAGAAGGGTTCACATGTGTCAAGCTTTGGATCTAAGTGTCCATTTGACATCTACATGGATGTAAACATGTCTTTCTTATTTTTGGAATGTTATTGATTACAAAACAACCTACAGTTCATCTATAAATTGAACACAAATCTAAGTGTTTGGAGGAAGAATTTGAGTAGGGAAATGCTAGAGAATTTTCAATAGAGAGTTTGATTTGTGGAGCTGCTACGGGAGAGATTTATGCTATGATGAGACTTGGGAACTCTGCTAGAAGGTCACTTCAAATAAGTCACTAGGTTGTAACCTCTCCTTCTATCATCAATAAAGTGTATTTCTTGTTTTTCCCTACAGGCATCTATGTTTACTTTGATTTTCCATATTACAACATCTTGGTTGATGAATATAATTTATGTTTAACTGATTTAGCTAACTAGCTTGAATAGATATCTATATCATTGCATCTTATGTTGTTTTAGTGTTCTTTCTTGCAGGAAGCATTCAGCCATTTAAAACCACTTGAATTTGAAGATGTAGTGGAAGCGACAGAAAGGAGCCATTTGGAAGCGACTAAAACAAGTAAGCATCCAATCCTCTCTCTGTATCTATTCTGAGTTAGGAGAAATTGTAGTATATTCTTTCACTTGTTTTTCTAGGCTAACACTTTCCTAGGGAAGTGTAATTTGTCCGTATATTACAATTCTGGCCCAACAACAACTTCAAATTCAAGCGGTTTTGTTGGTTGAATGCTTCCTGCAAGAAAGAACACTGAAACAACAGAAGATGCAATAATATAGATATCTATTCAAGCTAGCTAGCTAAATCAGTTAAGCATAAACTACATTCATCAACTAAGATCTTACAACATGGAAAATTAAAGTAAACATAGATGCATGTAGGGAAAAACAAGAAGTACTCTTTATTGATGATAGAAGGAGAGGTTACAACCTAGTGAATGATTTGAAGTTACCTTCTAGCAGAGTTCCCAGGTCACTCATCACATCATAAATCTCTCTAGTAGCAACTCCACAAATCAAACTCTCTATTGAAAATTCTCCACCATTTCTCTACTCAAATTCTTCCTCTTCAAACACTTAGATCTATGTTCAATTTATAGATGAACTGTAGGTTTTTTTTTTAATCAATAACATTCCAAAAATAGGTAAGACATGTTTCCAGTCATGTAGATGTCAAATGGACACTTGGATCTGAAGCTTGACGCATGTGAACCGTTCTACAAGACACTGCCCAAGTGGAGATTCCAGAACAATGATAATTTCACTCCCAATGTGACCAATGCACCTTTGAATGTTAGGAAGTGATCTACAGATCAGCCTTGAATGGGGCTACTTTCATATGCAATGCACTTAGGCCCCTTATATCCTGCGTTGGTGAGCTCTCATATGTTAAATAATAAGCTTCAAACCATGGAAACCCTTGCTTGATGAAAGTCTTGTTTGATTTATGTTTTTTCTTGTCTTAGGGAATGTATCAAATGAGATGATAGGCAATGATAAGCCCTTGATCATCAGTCCTGGAGATGATGCCTAGTTAACCAGGTCATTGGGAATGATGCCCAAATTGACCTATAACAATTTCCCCCTAAAGCATGAGATCCAAGTAATAACAGTAACATTTGATTGAGATGATTTACACTCTGATGAGCCTGGAAACAAAGAGGAACGGTCACCTGCATCAATATTACAGTACATTACATCATGATATATCCTCTATTGATCATAATTGCTGAGGGTAGGCATTCCCATAGTCAGCACATAAAACAATCTAATAACATGTACATAATTCAGAAAGTCTTCTACATTGGAATGTTTCCAAGATGTAGGCACACCTATAGATATAGGGCCACGTTTGGATGACAATCTGTATGTAAGGTCACTGTACAGATGATGTGTGAAAAAATCCTGAAATCACAGCCCTAATGGCTGAAACTAGGTCTGGGGTTTTCTTATCTCATTCACTCAATCATTCGGGTACAAGTATAGCCATGCGAATATATGATTTTTCATCGAACATGGAAAGACATCCTTTGATTACCAACCAATGATGTGAGATGTTAACAAACGCGAGAGAACCACCATTAATGTCAATGTCCCTCAAGGTACTGCAATACATTTCGTAAGGTGTGAATATATGATTTGATGTCGAACACCAAACAAGATCTTTCGGTAAATGGTTTAGAAGTGAGGCTCTTGTCGATGCTGTAACAAGCCTCATGGTACTAGAATCTAATGTTTCTAAGTGAACTTCCTAGATATTGATTTGCTGTCAACATGAAGTCACCTTATTGTAAAACTGGAGTTACTGATTTCAGAGATAATGGTATGACTTGATATAGAAATTTTCAAGGATGACGGTCATGAAAATGAAGTTTTATGAGTATTGCAGATGGATGAGTTCTTAATCACTAGATGAATTCTCTTGAACATATCTTCGACACTGTAATGAGTTGGCAGCATTGACCCAAAAATTAAGTGAAGTTATGATGAACCATAGGTGTGAATGAACCCTCAAGATGATTACCCAACCCAAACAGTCATGGACATGGAGTGAAATAAGTTTCATGTTCAAGAGCAACTTGCTACAAAAAAGAAAATTTGCTTGCTTTTCCCAAATTTTCCCTGGTCATTTGTCTACCAGTACCTCTTTATTTTTTAACAAGATTGAGGAGGATAACATTTTCTTGATCTATAATTCAACCCTTCGGGAAAATAAAGTATCACTATTTAATAATTTAATGAGTCTATTGATGAATGAAACTTGATCCTTGCCATGATTGACAAGCCCGTCGCTATTTTATGTTTCAACGTGCTTAATGACACTGATAGCCCAGTCCATTTTCATATTTAGAGAGTTTGAAAAAGAGGACAAAAGAGGACTCCAAACGTAATTTTTCGTAAATTTGTCTCTCAGATCCGAAAAAGTGTAAAATAATATCTGAAAGAAACTCTTTGGTCATGTTTAACCAAGGTATTCATTTTTCATAAATAATCTATCTCAGTCCGGAAAATGGTTAAACTTATACTGAGTAGATATCAATTCATTTACTTTAACAAGCTCGAAATGACAAGTGCTCAACAATCTTTTCAAATCATCGAAGTTTGAAAAGAGCTGAAAGAAGACTCTAGGGGTTCCTTTTTCATTGTTATCGAAGCTCGAAAAAGATATAAAAGTGCGCTTCAAATCCTTTTTCATTTTTATCAAAGCTCGAAAAATAGGGAGTAAAAGCATGCTTTGTGGTCAAGTCTTTCTTGAAATAAATCTGCATGACTAATTTTTTTGTCAGTTGTATTTCCTATTCAGAACAACATAAAATGGATTAAAAATACCTGTTTCATGATAAAAACATAATAAAACTATAGTCATACAATAAATTTAACTTTCAAGTAATTAAATGACTATAAAAAGTAGTTTCATTATTCACTTTTACCATTCCATAGTTACCATTTGTATTTTGTAGCTATGAACTTGATTTTGCCCCTGAACTTTAGTTGTCAATTGTGGTCATTTCTGTGGATGGATTTCATCGTTGTTTGATCCATGTTAGTAACATGAACCTCCTCGTTCTTTCAGTATTCATTTCATTACCATTATTTGTAGTTTATTAGGGTTTTGAGGCCCCTAGGGTAAATTATGCCCAAATTGAGGGCAACCCACCCCTAAATGTCGAAACCTACATTGCATAGAAGGTACAGTGAAGTGTACCTACATATGCTATGCACTGTCTCAGCCCAGGGAGTGCGTTGGGTGCAATTGAAGTTTTTGGTTTTCATGTTGTGTCCAAAATTTTCCTAGTTTTTTGAAATGAATGGTATCTAATGGATCTTATGGTTGATTTTCAGGTTTCCATTGGATTATAATGACGATTACATGGGGATAAAGAGAACATGAAGAACAAGATATGATTGCCTTGAATGATTCGGGTACTGTAAGAGCTTTAAGAGATTGCAGGCTACATAAGTAGTTCAAATTTTTGTGAATGAGGCAACAAATAGAACTCCTAGAATTCCTTGTTTGAGAATGGGATTTGGTGATAAAGGCATTTCACATAAAAAATCAAGTGTTTTCCATAATATTTGAGGATGTGTATTTTCTCACAGGTTTTTTGAGGAGAGGTTTTCCCATTTCACTCATAGGATCTATCGTTGGAGGAGAAACAGTGAGGGATTATGTTATGCAGTATTTCTATCCAGGGTCAGAACCTAGCATAGATGGAAAAATAAACATCTGTGATGTCAGGGATTTTTTTTTTAGCACCATCCTATTCACAATCGCTAAACTAGTTGGCACTGTTACACTCCATGTAGCGAACAGATCGTATATGCAGAATGCGCTAGAGTGCTTACAGCCAACAGTCTTCAACTAGTCTGAAGTTGTTCTATCTCAGATAAAGAAACAAATAAATAAAGCAAAGGGAGGAAGGAAGAAAAATTTTAGTTATGGTTCCATCCTTATCTCTTTCGCTTTGGAACTGATTCCACTGATGTAGCCACAACATGTAACATTGGATATATACAGTCCTAGAGATCCTTGAATGCAGAGATGGGTAGAAATCATGGGTCGGAATTCAGGCCAATCGACCATTGTGTTCTCAACTGCATTCTTCATTTGGTTTCGGTGACAGATCGTCGCCATCAATGAGTATGCATACGCAGGCGTTGACTTTCGAGGAGATCCAGATCTAGTTTTACTAGAAGGCACTCAGTGGTGTGCAATAGGTGAGATTGATTTGACCATTTTTCTTTTATTTTTATAAGGTTTATACAATTTTTTTTGTGTTTTAATTTCTTTCCAAGACTAAACTAAATGTAATGCAGATATTGGTCGTGTTCAACCAGTAGAGGAACCAAAGCGCGAAGCAGATGCGCCAGCAGAGAGGGTTGTCGGGAGAGCAGTCCTTCAAGACCTTCATATGGTTGAGACTCTTGTTGAGCTCCAGCAGCACATAGAGGGGTTTACCTTCGGAATTCTAGATTTTCGGATCGAAGAGATTCCCATGCAATTGCAACAACACACAATTGGGGTTCCTAACCATTGGATTTGGTTGCTCCGTAGGATTGCTAGATCTATAACGTGCTATCATGAGCACCACTAGTTTACTTATGAATTTTTGATTACATTTTTAGGTCAAATGACCAACATGTCTTAGGAAAAAATTTAAAAAAAAAATATAACTATCTATCTATATGTTTTCAGAGTTTTTCTTATGTTTAATTCGCAATCCTATTCAATTATGTGAATGATTTCTTTACCCATGTCACAAATGTCTATCTAAAACTTGATTAGCTAATGAATCAGTTAAATTGTTCATATTTATGGAAATGTGTTAATATTGAATGAAATCAAAATGTCTCTCCAAAAGTCGAACTCTTAGGAACAATCTAAGAAGTATTGGATTTATAACAGTATAAATACTAGTAAGTTGTAGTACCACAACTTGTGAGTCTAACCTTATGATTATGCGGTTAATACCAAATAAAATTGCATTAGAGAGAAGTTCGATCAATGCACTATACTCAATGATATTATTCATCGATATACCGATAGAAATCCCTTGAAAACTCACTAACTCGTATTTTGGAGCGAAAATGGCCCATGCTACAGAGGATAGATTTTGCATACTACGACTATCACCATCAGTGTATCCAGAAAATGGTTCCAAATATTCATTCATCTGTGATGAAATGTAAATTGGATTACTAACATCAAGAAAACTCTAAAAGACAAATTAAGATAGTGAATGCAAATCAACAACATATAAACAATATAATCCAAAAAATTACTATGCTCGTGATTAACAATAGTAACGTTTTAAATACAACCCATTTCTAGGTTGTGCCAATGGAATCCCATCATAATCAACTAACTTGTAGGCACCCTTAGCAATAACTCTTTTGAAAATATAGGGGCCATGCCATAATGGCTCGAATTTCCCTGTACCTATTACATCAGCTTCTTGGTCGTAAAGAAGAACCAATTCGCCCTCTGAGTAGATGCGAGGCTGGACATTTTTGTGGTATTGCGCATTTATACGTCTCTAATGTTCTTCGTTGGCCAATTGGGCTTCATGACATGTTTCACCTAGATGGATGAGGTTAAGGAGATGCGCTTATTCTTCTGAGGTGTCAGGTAACAAGTCTATCGCGAGTTTTAACAATGATATTTTGCATTGAGTTGGTAAGATAGCTTCCAGACCATACACCAATTGAAAAGGAGTGAATCCGGCCGTATTTCTCACTGAGGTTCGATACAGGATCAAGTACCAGTTAATTTTATGGACTCCTATCATTCGTTTAAGAATTTTGTTAATAGCCTCAACTTGTCCATTTGATTGTGGATAATAAGGAGTAGAATTATCATGTGACAATCCTAACTTGGCTATTAATTCAGACATCATATGGTTGCGAAAATGCTTCCCATGATCTGTAACTATAGCCTGTGGGACCCCAAACCATGCAATGACGTGATTGAAGAAAAACAATGCAGCTGTGTGTCCTGTGTTATTGAATCCAGGCATCACTTCGGCCCATTTGGTAAAATAGTCAACTGTGACAATAATATAACCATGCCCCTCAGACAAAGGAGGGTGACAGGTCATGAAATCGATACCCCATTTTGTAAATGGTCCAACAGAGACAACAAGATGCATTGGCACTGGCGGTTTGTGGATTTTACAGTCATAAATCTGGCATGCATGACAACTTCTAACTACGAGGATACAATCTCGAAAAATAGTAGGCCAAAACTAACCAGCACGAAGTATCTTCTACGTGGTAGCATAACCATATAAATGTCCACCACAAGCCCCAGCATGGCAATCATTTAACACTTTTTCAGCCTCCTCATAAGTGAGGCACCTCCTTAAAATGGTATCAACACCACGACAATAAAGTGTATCACTGACGATCAGACAACATTTGGCTTGGTATCGAATACGTCGCTGAACAAAGCGAGAGGCATTAGGTCAAAAAGTTTGGGTTTGGAGATAAATGATGAAATATCCATACCAGGGATCAAATGATCTGATCAGAAACAAAGACTCGTTTGGAATAGATGGTTCCGACGTAGTTGTAGTACTATTAGAGGGAAGGTCACAGAGAAGCTCAAAAAAAACTATAGACTTATTTTACTTGGATTTGATGAATTCCAAATCAAACTCCTGAAAAATGACAATCCATTTTGAATATTTCCCCCCCAACAATTGACGTGATAAGATGTAAGTCATGGGGTTGCAATCCGAAACTATTTATCTTTTTCAGAGCAGGATATAATGGTGAAATCTTTGAACATCCTGAAAAGCTGCCAAGGCAAGATTTTCCACGTAACAGTACCTAACTTCCGTACAATTGAGATTATGACTCAAATAATATAACAGATGTTCAATTCTATCTTCTACTTGGACCAAAACCATAGCAATTCTCGTTTCAGCCACGACGATATATAGGAAATAATCGTTTTGATAATTTGGAGGATACATTAATGACGCTCGGACAAGATGGTCCTTCACAGCATCAAAAGAAGCTTGCGCAACTTGGTCCCAATGGAAGGGAACCCCCTTTTTCAATAATCGAGTAAATCCTTTAGCCATTTTGGCATAGTTTGGAATGAACCTTCTCAAGAAGTTAGCCTTTCCTTGAAGTTTCAGTATCTGAGGTAAGTTTGATGGTGCAGGAAAATTAAGAATGGCCTGTACCTTCAGTGGGTCTATTCGAATTCCTTCTTTTGAGACTACGAATCTAAGCAATCAACCAGAACCAACACAAAACACACATTTCTGCGAATTAAGGCATATCTTGTAGTGTCGGCATCTTAAGAAAATGGCTCTCAAATGCATTGGGTGATCAGTCCGTTTTCGTGAATGCACTGGTAAATCATCTAGATATGGTTGAAAAATGTGCTTGATGTCATTGAAAGCATAATCCATTATTCTCATAAAAGTTGACCCAGCGTTCTTTAAACCAAACAGAAGTTTCCGATATGCGAATGTGCCCTAAGGACAGATAAATGTTGTCTTATGTTGGTCATCTGGGCGGATATTGAATTGATTTTAGTCGAAAAATCCATCCATGAACGAAAATATTTCACATCCAACACAATCGTCAATAATCTGGTCGATAAAGGGAGTAGGATAGTTGTCTTTTAAACAAGCATGATTAACATCCCGATAATTGATGCACACTCTAATTGTTCCTTGTTTTTTCATAACAAGAACAATATTGGAAAACCACTCAGTTAGCGGAATAGGGTAAATGAAACCAGCACGCAAAAGTTTTTCAACTTCTGCTTTAACGGTAGCGGCTTCCTTTGGATGAAAATGACGAAGCCATTGAAGCACTAGTTTGACATCAGGATACATATTAATAGTGTGTTCAACTATACTAGTATCTATGCCTAGCATTTCCTCGTAAGACCAAGTGAATACGTCACAAAATTCACAAAAAAGAGAGCGATATGAGTCAAGTTCTAATGGAGAACAAGATACACTGACATGAATATTTTCTACAATGCTAGGTTTAGTCGAAATATCGATAGAAATCATTTCTTCAATATTTTATAAATTTTGCTTAGATTCAATTGCATTAATCGGAAAAAAATTCTAAAATAAATTTTGAATGGATGGGTGATATAGTTCACTAAAATTATTTTCTTCATAATCAGGAAGATGGGAATGATGATGATAATATTCCCATGGTTCTCCTTCTTCCATCATAGCTTCCAAAATATTTTCATCTGTCAAAATTTTTGAGGAAAATGGATCAGATGGAGTACCAAAATCTAATGAACGATCAACCCAAACACTCGGCGACACTGATTTCTGATTTTCCTCCCAAGCCAAATAGATTGATTGCTATGCCAGCTCAATAGGGTTGGGTGGTAAAAAATCATCCAATGTAGAAATATTAGAATCACTCGTACTCTTCCTTAAGCCAGATAGAGTGGAAGAGATCATGCAGCAGGTCTCTATGCTTGCAATATCTGCAGATGTCGCGAGCGGTGGTAATGCAAAGGTTCCCATAAGAGTGGAATCCTTTAAGAGTCCTACACCAATGTTCTGGATTTCTAGTTGGGGTAAGTAAATATACGAAACGCTTCTAGTTACCTACGAAGTGGAAGAAAATAAGGATAATTGATTAATTACTGTGATTGAACCATTATGAGGAAAGGAAACCATTCTAAAATATGTAGAAACAATGGCAGTCATCGCATAAATCCATGGTATTTCGAGTAAAATATTATAGTCAAAGGGTCCATCAATAGCCTCAACATTAATACTTATTGTTTTTCTCCCTAATTCAAATTGTAGGTTATTGATAATACCAGAAGGTTTATATGTTCTTACATCAAAAGCCTTCAATGTCATTGATGATTGCGATAATCATGGTGAGCAAAGTGACTTCCAACAGTTTAGAGACATAATACACATAGATGCTCCCTCATCAATAATAGTGCGATGAACAAGGTGATTGAGAAAATTTACTTGGATGGAGAATAACAATTATACTAGTAGCTGCGGCACATAGCCCATATGATTAAAGACGACAAGATTAGAATCATTCAGATTAATTCCACCAATGGATGACAATAAAGCCTTCTTCTGGGAGGGACAATTTTGTAATACCTCAAGAGCAGACTTAGCTGAAGGGGATTGAGCCAAATCTTCAACTATATTTTAATTTTGTGCAGCTCTTGCTCAAGGATTATATGTCGATTTATGAATTACTCCTTTCGGTGGCTTAATTTTCAATTCAAGAATAACAGGAGGTGGTACTGATACATTAGATGGATTCGTTGTCGAGGTAGTAGGTTGATCAGTGGTCGAACTACCATAGTATTTATTCCACGTTGACACCAAAATATCTTGTGAAGGTTTTGTAGTGGATAACATTAACACTTGGGAACTAGGAGCTGGATCTGTAGGAACCAAATTTGTGTCTGGATTTGGAAATGGGTCTGTCAACATAGCTGATGCATGAGAAGTCTTGATGATTTTTGAGACTTTAGTACGGTGGCGAAAATCCCTAAAAAAATGTTCCTTGTTACAGATTATGCATGGATAACGAGGTTTCCATGGTCCTGACGATTGATTAGATGATCGTTCCTGCGAGTTAGATGTTTTCTTTTTCTTTGATTTCCCATTTTTCTTACTTCTTGGTTTCTTATCACTTTTTCCTTTGTCAAATGAGACGGCATTAATTTTGGAAGTAGGAGTAGGATCAGATGCAATAGTGTTGTGTGTGTTTATAGTGCCTATCAAGCCGTCTTCGGCATGAGAGTCCTTTATTTGAGGAGGAACATTGAAATTAGATCGCGGCACATTTGGGATTTTCTCATAGAGCATGCTAGACTGAGTATAAATCAAGTCTAAATATTGGGCACGAGTAATAACTTGCTCTTCTATGACGACGCCACCTTTAGCCACATCCTCTGTTATAGATGGTAACAGGGATTTGATAAACCATTCAACAAGGAGCTTATCAAGAACAAATGTCTTAACCATTCATCAACGACGACGCCACCCATGAATATGATCTGAAATGTGAGTAGAATTACTCTGTTTGAAGTTGTTCAAGAGTTTCGTTCTAGTTTCGTATCTGATCGGTAACTAGAAATGGGTCAAAAATACAGTAGCCAAGGAAGTGAAATTGTCAAAAGAAGCTCTAGGTAATTCAATGTACCATTTAGCTGCCAGACCTGTGAGCGTTCGCTGGAAAAGACGTAATCTAACAGAATCATCATTTAGGTAATTTGATGAACACCATAAATGATAAGTCATAACATGAGTTTATGGATCTTCTCTAGGGTTTCCATTGAATTTATGAATGTTGGAGGGTTTTTATGTGGTATCACCGGCCACCAAGGAGCATAATTGATAGGATCGTTGGTTAACCGGTTTAAATCTGGTAATTCCAAGGTTGCAACAAAAGTCAATTGTCTATTAAGGCCAGGTTGAGCATAGTCAGGATAAGATGGAATTTCTTGGGAAACATGTCTCTTAGCACCAGCATATGGGATTTGATGCTGGTAACCCAGATAGGGGTTGTTATGCATGGCAAACACTTGAGAGTTATGTTGATCAAAACCTGGATATGGTATTTGTTGATATGAAGTTTGAGAAATTTGTGCCTGTGGCTGCCAAGGATTCTGTCCACCAATGTTATAATCCAAATTAGTGTAAGTTGGATTTGGTTGATATGTATAACCATATTGTGTTTGTGACACCCCATAAAATGGCACACCAGCTTGTGAAAAAATGATCCTTGATACAGGTTGTTGTAAATTAACCAAAGGAGTTTGAGTCTGTGGAGCCAAAATTTGATTATATTGAGTTGAATAACTCGCTTGATAAGGTTGATGTACAATATTTTGATTTTGTAATAGGATTATAGATGTATTAACAAGTGCTATTGAAGTGGGTGTAACAGGTTGAATTGGTTGATACGATTGGACAACTGTTTGTGATTGGATAGGAAGAGTGGGCTGCCATTGACAAACATTCATGTCAACATTATTTTTACCAAAATTTGACTGAGTACTATCGTATTGGGTGACCGTAGGTTGGCCCCGACCATAGGGAATATAATAAGATGGAAAATATTTCTCCCGGAATGCTGGGAGCCCAGTTGATATGGTACTTAAAGGAATTGACCCATAAGAACCGAATTAATATTGCCCTGATGATGGATGTAATGATTCAATTCATTCAATACTGACTATAGGACTACCAGTTAAAACACCAGATGATGACATTGGTAACAACCATGGTCTTGAAGATTAACCAGAGAAAGTGCCAGACAATGATTTGTAGCATGTTGGGACCGAAGGGCCACCATGCAAATATGACTTTGGTGAAGTTGTGAACATCGACGAAATAGCGAGGGTAGGAGCTAACGTAATTGGAACAACAGACCCAACCGAAGATGTCTCTTCAGACATAGTTTTATGACCAAATGTATATTCTATGAAATCAACAGGGGATTGAATGATAATGGGATCAAAAAAATCAGATGGAAAAGATTGAGGAAATGACTGGTACAGGTAAAGGTCTCCCCCAAAGTGGATTTGACGTAAAGGTGTATCAGGGTGTGGGATTTATTCAATTGTGATTAAAATAGGAGGAAGAAATTCACTGTCAAGACCAAAATATATTTCAGACGGTTGACTGTGTGATATATGAGTTTTAGTGGCTACAGATATTTCTAGAGTGACCAAGGTAGGAACAACTTCCAGCTGTTCAGGATTCAGATTTGCTGGCAAAGAAGAGACAGGATCTGGATTAATTTGTGACTGAACAAATTTGGATCCAGGAGGTATGATCTTAGAGATTGAATGCATCGTGACCATAGGTAGCTATGAAGACTCTGTTTCGACAACAGTAAACGAACCGGGATGTGTGGAAACAATTTGAGCTAACTATGGTTTAAATGATGATGATTTTCCAGAGGTACGAATTGTACTTGATTCGGCAGATCATGATCGCCTTCACCTACCAGAAGTTAGTTCCGATGGTAAAGGTGGTTTTAAAGCGTATATACGTGAAAAACGAGGGGTAGGATTATGTTCTTCCATGATTACTGATTTATTTTATCCAAAAAAAAATAAAAAAAAGAGGGTAATGCTAGGAAAAAGGGTTTACCAAGAAACTGTGAACTGCAGAATACCTCCTAGCGAACTAAGAAGTACGAGTAGGAAATCGCCCCGAATTTTGTGTTCGGTGTGTCACAATTTTATGGTTTCTGACTTGGTTCACTATGGATGGATAGCACCTAAAATTTGTCCTCCCAAATATACTCGAAGGTACATGGAGGCCCAAGTCTGTATTAGCGCTGTCTGATGCGAAAATACACAGTGAGAGCACCCCTTTATACTTATCGTACTATAACACCGCCCGACGGTAAAGGTGGTTTTAAAGCATATATACGTGAAAAACTAGGGGTAGGATTATGTTCTTCCATGATTAATGATTTATTTTATCCAAAAACAAATAAAAAAAAGAGGGTAATGCTAGGAACAAGGGTTTACCAAGAAACTGTGAACTGCAGAATACCTCCTAGCGAACTAAGAAGTACGAGTAGGCAATCTCCACGAATGTTGTGTTCGGTGTGTCACAATTTTATGGTTTCTGACTTGGTTCACTATGGATGGATAGCACCTAAAATTTGTCCTCCCAAATATACTCGAAGGTACGTGGAGGCCCAAGTCTGTATTAGCGCTGTCTGATGCGAAACTACACAGTGAGAGCACCCCTTTATACTTATCGTACTATAACACCGCCCGAGAGTACGTGGATGAGCTACGATATAATTACGTATGTGGAGTGAGGTATCACACTCGAAATGTATCACAGACAAGTTAACGAAAACTGCTATGTTTTACGACGCCGGAACACATCTCTAGCCTAGAAATTCTAAATGTTATCGTTAATGTTCCAATGCGTTGTTAAGTAAATTGAAATTTATTTTATGTTGATCTTGCTTATAAATTTTCCTTTCAAGTTCACCACGATGATGTATATAAAATTCCTAAAAAAGAACTATGAATGATAAAAAACTTTCACTTTCAGCCTTTTCAATGAAGAACCTAGCTACTAAGTAAGAGAACGCTACTTTTTTGGAAAGAGAGAAAATAATTTGTGAGAAAACAAATCAATAAACAAAAACAAGATCAATGAATCACAAACTAAATGCAGATTTCCTAATTTTCCTTTTGCAAAAAACACACAATCCTACATGCAAATGCAAGTTTTTATTTTCAGTTTCCTTAATGTTATGAATGCAAAAAAGAAACTAGGTGCTCTAGATCAATAATCGAAATTCTTTTTACTTTCGAGAAATGAAGAATACAAACAACAATTTCTCTTTTAAAGGAAAAACGAGGATTTTAACAACAATTTCTCCTATCAAGGAAATGAAGATTTTACGAAAATTTCCTATTTTGAAAGCAAATGATTCTTAATGTGACCATAAAAAGTACTTTGAAATCAACTTGTCAATGATAATGAAAAACTCTTTTAAAACAACATTGAACAAATTTTTAGTGAAAGGAGAAGAAATATATAGAGTTACTGGTCAATTGAGCATCAAAATTTTCAGAACAAATAAAAAAAAAAACTAAAGCAAAGTACAAATTCAGATTCAAGGGGATTTGGTCCCTTTTAGGAGTCAACGTAGTCTCCAAAGGGAGACAGTGCTCTGGAACACAGGCTGAGAAGGGAGACAGTGCTCTGCAAAGCACTATGCCCTAATCAAGGGTGCGTTGGGTGCAGTAAACAAATAAAAAGCTATTGTTTGGCTCACTAAATTTGCAAATTAAGCTCTATAATCTTTATGTGAAACAACTATTGGGTGGATTTAGAAAGCATATTAGAGACTAAAACACCTAGAAACAACAGAAGTTCTCCCCAGTGGAGTCACCAGTTTGTTGGGCCAAAATTGTAATATACAGATAAATTACGCTTCCCTAGGCAATTTTTAGCCTAGAAAAATAGGTGAAAGACTATAATACCATTTCTCCTAACTCAGAATAGATACATAGAGAGTATTGGATGCTTACATGTTTCAGTCGCTTCCAAATGGCTCATTTCTGTTGCTTCCACTACAGCTTCAAATTTAAGCGGTTTTTTTGGTTGAATGCTTCCTGTAATAAAGAACATTGAAAAAATAGAAGATGCAATAATATAGATATCTATTCAAGCTAGTTAGCTAAATAAATTAAGCATAAACTACATTCATCAACTAAGATCTTACAACATGGAAAATAAAAGTAAACATAGATGCATGTAGGGAAAAATAAGAAGTACTCTTTATTGATGATAGAAGGAGAGGTTACAACCTAGTGACTGATTTGAACTGACCTTCCAGCAGATTTCCCAAGTCTCATCACAGCATAAATCTCTCTAGCAACAACTCCAAAAATTAAACTCTCTATTGAAAATTATCCACCATTTCTCTACTCAAATTCTTCCTCTTCAAACACTTAGATCTGTGTTCAATTTATATATGAACTATAGGTTGTTTTGCAATCAATATCATTCCAAAAATAGGCAAGACATGTTTCTAGTCATGTAGATGTCAAATGGAGACTTGGATCTGAAGCTTGACACATGTGAACCCTTCCAGAAGACATTGGCCAAGTGGAGATTCCCGAACAATGAGAATTTTGCTCCCAATGTGACCAACACACCTTTGAATGTTGGGAAGTGCTCTGCAGAGCAACCTTCAATGGGGCTACCTGCATATGAAACACACTTAGGCCCCTTAGAGCCTGGGTTGGTGAGCTTTCATATGTTAAATAATAAGCTCCAAACCATGGAAACCCTTGCTTGATGAAAGTATTATTTGATTTATGTTGTTTCCTGTCTTAGGGCATGTAGAAAATGAGATGAAAGGGAGTGATAGACCCTTGATCATTAGTCCTCGAGATTATGCCCAGTTAACTAGGTCATTGGGAATGGTGCCCAAATTTGTCTATAACAATGATTTTGTTCGACTACGTCTTTTCCAGCATACGCTCACAGGTTTGGCTGCAAAATGGTACATTGAATTACCTAGAGCTTATTTTGATAATTTCACTACCCTAGCTACTGTATTTTTGACCCATTTCGAGTTACCTATATGATATGAAATTGGAACATAACTCTTCACTAATTTTAAGCCGACTAATGCTACTCACAGTTCTAATCATATTCATGAGTGGCGTCATCATCGTAGAATGGTTAAGACATTTGTTTCAGATCGGTTCTTTGCTGAATGGTTCATTAAGTCCCTATTACCATCTATAACTGAGGATGTGGCTAAGGGTGGCGTCGT
Source organism: Pinus albicaulis (assembly GCA_034641835.2). Taxonomy (NCBI): domain Eukaryota; kingdom Viridiplantae; phylum Streptophyta; class Pinopsida; order Pinales; family Pinaceae; genus Pinus; species Pinus albicaulis. Next base: position 667,459,189 of record CM076582.1, on the reverse strand, counting down.
CACAGAAGAGACATTTATTTCTCGTGCCCAATATTTAGACTTTCTTTACACTCAGTCTCGCATGCTCTACGAAAGAATTCCTAACGTGCCGAGATCTAATTTCAATGTTCCTCCTCAATTAAAGGACTCTCATGCCGGAGACGGCTTTATTAGTACTACAATAACACATCATACTACTGCATTTGATCTCGCACCTTCTTTTCAAATTAATGTCGTGTCGTTTGACAAGGGAAAGAGTGACAAGCAACCCGAAAGTAAGAAAAAATGGAAATCTAAGAAAAATCAAACTTCTAACCCACGGGAAAAATCATCTGATCAATTTTCTGGACCTAGGAAACCTCGTTATCCATGCATAATCTGTAATGAGGAAAATTTTGTTAGGGATTTTCCTCACCGCGCTGAAGTCTCAAAAATCATCAAGACTTCCCATGCATCAGTTGTGTTGATAGACCCATTTCCAAATCCGGACACAAAAATGGTTGCTACAGATCCAGCTTCTAGTTCTCAAGTACTTATGTTATCCGTCACAAAACCTTCAACATATATTTTGGTGTCAATGCGTAGTAAATATTATGGTAGTAAGGCCACTGATCAACCTACTACCTCGACTATGAATCTGTCTATAGAATCAGTACTGCCTACTGCTATTCCTGAATTGACAATCAATCAACCAAAGGGAGTAATACACAAACATATAATCCTCGAGCAAGAGCTGCACAAAATTATAATATAGCTGAAGATTTGGCTCAATCCCCTTCAGCTATGTCTGCTCTCAAGGTAGTACAAAATTTTCCATCCCAAAAGTAGGCTTTATTGTCAGTTATTGGTGGAATTGATCTGACTGATTATAATCTTGTCGTCTTTAATCATACGGGCTATGTGCTGCAACTACCAACAGAATTGGAATTCTCCATACAATTAATTTTTCTCAATCACCTTGTTCATCACACTATTATTGATGAGGGAGCATCTACATGCAATATGTCTCTAAATTTTTAGAAGTCACTTGGCTCGCCGCGCTTATCACAATCATCAACGATGTTGAAGTCTTTTGATGGACGTACATACAAGCCTTATGGTATTATTAATAACCTGCATGTCGAACTATGGGGAAAAAAAGTGAATGTTTATGTCGAGGTTGTTGACGGACCCCTTGATTATAATAGTTTACTTGAAAGGCCATGGGTATATGCAATGACTGAAATTTGTTCTACATATTTCAGAATGATTTCCTTTCCATATAAAGGTACTATCATAGTCATTAATCATCTATCCTTCTTTTCCTCTGCTTCACAGGTAACGGGAAGTGTTTTGTTCATTCACGCACCCTAAAAAGTGCTTCAGAACATTGGTGTAGGACTCTTAAAGGACTCCACTCTCATGGGAACCTTTGCATTACCTTCGCCCGCGATGTTGGCAGAAATTGCAAGTATAGAGACCTACTAAATGATCTCTTCCAATCCCTCTGGCTTAAGGGAGAGTACGAGTGATTCTAAAATTGTTACGTTGGATGAGTTTCCATCGCCTAGCCCTATTGAGTTGGCATAGCAATCAATCTATCTAGCTTGGGCGGTGAATCTAAAATCAGCGTCGTTGAGTGTTTGGGTTGATCGTTCCTTAGATTTTGGAACTCCTGCTGATTCATTTTCCTCAATGTTCTTGATAGATGAGAATATTTTAGAAGCCATGATGTCAGAAGAGGAACCATGGGAATATTATCATCATCATTCCCATATTCCTGCTTATGAAGAAAACTATCTTAGTGAACTATATCACCAATCAATCAAAAATTTCTTTTCGAATTCTTTACCTATTAATGCAATCGATTCCGAACGAAATTTGTCAAATATTGAAGAAAATATTTCTATCAATATTTCGACCAAACCTGGCATTGTAGAAAATTATCATGTTGGTATATCTTGCTATAAATCAGAAACCGAATCATATCACTCTCTATTTCGTGAATTCCGAGATGTATTTGCATGGTCTTACGAGGAAATGTCAGGCATAGATGCTAGTATTTTTGAACACACTATTAATATGTATCCTAATGTCAAACTGGTGCATAAATGACTTTTTCCTATTCATCTGAAGAAAGCCGTCGTCGTCAAAGCAGAAGTTGAAAAAATTTTGCGTGCTAGTTTCATATACCCTGTCCCGCTGACTGAGTGGGTTTCCAACATCGTTCCTGTCATGAAAAAGAAAGGAAATATTACAGTGTGCATCGATTATTGGGATGTTAATCTTTCCTGTCCAAAAGACAACTATCCTACTCCCTTTATCGACCAGATTATTGATGATTGTGTTGGATGCGGAATATTTTTGTTCATGGATGGATTTTTTAGTTATAATCAAATCATTATCCGCCCAGAGGATCAACATAAGACAACATTTATATGTCCCTGGGGCACATTCGATTATAGGAAACTACCGTTTGGATTAAAGAATGATGGGGAAACTTTTCAGAAAGCAATGGACTATGCTTTCAATGACATCAAGCACATTGTTGAACCTTATCTAGAGGATTTACCATCGCATTCATGAAATCAGACTGATCAGCCGATGCACTTAAGGACCATATTTTTATGTTGCTGACACTACAAAATATGCCTCAATCCACATAAATGTCTGTTTCGTGTTGGTTCTGGTCATTTTCTTGGATTTGTAGTCTCAAAAGAAGGAATTTGAATTGACCCATTGAAGGTTCAGGCCATTCTTGATTTTCCTACGCCATCAAATTTACTTTAGATACAGAAACTTCAAGGAAAGGCTAACTTCCTAAGAAGGTTCATTCCAAACTACACCAAAATGGCTAAAGAATTAACTCGACTATTGAAAAAGGGGGTTCCCTTTCATTGGGACCATGTTTCGCAAGCTTATTTTGATGATGTCAAGGATACTCTTGTCCGAGCATCATTAATGTACCCCCCTAATTATCAAAATGATTATTTCATATATATGTTCGTGGCTGAAATGACCATTGCTATGGTTTTGGTCTAATTAGAAGATGGAATTGAAGATCTGAACTATAATTTGAGTCGTAATCTCAATGATACGAAATTTAAGTATTCATACGTAGAAAATCTTGCCTTGGAAGCTGTTCAAGCTATCCAAATATTTCTCCATTATATCCTGCTCTGAAAGACCACTGTTGTTTTGGATTGAAATCCCATGACTTATATCTTACATGTCAATTTCTCGGGGGGAAATATTCAAAATGGATTGTCATTTTGTAGGAATTTGGTTTGGAATTCATAAAATCGAATTCAAAGAAGTATTTAGTTTTGGTTGAGCTTCTTTGTGACCTTGCCTATGATAGTACTACAACTACGTCAGAACCATCAATTCTTGACGAGTCTCTATTTTTGATCGGATCATCGGATCCTTGGTATGAAGATTTCATCATTTATCTCCAAGCTCAAAATTTTGGACCTGATACCTCTCGCTCTGAACAGTGATGTATTCAATACCAAGCAAAAGATTATCTAATCATTGGTGATACACTTCATCATCATGGTGTCGATACCATTTTAAGGAGGTGCCTCAATCATGAGGATGCCAAAAGGTTTTAAATGATTGTCATTCTGGGGCATGTGGTGGACATTTATCTGGATACGATACCGCGCAGAAGATACTCCATGCCGGTTACTTTTGGCCTACAATTTTTCGAGACTGCATCCTCACGATCAAAATTTGTCATGCGTGCCTGGTCTTTGTTCGTAAAATCCGCATATCGCTAGCACCAATGCATCTTGTTGTCTCTGTGGGACCATTTTTGAAATGGGGTATTGACTTCATGACCTATAACCCTCATTCATCTGGGGGGGCATGGTTATATTATTGTCGTAGTCGACTACATTATAAAAAGGGCCGAAGCGATGCCTACATTAAAAAACACATACCATATGATGACTGAATTTACTGCCAAATTAGAATTGTCACATGATAATTATACTCCTTATTATCCACAATAAAATGGACAAGTTGAGGCTATCAACAAAATTCTTAAATTCATGCTTCAACGAATGATAGGAGTTCATAAAATAAATTGGCATTTGATCCTGTACTCCACCTTGTGGGTGTATCGAACCTCGGTGATAAACACAACTGGATTTACTCCTTTTCAATTGGTGTATGGTCTGGAGGCTATCTCACCAATCCAATGTGAAATACCGTCATTAAAAATCACAATCGACTTGTTACCTGACACCTCAGAAGAAGAAGCATGTCTCCTTAACCTCATCCATCTTTATGAAATGCGTCGTGAATCCCAATTAGCCAACAAAGCGCATAAGAGATGAATAAAGGTGCAATATGACAAAAAATTCCAGCCTCGCATTTTCTCAGAGGGCGACTTGGTCCTTCTTTACGATCAAGAAGCTGATGTAATTGGTACAGGAAAATTTGAGCCATTATGCCATGGCCCCTATGTTGTTAAAAGAGTTCTAGCTAAGGGTACCTATGAGATGGTTGTTTATGATGAAATTCCATTGACGCAGCCTAGAAATGGGTTGTATCTAAAGCGTTACTATGCTTAATCATGAGTGTAGTAATTTTTTGTATTATATTATATATATATGTTGTTGATTTTCATTCACTGTCTTAATTTGTTTTTAGAGTTTCCTTGATGTTAGTAATCCTCTTTAAATTTCATAAAAAATTATGAATCTTTGGAACCATTTTTTGGATATGGCGATGTTGCTAGTCGTAGTACACAGACTATATCCTCTGCAGTGTGGGCCATTTTCACTTCAAATGACAAGTTAGTGAGTTTTCAAGGGATTTGTATTGGTAGATCGACGAACAATATCACTGAGTATGTCACGTTGATCAAACTTCTCTCTAATTCCATTTAATTTGGTATTAACCGTATCATCATAATGCTAGACTCACAACTTTTGGTATTGCAACTTACTAGTGTTTATACTATTAGAAATCCAACACTGCATTGATTGTTCCTAAGAGTTCGACTTCTGGAAAGACACTTTGATTTTATTCAATATCAACACATTTCCAGAAATTTGAACACATTGACTGATTCTTTAGCTAATCAAGTTTTAAACAAACATTTGCAACATATGTAAATAAAATATTCACGAAATTGAATAGGATTACACAATAAACATAGGAAAATGTTGAAATCATATAGATAGAGAGTTATAGGTTTTTACAAAATTTGTGCCAAAGACACATTGGTCATCTGACCTCAAAATATATGAAAAATGTCAAAAGTAAACTAGTGGTGCTCGTGGTAACATGCTATAGATCTATCTATCCTACGTAGTAACCACATCCAATGGTTAGGAACCCCAATAGTGTGCCGCTGCAGTCGCATGGGTAACTCTTTGATCTGACAATACGGAATCCCAAAGGTTAAACCCTCTATGTGTTTCTGAATCTCAGCCAAAGTCTTAGCCATATCAAGATCCTGAAGTACTACTCTCCCGATAGCCCTCTTTGCTGGCACATCTACTTTACACTCTAGATCCTCTACTAGTTGAATGTGACCAACATTTTCATTACATCAAACATTTATTTTAGTCTTGGGAAAACATAAAAAATACAAAAACATTGTATAAACCTTAGGAAAAATAAAAAACATGGTCAAAACATTCTTACCCATTGCACCCCACTGAGCACCTTCTAGTAATGCTAAATCTGGATGTCCTTGGAAATCAATGCATGCATATGAATACTCATCAATGGAAACAATATGTTGTCAGAACTAGGTGAAGAATGTAGTCGAGAACACAATAGTCGATTGGCCTGCGTGCCTACTCATGAGTTCTACCCATATTTTCATCCACGGATCTCTAGGATTAGACATATCCAATGTCACATGTTGTGGTTGCATCAGTGGAATCCGTTATAAGGTGAAGGATATGAGGATTGAACCATAACTGAAGTTATTCTTCTTTCCTCCCTTTGCTTTGATCATTTTCTCCTTTATCTTAGAAAGAACAGCTTCAGACCAGTTGAAGACTATTGGCTCCATACACTCTAGTGTATACTGCATATATGATCTATTCTCTACATGTAGTGTAATGGTGCTAACAAGTTTTGCGATCGTGAAAAGGATAGTTCTCAAAGGAAAATCTCTAACATCCCGGATGTTTATATTTCCATCTTTTCTTGGCTCTGCCCCTGGATAACAATGTTGCAAAAAATAATCTCTCACTATCTCTCCTCCAACAATAGACCTTGAGAACGAAATGGACAAGCCTCTCCTTGAAAAACCTGTAAGAAATTATATATCTTCAACTGTTATGGGAACCACTTGGTTCTGAATATGAAATTCCTTGATAGCTAGATCCCATGCTCGAACTAAGAAATCTAAAAGTTCTATTTGTTGCCTCATACCTGACAACCTGAAGTACTTTAGCAGTCCACAATCTCTTAGGGCTCTTACTGTACCCAGATCATTTAAGGAAATCATATCCTATTCTTCATGTTATCTTTCCCTCCATGTAATCATCATTTTAATCCAATGAAAACCTGAAATACAACTATAAGAACCATTAGATTCCATTCAATGCAAAAAATTGGGAAAATTTTGGGCCTAATGCATAAAACAAAAATCTAGATTGCACCCAACGAAGTCCCTAACAAGAGATAGTGCATTATGTATGCAAGAAACCTTCAATTTACTTGCTATGAAACATAGGTTTTGACATCCAAGGGTGTGTTTCCCTCTTTTTGGGTAGAATCTACCCTAGGGACCCCAAAACCCTAAAAATTGTAGAAATTGGAAATGAAATTATTACTGACGTAAAGAGGAGGTTCATATCACTAACCTGGATGAAATGGAAACGAAATCCATCCACAGAAACGATCGCAATCAACAACTGAAGTTCGAGGGAAAAATTAGGTTCAGAGCTCCAAAATGCAAATGGTAACTATGGAATGGTAAAAATAAATAGTAAAACACTTTTTAATAGTCATTTAATTATTTGCAAATCGAATTTATTGCTATGAATATGGGTTTATTATGTTTTTTATCATGAAACATGTATTTTTAATCCATTTGATGTTGTTCTGAACAGGTCTTACAATTGATTAATAGTTTAGTCGTGCATATTCATTCCAAGAATGATTTGACCACAAAGCATACTTTTTCTCCTTATTTTTCGAGCTTTGTTAAAAACGAAAAAAGGATTTGAAGCACAATTTTATCTCTTTTTAGAGCTTCTATAACATCGAAAAAGGAACCCCTGGAGTCTTCTATCATGTCTTTTCAGACTCCAATAATGTGAAAATATTGTCGAGCACTTGTATTTTTGAGCTTGTAAAAGTAAATGAATTGATATCTACTCAATATAAGTTTAACCCTTTTTTGGACTGAGATAGATTATTTACGAAAAAGGAATACCTTGGTCAAACATGACTAAAGAGGTTCTCTCAGATATTATTTTACACTTTTTCAGATCTGAGCGATAACTTTACGAAAAAATTACTTATGGAGTTTCCTTTCGTCCTCTTTTTCAAACTCTCTAAATATGAAAAAGGGTTGGGCTATCACTATCGTTAAGCTAGTTAAAACATAAAATATCGACGAGCTTGTCAATCATGGAAAGAATCGAGTTTCATTCATCGTAGGACTCATTAAATTATTAAATAGTGATACATTATTTGCCCAAAGGGTTGAATTATAGATCAAGAAAATTTTATGCTCCTCAAGCTTGTTAAAAAATAAAGAGGTACTGGTCAACAAATGACTAGGGAAAATTTGGGAAAGTGAAAAGAAATTTTTACGGTAGCAGGTTGCTCTTGAAAATGGCACTTCACTCCATCATTGTGACTGTTTAGGTTGGGTAATATTCTTGACGGTTCATTCATACCTATGGTTCATCATACCTTCACTTCAATTTTGGGTCAATGCTGCCAACTCATCTTAGTGTCGCCGATATGTTCAAGAGAAGTCATCCAGTGAATACTCATCCTTCTGTAATACTCATAAACCTTCATTATCATAACTGTCATCCCTGAAAAATTGCTATATCAGGTCATATCTCTGTCTCCAAAATCAGTAAATCCCATTTCGCAATAAGGTGGCTTCCTTTCGACAAAAAATCATTATCCAGGAAGTTCACTTAGAAACATTATGTTCCAGTACCATGAGGCTTGTTACAGCATCGACAAGATCCTCGCTTCCGAACTTTTTGACCAAAATATTTTGTTTGGTGTTCGACATCAAATCATCTATTCACACCTTACGAAATGTACTACAGTACCTTGAGGGCCGTTGTCAAACCAGGAGGTAACTCCGCAAATGAGAATATGTATTAGATGAAGAATGTACATGTATTTATACATGGAGGTGAGGCTATTGGGATTCATCTCCCAATGACTCTTGGCCTTCCTTATTTCCTAATATTATTTAATATACAATATTGAATATTCTCACCCAACCCTTAGGATTAGGTGTCAACATTCCCCCCTTTAATCCGAAGATGTTGGTGAGCCCAAGCATCGATCTGAACTTTTCAAAATTTTCTCTTCCAAGTGCTTTGGTGAAGATATCAACAATTTGCTCATTTGTGGAACAATGATGTATATGGATGGTTTTGGCCTGAACATGATGTCTAATTAGATGGTATTTTGTATTGATGTGCTTTGTTCGATCATGGAACTTTGGGTTCTTGGCCAAATTTATTGCAGAAGTGTTGTTGATCATGAGTGGTGTGGAATACATTTGTTTCATCTACAAATCTTCCAGGATTTTTCGGAGCCACACAATTTCCTTTTTTGCTTCAGCTGCTGTCACATATTCTGCCTCGGTCGTGGAATCTGCTAGAAATGACTGTTTGTGTGATCTCCATGAGACAGCTCCTGATCCAAGATTCATGGTGTAACCTGTAGTAGACACCCCTATTTCTTTATCCCCATCAAAGTCTGAATCAGAGTATCTGATCAAGCTGAAGTCACCTACCTGTGTATATTTGATTCCAAAGTCTTGAGTCCCCTTGAAGTACCTTAACACTCTTTTTGCAGTAGACCAATTCCCTTCACAAGGTTTTTGCATAAACCTTGAGAGGATTCCAACAACAAATGAAATGTCAGGTCTGGTGGTGGTCAGGTAGATAAGACTTCTTATAAGTTGTTTGTACTTAGTTGCATCCTCGAATTCCTTCCCTTCAATAGATGTGAGCATCAAGATTTGTTCCATTGGAGTGGTTAAGGGATTGCATTCATCCATGCCAAAATTGTTCAAAATATCTCTAATGTACTTCTTTTGAGAAAGAAATATAAATTTAGGATGTTGAGTTACTTCAATACCCAGATAGTAATGAACATGGCCCAAATCATTCATTTCAAAACCTTTCTTCAATTATTTCTTCATGGATTCAATATAGCTCGCATTGTTCCCTGTTATCAAAAGATCATCTACATACACCACAAGATATACAACTGTTTTTCCAACTTTCTTAACAAAAAAATTTGCATCATCAAGATCAAAATGTTTGAAGTCAAGTTTCAGAAGATTCTCGATTAATTTCTCATACCAAGCTCACGGTGCTTGCCTGAGGCCATACAAGGATTTTATAAGCCTGCAAACATTGTGTTCTTAACCCTTTACAACAAATCCTTCTGGCTGGGACATATAAAATTTATCCTTTAGATCTCCATTCAAAAAGGTGGTTTTTACATCCATCTGATGGACTTTTCATCCATTCTGAGCTGCTAGGGCAAAGAGAGTCCAGATGGCAGTCCATTTTTCTATGAGAGAAAAAGTTTCTTCATAATCAATTCCTTCTTTTTGTGCAAAACCTTTTGCCACAAGCCTGGCCTTGTGCTTGTCAAGTGAGCCATCTGCTTTATACTTGTTCTTTTAGACCCACTTACAGCCAATTGGTTTTGTTCCCAAAGACGGATCAGCCAGCTTCGAAGTGCCATTCTTTATCAAGGCATCATACTCCTTTTGCATCGCTTCTTTCCATTCATCATGAAAAGTGGCTTCTTTGAAGGAAGTTGGTTCATGATCTGTAGACAAAATCAATTCAAAATTATAAGCAATATCCATATCAACAGGAGAATCATAATTATCTACATCACCTTCGATTTGTTTAGTGGAACTTCTTGTTCCTGTTTTTCCAACCTCATCAGGATGAACATTCTCTAGTTTATTTGTCAGCCATTTGGGAGGACATTTCTGAGATGGCCCAGGATGCTCATTTGACTGAGTTGGGATTGATTCAAGATTCAATCTCCCAATTCTGTCAATCACATCATTCAATGTGTCATCCGTGGTTGTTTCTTCATGTGGGGGAGAGAGTTCTTCAGGAAATGATTCCACAATTTGATTCAATATAGGAATCCCCCCTTCAAGATGTGGAATCTGATTATCAAATTCTTGGAAAGACTTTGCATGTGTGAATCTATCCAGGCGATCAAGTTACCACTCAAAAACCTTGTCACTCTTGGAAGATTCAAGGAATATGACATCTCTTGCTATTACAAACTTCTTATTGGCTTCATCATAGATACGATATCCTTTGGAGGTATTGGAGTACCCCAAGAAGATACATTTTTGACTTCTAGCACCAAGTTTATTCCTTTGAACCTTGGGTACCAAAGCATAATAGGTGGACCCAAAGACCCTTAAATGCTTTACCGAAGGAATGTGGCCATGCCACATTTCAAAAGGAGTTTTGTTTCTAATTGAACTTGAAGGACAACTATTCTTTATTTAAACAGCACATAGAACTACATCAGCCCAAAACATCAATTTTACATTCTTGAAATTAACATTGAGCAAACCATATTTAAAATAGTTCTGTTCATTCTTTCAGCTACACTGTTCTGTTGGGGATTATATGGCATAGTTGTTTGATGTTTGATTCCATGTTGACTAAGATAATTTTCAAATTCGTTTGAAGTGTATTATTTTCCATTATCAGTACGTAAAGAGCCAATATGAGTTTGTGCATTATTTTAAATCCATGCATGAAAATTCTTGAATGTTTGAAAAGCATCAAACTTGTTCTTCAATAGGTAAATCCAACACATTGTGGTGTATTCATAAATAAATGTCATCATGTATTTATTTCCATTTGTAGAAGCAACAGGCATAGGGCCACATAAATATGAATGAACAAGCTTAAGTTTTCTATGTGCTCTGGAGTGTGAATCACGAAATGGATGTTTGCTATGCTTTCCTAGAATACAAGCATCAAATTCCTTAGGTTTTCTAGGAATTGTAGACAGTCCATTAACACCATTTTTCTTCAACAAATGAAGGCTTTCATAGTTTAAGTTTCCAAATCTAGCATTCCATAAAAGACTTGATGGGAATGTACCTTCATTATGATGTGAACTGAATGCAAAGTTTTGAGCATGAGCAGATGAACCTTTCAGCTTCAAGAGTCTCCGTTCTTCTATTCCCTCCATGAGAAGTGAGTGATCTGATGGTTTTCTAGCCTCTGCCTTGCCATCAAATAAGCGAATGGAGTGTCCTTGCTGGCGGATTTGGACCAGGGACAACAAGTTTCTCCTCAAATTAGGGAGGTATAGAACCTCATGTAGAATATGATCTGGAAGACCAGGCAACTTAAGCCTGATTGTGCCAAGCCCTGATGGCTTGAGTTTGGATTTATTTGCGAAATATACTGCTCCATCAACTTTGTTAGTAAATTCTTCAAAAAAATCTTTTCTAAATGTCATGTGACATGTTTCTCTTGAATCTAGCAACCAATCATCTCTCCATGAAGTAAATGAAACATCAAACAAGTCTTCAGTTCCTCCATTGTTACAATGTGCTATAACATAATGAGCGGATTCAGGTGCTTTACCTTTGTCTTTGTCATTAGTTTTACCTTTGTCTTGATTTATTTGCTGCTCAATTTTATCCCAAGGTGTCCTGCATTTGGATGCATCATGTCCATCTTTATTGCAAAGTGTGCAATGAAGATCGGATTTGTCAAATTGTCTGCCACCCTTTTCTCTAAATTTTCTTCTTCCTCTTCCTCTTATGCCACCTCTTCCTCTGGATGAATCTGGAGCATGAATCTTTTCTCTATGTGCCAAGTATGCAGCCTCTTTAGAAGACGAAAGGACTGTCATCTTCCCGAAAGCTTTCTCTCTTTCTCCAAACTTTTTCTCAAGGGTATCAAAGGTGATATGCTCAAGGTTTCCATTTGCTTGTAATGACTCAAGATAATGTGAGTAAGTTAGATATAATGCATTAACATATGCTATGATATGTATGTCAATTTTTACACCAGTGTTGTCAATATCATGCACGATAGATCTAACTTCTGAAGCTAAAGCAAGGGGATCATCATTCTTCATTTCAAGATTGAACATCTTAATCATCAATTGAACAATTTCTAATTTTGAATGTGAGTCATAGAGTTATTTTAGCTTGCTCAAGGCTTCATAGGCATTTGAGAATGATGAAATATGGCGACTCACCTCTTCATTTATGGAAGTTGCAATCAAGGCATAGGCCTTGCAGTTCTTGTTTTCCAAAATGGAGAGCTCCTTGTCTGAAGTGGGATTTGCTGGTGGATTTCCTTCTTGTCCTTCACAGATTCCTTTCCACAACTCATTAAAAATGAGAGTGTGCTTGTTTTTCCGAGACCATTCAAGATAGTTCTCTTTGTCGGAGAGAACCAACCCTACAATAGATATGAGAGAATGCATTTTTTTGAAGGGAAATTACTTTGCTGGAAAAAATTATTTTGAGGGAGAGAAAACTAAAAACTCTTTGGTGAAAAATATACTGAATTGAAGGGGAAAAAAACACTTTGCTGAAAATATTGAATTCTACACCAAATATATATATATATATATATATATATATATATATATATATATATATATATATATATATATATATATATATATATATATATATATATATATATATATATATATATATATATATATATATATATATATATATATATTGTGTTTGAAGAGAGAAAATTTATATGGATAAGCGTATTGAAAATGTGGAGGGGGGGCGGTATTATGAATGTGGGAAGTGGTATTATGAATGTGGGGTTATAGTGGTATTAAATATACTGGGGGGGAAGGGGGGGGGGGGAATATAAAATAAGACAGTCAGCGCTGGAAGAGAAAGGGCGGTATAAAATAGTGGTATTATGGGTGTGGGGAAGTGGTATTAAATATAGTGGGAGGGCAGTATATGGTGGGAGGGAGCGGTATTAAAAATGACAGAGCGTATGACAGAGCGTTGTATTATGTGATATGAATGGAGTAGTGAGGGTGGGGAGGGTGTTGATATTACTGGAGTGGCGGTATCGACATGTGGGAGGACTGTATTAATGCAGGAATGTATTATAACAGATGAGCCAGGCAGCAGGGAGGGCCAACAGGCCACAGGGATGATGAGCCGGGCCACGAGGAGGGCCGACAGGCCATGGGTTATGTGCAGGCGGGGTAGATGATAGGAGTGTGTGCAGTTGGGGTAGAGGAGTGATGTAGGTAACAGGGAGGAAATATACCAGGAGTTGAGGGGGGTTCGATGGTCCGCGGGTGTAGTGAGTAGCGTGGGTAATGGGTAACACAGTTGCGTAGGAGTTGGGGAAGAGGGCGGCCGTAAGGCCAAGAATTTTTTTAGAGCACTATAGTGGAGTGTAGTGTGGGAGATGTGAGGGGGTATGGGGGAGTGAACAGGGAGGAGGGTGAGTGATGAATGTAAGAGCGATGGGATGGCCAAGAGGCCATTAAAAATTCTGGAATTGTAGATGCAGAGTTTGCAGGTGTTGAATTGCAGGAACTGCAAAAATTGTAGGAGCTGCAAAATAATCAGATATTGTAGGAGCTGAACCTGCAGAAATCAAAGACTGTATAATTTGCAGAGATAGAAAAAAAAATGCAGAATTTCATTACAACAATCCAATGGAGCAGCAAAAACTAGACATAAAAACTGACTGAGCAAAGGAATGAGGGAGTTACACCATAGGAAAAAATGCCAATAGTGGGACTGGCTCTGATACCATGTCAAACCAGTGTTGGGACAAAATACTGAGAGGGGGGGGGGGGGGGTGGAATCAGTATTTAGGGAAAACTAAAACTTTTTACTTTTTCATGCTCTAAAACCCATACGGTACTTTGATGAAGCCAACTAGCGTATACACGTGGATATCCTTCATAAAATTCATGTATACACAGAGATCTAATTATGCCTTTAATTCTTCACTTATATCATTCCATCATTCATTCATTAGATGTTCTATAAACAATAAACATGTGCAGTAAGAACAAAATAAACCATCACACATAAGCATCACACATGAACACCAGGATTTTAGGTGGAAACCCAAGTCGGGAGAAAACCACCGCTGCAGTTGCTCAGCCTTCAATATTTTATTATAGAGAAAACATCTTACAACATATGTGTTGGTGCAGACTTGACCAGCACGCAGGCACCCACCTGCGCTCGTTTACCAGCCTCTCCTGGAAGGGAGCTCCAACCCCCTGACTCGTTTACCAGCCTCTCCTGGAAGGGAGCTACGACCCCTTGATCTCGTTTACTAGCCTCTCCTGGAAGGGAGCTACAACCCCCTGACTGAAGGCTACAACCCTCAGCACCACCATGGACCACATTTCATCAATTTTCACACTGGATCCAACAACTTCAATAGAACACAACTTGCAGGCCACGTTTCATCATATTTTCAGACTGGACCCACTCCATACATTTAAGCTCAATCATACAACCAAATTGAAACAGACAACTCAGAACTGTAGAAAACAGATAGCAGCAACACAGTAGAACAGATCAGAAATTTCATACCCCATGCTTCAGCAAACCCTAGTTTGCATACGCGCTTTCCTTTCACTGATACCGCGTATATACGCGCTTCTAATCACATCAACCCGCGTATACTTCTGTACATATTACAGAGCTAATTTCACTGCGCATACGCGCTTTCTCTTCAGCGAAGCCGCGTATATACGCGCTTCCACTGCATAAAACTAGCGTATGGTTCTTCAGATATTGAGATCAATGCAATTCTTCAGAACAGATATATCACACAGATTTTACCCTTTACTTCAGACAAATGTTCACCTCATCTCAGATCTAATCATTCCATAAACGGATCTAGCAAATACAAGTACATTTCAGATCTAGATACCCTTCTTCATCATTGGTGCATCATACATTCAGATCTATCATTCAACTGTAACCCTTTCCATTCAGATATACTTCAGAGAGAAGTATTCATTCAAGCTCAGACATCTTGCACCCACACTCATGATTTTCACAATGAATTTCTTCTCCTTATAGAGGTTTATACTTTTTCAATACCATGAGCCAAAACCACAATACTTCCGATGGTATTCCTGGACGGGGTCATTTAGATGAATCATTACCCAATACAATGGGTCAATACCATGGTGGTTACCCTTGGTTTTGCACTTTATGAGCGCTTTTGCCCATACGCGACTTGGAACGTTCTTTTCCGCGTGCATACATGACTTCCCCTAGACAAATCCGCGTATTCATTTAGACATACTCTTTTCATCATAGATCTAGCACATATTGAATTCCTTTCTTCATTGCCTTCTGTACTCTCTGTAGATACTTCAGATTTACATCATTTAATAGGTTCATCATGACATATTCTATCAAGCACAATTCATCAGGTGGGTTTCCATTCAAGGACAACACTCTATCAAGTGGGTTGTCATCAAGGACAACACCCAACATCATATTTCCAACAAACATCATATCACATCAGATTTACATCATTTACCAAGTCCATCAAGTCAAGAATAACTTCATCAGGTGGTTTGCCATCAAGGACAACACATGTCAACATTCTCATGTCTTCATCTTCATTCAGTGGGTTGCCATCAAGGACAACACTCTGCATCATATTGCCAACAATCTCCCCCTTTGGACTTGATGGCAACCACGATGGTGTTTGGTTACCACAACAGATAGGTACATTAAGAATACAATGACACCATGTCACTCTCCCCATTTTTGACACCATTCTTTCTCTTAATTCAAACACCATGTCACTCTCCCCCTTTGACATCAAGGGCAAAGGGCGGATCAAAAACCAACACACTCTCCCCCTTTTCTCTTCAAGTAGAAGAAGCGTTTTGCAGATATGATGTATACTGAAGTGACCAAGCTCCCCCTGAGTTTATGCTGAATCTTCAAACATATGTTTCAATGAAGTACATGACTCTATGAACTTCCTATCACCAAAGACTCATACTTACATCAAATATCCAACCAAGTGGATTTACATATGAGACTCAAGTACCCAACCAAGTGGGTTTACACATTTTGACTCAGCTACCCAACCAAGTGGGTTTACAAAATTTGACTCAGCTACCCAACCAAGTGGGTTTACAAATTTGAAAAGTCCTTACATGACTGAATATTACAATTTTACATCATGGGTCTCAACAAGACCTTTTCATCAAATTACAAATATGACCATTTATGACCAACACCAGAAAGTCCTCAAGAAAGAGAACATATTTTAGAACCATCATAATGCCAACAGTGCATTATACTCAGCAAAGCTAATGCTCCCCCTTAGTCTGTGCATCCAAGCATCCTCTCCATATGACTAAGGCTCCCCCTTAGTTTGTGCATCCTGAATACTTTCACCAACAAATCATCAAGGTATATTTAGAAATAGAATTATGAGAACTGGAACACCACCAGAGATACCAAACAGTATCAGAGATACCAAACAGCACTGCAGCTGTGCTGAAGAAAGCTGACCCCAAACAGATTTGTCAGCAACCAGACATACGCGGTTTTATGTGCATGAACTCGCGTATATACGCGACTGTGTTTCAGGAAATCCGCGTATCCAATACCATCTTCTATATTTTAACTAGATCTGATCCTCTGTGAGGAAAAGACAGTGTTCAGCTTCTTTCTGAGATATTTGAATGCTTCCCTGGAATACAGACAGATAAAACAGTGTAGTTGTGTCTTCAAGCTTCATCCAACGGTTGTAGCATAAGCACATTAGAAACCAAGCCTTCAGATTCTTTGCAGCATCAGAACAGCATCTTCAAATAAGTGTCAAGCAATCATCCATGTGGTCCAATATCACCATGATCTTTAAGATTTAACATGAAGTAACCTATGTAGGAAAAGATCTCAACCATAGTAACAAAATCTGCATGATCTATTCTTATCTCTGAATCATAAGACTTCCAATTCATCCATGTGTGATCACAAAAGATACTTTTCAGCAAGCAGGGCTCAAAATCTCATCGTAATAAATCATGTACCAAGTCATCATCATTTAAGCATGAGTATCACAATAATCAAAGAATAAGCAGTCATAGTGCCAACAATGCAATCATTAGTATTCAACCTGCTACTCCCCCTGAACCAGTGATCCTCCTTAACTTGTGCAACCTGAATACGTTCATCAGCAAGTCATCAGCAACAATCTTTGCATGAACTGTTCTTATCTCCGAATTATAAGATTTTCATCTCAGCAACGGATACTCTTCATCAAAAAGAAAACAGGACTTATCCATAATCTTCAACATAAGAAACCAAGTATCATATCATCATTATTTAGAACTGAGAAACTAAGCTGATACAGAGTCAATTAATACAATTATTAATAGTCAGATTGATGCTCCCCCTGAACCTCTGCTCCAGATCTTCAGCTATCATATAAATTCTCTTATCATCAATGCATACGCTACTGTGTCTAATGGAACTCGCGTGTATACGCGACTTTTGTTCATAGAACCCCCGTATGGAAAGTGAAGCATAGAATTTTTTTTTTTTTTTTACATTCCTTCATCTCCCCCTGAACCTGTCCTTCCTGTACCTGTCTTCTTCGTATCAGATACTCTGTCAGAAATACATATAATTGGAATAATCAAATCAACCATGAGATTCATCATACATTGCTCCCCCTGTGACGATACATTACTAAATTTCATAATGTATCCCACATCATTCCTGCAGTAAGTAAGCTTCAGAAGCGGATGACTGCAGTAGGGTCAGAATTCCCTACGTTTCTGATTGGTCCTCCTTCTTTTTCCAAATTTGCTTGAACTTCCTAACTATGTGCTGAAAATTGTCCACTTTCTCAGATTTGTTCAACCTGCATTCCTTTTCTACATGTCCATACTTGTTACAAGAATAACATCTCATGTGTCCAGAGAAATAAGCATAAGAATCATAATGAGTATTTCTAATCTTCCTCCTTTTACAGTCAGATGCTTTATGTCCATACTTGTTACATGAAAAACAATATCCCTTGAAGAAACCAGAGTACCTTTCTATGTAGGAACTGTTTGTTTGAGGCTGAAATGATCTGCCCCTGCAATTTGCTGCAACATGCCCATAATTATGACATTTAAAACATTCAACATTATTGACTGATTTCCTTTGAGATTTCATCATTGATGGTTGACCTTTTGTCTCTTTCAACACTTCAGGTTTTGTATTGACATCCTCTATAGTTTTAGCACTTCCTTGTGAGCTAGATTCTCCTTTAACAGTTTCATGGAAACCAAGGCCATGTTTGATAGCAGGAGACCTTTGATTACTCACAATATTGTCCCAAATATTAGTACTATCTTGAAACCTCAAAATTTCAACCTTTTATTCTAATTTACCTTTGAGAATGTTTACCTCAACCTCCAAGCTTGAAATTGGTTTGTCATGATTTCTTCTTTCCTTCTTCCATCTTCTACTTGATCCTTTAGATTTAGAATCTCTTCTTTCAACCAATTTTCATTTTCTTCACATGTTTGTTGCAGCTCTTCATTCTTCTTATTTGATTTTTCCAGATCTTCTTTGAGAGAGATGATTTCTGCTTCAAGGCCTTCCTTTTCAAATGGTTGTAGAGGTTCCTCATTCTTCTTACTTGATGCTTCAAGATTTACTTTTAGAGATATGTTTTCTGCTTCAAGTTCTGCATTCTTCTTATTTGATTTATCCAGGTCTTCTTTGAGGGAGATAATTTCAGCTTCAAGGCTTTCACTTCGATTGGTTACTTCATCCTGCAGTCTTTGATGTATTTCTATCTGTCCCTTCATTGTTTCTATCTGTCCATTCATTTTAGAGATCATCTCATTGTAGGCAGATTCCTTCTCATTAAATAATATTTGTTGATCTTCTTCTAGGTCCACAACATTACTTTCACTATCTACACCATTGCTTGCACAAAGAATATTACAAGGACCCCAATCACTATCTGATTCATCTTCTTCAATTTCTGCTATACATGTTTTCTGAGATATCTTCTTGCTTCGAGTAGCCTTCTTCTTTTGCTTCTTTGCCATGAGCACTTTCAGATCATGGTCAAAATCTTCTTCATCTTCACTGGACACTTCATCATCATCTTCATTTGCATAAAAACTCTTCCTCTTTTCAAATTGTTTCCCTTTACCATGTTTTTCTCTATAAGGACATTTAGCAGCATAGTTTCCAACTTTTCCACACTCAAAACATTTGAAGGGAAGCTTACCTTTGAATCTTCCAGTACCTAGTTGAAGTTTTCTCACGAAATTCGCTTCTTCTTCTTCGGATATATAGCTGGACTCTTTGACGACTTCCTTTTCTTTTCCTTTTGCAGATACCTTAAAAGCAGCTTCTTTGATTTGAGAAGGACCTCCTTGTCTCATTTCAAAAGCAGTCAGGATACGATGTAATTGAACAACAGTAAGAGTTTGCAGATCTTGCCTTTCTTCAATAGCTGAAACTTTAGAGTCAAATTTTGAAGTCAAGGATCTTAAGACTTTTTCCACTAGAGTAGTATCGGTTATGGTTTCACCCAAATTTCTCATTCGGTTTACAATATCATCTAGACGAAGAAAGAAACTGGCAACACTTTCATCACAATGCATCTTCAAATTTTCATATTCAATTCTAAGAGTTTGGAGTTTTGCACTTTTTACCTTTGTATCTCCTTCATAGCTCAGAATGATTTTGTCCCATATTTCTTTTGTTGAATGTAGCTGCATCACTTTAGAAAATTCTGATTCAGACATGCTTCCTAATAAGACATTCACTGCTTTGGCATTGATTTCATACTTCTTCCTTTCAGCGGCATCAGTAGGAATACTTGTCGGATATTGATAGCCTTCTTCCACGATTGCCCATACATCTCCACCAAGACTTTTCACATATGATTTTGTTCGTACCTTCCAGAATATTATATTGCTTCCATTGAATAGAGGTGGCTTTATAGACATTACTCCTTCTTGACTTCCCATTGCGACGGATCTCCTTCAAGCGATCAAGCTTCTGCAGAAGGACCTGCTTTGATACCAATTGTTGGGAAAAAATACTGAGAGGGGGCGGGGGGTGAATCAGTATATAGGGAAAACTAAAACTTTTTACTTTTTCATGCTCTAAAACCCATACGCTACTTTGATGAAGCCAACTAGCGTATACACGCGGATATCCTTCATAAAACTCGCGTATACACAGAGATCTAATTATGCCTTTAATTCTTCACTTATATCATTCCATCATTCATTCATTAGATGTTCTATAAACAGTAAACATGTGCAGTAAGAACAGAATAAACCATCACACAAAGCATCACACATGAACACCGGGATTTTTAGGTGGAAACCCAAGTCGGGAGAAAACCACCGCTGCAGTTGCTCAGCCTTAAATATTTTATTATAGAGAAAACATCTTACAACATATGTGCTGGTGCAGACTCCTACCAGCACGCAGGCACCCACCTGCGCTCGTTTACCAGCCTCTCCTGGAAGGGAGCTACGACCCCCTGATCTCGTTTACCAGCCTCTCCTGGAAGGGAGCTACAACCCCCTGACTGAAGGCTACAACCCTCAGCACCACCATGGACCATATTTCATCAATTTTCACACTGGATCCAACAGCTTCAATAGAACACAACTTGCAGGCCACGTTTCATCATATTTTTAGACTGGACCCACTCCATATATTTAATCTCAATCATACAACCAAACTGAAACAGACAACTCAGAACTGTAGAAAACAGATAGCAGCAACACAGTAGAATAGATCAGAAATTTCATACCCCATGCTTTAGCAAACCCTAGTTTGCATACGCGCTTTCCTTTCACTGATACCGCGTATATACGAGCTTCTAATCACATCAACCTGCGTATACTTCTATACATATTACAGAGCTAATTTCACTGCGCATACGCGCTTTCTCTTCAGCGAAGCCACGTATATACGCGCTTCCTCTGCGTAAAACTAGCGTATGGTTCTTCAGATATTTAGATCAATGCAATTCTTCAGAACAGATACATCACACATATTTTACCCTTTACTTCAGACAGATGTTCACCTCATCTCAGATCTAATCATTCCATAAACAGATCTAGAAAATACAAGTACATTTCAGATCTAGATACCCTTCTTCATCATTGGTGCATCATACATTCAGATCTATCATTCAACTGTAACCATTTCCATTCAGATATACTTCAGAGAGAAGTATTCATTCAAGCTCAGACATCTTGCACCCACACTCATGATTTTCACAATGAATTTCTTCTCCTTATATAGGTTTATACTTTTTCAATACCATGAGCCAAAACCACAATACTTCCGATGGTATTCCTGGACGGGGTCATTTAGATGAATCATTACCCAATACAATGGGTCAATACCATGGTGGTTACCCCTGGTTTTTCACTTTATGAGCGCTTTTTCCCATACGCGGCTTGGAACGTTATTTTCCGCGTGCATACGCCACTTCCCCTAGAAAAATCCGCATATTCATTGAGACATACTCTTTTCATCATAGATCTAGTACATATTTAATTCCTTTCTTCATTGCCTTCTGTACTCTCTGTAGATACTTCAGATTTACATCATTTAATAGGTTCATCATGACATATTCTATCAAGCACAATTTCATCAAGTGGGTTTCCATTCAAGGACAACACTCTATCAAGTGGATTGTCATCAAGGACAACACCCAGCATCATATTGGCAACAAACATCATATCACATCAAATTTACATCATTTACCAAGTCCATCAAGTCAATAATAACTTCATCAGGTGGATCGCCATCAAGGACAACACATGTCAACATTCTCATGTCTTCATCTTCATTAAGTGGGTTGCCATCAAGGACAACACTCTGCATCATATTGCCAACAACCAAAAGGTAACTTCGTAAATCAGAATATGTATTAGATGAATAATGTACATGTATTTATACATGGAGGTGAGGCTATTGGGATTCATCTCCTAATGACTCTTGGCCTTCCTTATTTCCTAATATTATTTAATATACAATATTGAATATTCTCACCCAACCCTTAGGATTAGGTGTCAACAACCATTGACATCAATGGTGGGTCTCTTGCATTTATTAATAGCTCACATCATTGGCTGGTAATCAAACGATGTCTTTCCATGTTCGACTACAAATCATATATTTGCATGGCTAGACTTGTACCCGAATTATCGAGTGAATGAGATAAGAAGACCCCAGATCTAGTTTCAGCCATCCGGGCTGCACTTTCAGGATTTTTTTACACATCATCTCTATGGTGACCTTACATATAGATCATCATCTAAACATGGGCCTATATCTGTAGGCATGCCTTTATTGGGAAACATTCCAATGTAGATGACTTTCTGAATTATGTACATGTTATTATATTGTTTATGTGCTTAACATGAGAATGCATACCCTCAGAAATTATGATCAAGAGGATATATCATGATGTAATGTATTGTAATATTGATGTAGGTGACCATTCCACTTCATCTCCAGTCCATCATAGTGTAAATCATTTCAGCCAAAATATTGTTATCATTCTAACTTCATGCTTTAGGGGGAAATTTTTTATAGGTTAACTTTGGCATCATTCCCAATGGCCTGGTTAACTAGACATCATCTCCAAGACCAATGAATAGGGTATATCATCCCCTATCATTTCAGTTTCTACATGCCCTAAGACAAAGAACAAGACACATCATTCATGACTTTCATCTGCAAAGGTTTGCAAGATTTGAAGTTTATAATATATCACATGAGAGCTCACCAATGCTGCCTCTAAGGGGACTAAGTGCATTGCATATGCAGGTAGCCCCATTCAAGGCTGATCTGCAAAGCACTTCCCGACACTCATAGGTGTGTTGGTCACATTGGGAGCGAAATTCTCATTGTTCTAGAATCTCCACTTGGCCAGTTTCTTCTAGAAGAGTTCACATGTGTCAAACTTCGAATCCATGTGTCCATTTGACATCTACAAGATTGGGAACATGTATTTCCTATTATTAGAAAGTAATTGATTGTAAAAATACCTTCAGCTCCTCTATAAATTGAGCACAGATCTTAGTGTTTGAAAAGGAATAATTTGAGTAAAGAAATGATGGTGGAATTTCAATTTAGGAGTTGATTTGTGTAACATGCTGCTAGAGAGATCTGCTTTGTGATGAGGCTGGGATGCTGCTGGAGATGGTCACTTCAAATCAATCACTAGGTTGTAACCTCCCCTTCTATCCATTAATAAATATTTTTGCTTACTTTTCCACATATGTATCTGTATAAGCTCATGTTTTCCATATTATGAATTCTTATTTGATGTATATCGTTTATGCTTCATTGATTTAGCTAAATAACTTGAATAGAAATTTATATTATTGTTATCTCTTCTTGTTTAGTTTTCATTATTGCAGGAAATATTTTTCACAGCCGGTTGGAATTTTAAGCTACAACAAAAGTGACAGAAGGAGAATTTGGAAGTGGAATATTCCTTTTCAGGAATTT
Source organism: Pinus albicaulis (assembly GCA_034641835.2). Taxonomy (NCBI): domain Eukaryota; kingdom Viridiplantae; phylum Streptophyta; class Pinopsida; order Pinales; family Pinaceae; genus Pinus; species Pinus albicaulis. Next base: position 667,435,473 of record CM076582.1, on the reverse strand, counting down.
CTGCAATATCTTCAATGAGGATGTTGTATAAGGAAAACCATGCAATAAAAACACACATGACTTGGAACCTCTTATATATTCTGTATGTAGCTTAAATATGAAATGGCATCAGAAAAAAATCATTCTAGCTACACTAAACAAATCTCCCCAGCTCATATATGCTCAAAAACACCCTAATCCCACAACTTCACAAAATAGAATTGCTGAAGACTGCAATAATGTTATTTTTATTAGGGAATATATAGAAAAATATGATTTAATACATATTTTCAGCTTTCATTAATCATATAATCATAAATGACAGGTTTGACCCCTTTTACAAGCACATCAGGACAACCCGACAAGGGTTTCCGGCAATATAGCAATATAAAATGCAGCACTGCAGAAAATAATGATGTACCCTGCAAATATGTATTAGAAAATACTCAATATGATCTGAAATAGATGAATAATACATAAATTGTCCCAAGGCCTTCTTCAATATACCTCCCAGAGTGAAATAAACACCTCCTCCTCTAAAACAAGCACAAAATAGGAGGGTTTAACCCAACAGCTACTGCTACTGCAGAAATGATGCAATTACTGGAAGTGATTGCGTTTTATATGATGCAGAATTGATATAATCAAGATAGATGATTAAAATTAAGCTAATGACCTTCCCCTTAGATATCACAATCAGCTAGACCAAAGGTGAAGATGGAATTCCTACATGAGAATTCTTTTGCACTAAACAGTGTTGCAACTATAGATAAACAACTAGAGCTTGCAATCAATCAAAATACCAAACAAATATGATTATTGAATTCCTTCCTTGCTTCTATCTCCTCCTTCTTATCCTTGGTGAGCTTCCTCACCTCGGACCCCACTCATTGATGAGGTGACTTCCTTGAGAAGATTCCCCTTTAAAAACTGCACTGCCCTAGTTGGTTTCTCTCCTCTTGTAGCAGCGCTGTTGACTTGGTCAAATGGATCTAGCTCATTGATTTTCCCCTATTTCACACCAAAATGGATTTATTTTTCCTCCTAATTCAATCCCTTTTCACATTGGGATATGTTTTATTGTCCTTCCTACTCTTTTATTTCAAAAATGGAGTAGTTATAATATTCCAAGTAGCAGTGGCTAATTGGGAATATTACAGTCCTCCCTGCTCAAAAGTTTCTTGCCCACAAGAAATAGTAAAGAATTATGCTGCAATATTTTCTCTCTCTCCCAAGTGGCATCCTCATCTGGTAGATTCCTCCATCGAATCAGATATTCCTTGATGACTGTGTTCCTTAGTTGTCTCTCCCTTGTGTCTAAGATTGATTCAGGCTGCAAAATTAGGTGGCCCTCTTCATCAATAGGGGGAGATGCATGATGGAAACTACATTCCTCCCAATGGCCTTCTTGAGGCAAGAGACATGGAAGATATTGTGGATCTTACTCCCCTTAGGAAGCTCCAACTCATATGCTACCTTACTGATACATTTCATCACCCTGTATGGCCCATAGAAACATGGTTTGAGCTTCTTATCTCCCTTATCCTTGAGTGTGAATTGTTTGTAAGGCTGAACATGTAGATAGAAAAGATATCCCAACTCAAACTATCTTTCTATCTGACCACGGTCTGCATACATATTCTGCTAGTTCTGTGCAGTAGCAATGTTGTCCTTGAGTGCCCTGAGTATGTCCTGTTTTTCCTGTATCCATTCCTTTTCCTTTAGAGCATTACTTGACCCGAACATAAAATCAAAAAATGAGAGTTCCAAATACCCATATAAGGCCCAGAATGGAGTCATGCCAATAGAAATGTGGTGAGTAGTGTTGTAACAATACTCTCCCAAGTGGAGCCAACGCAACCAAGCTTTCTACTGCCCTGCTACATAGTTCCTCAAGTAGCCTTCTAGCCACTTTTTCACTATCTTGGTCTGTCCATCAGTTTGGGGGTGATAGCTAGTGCTTGGAGTCAAATCGGTCCCCACCAACCAGAAAAGTTCTTGCCAAAATCCACCCATGAAGCAGTTGTCCCGATCACTCACTATGGTCCTTGAGAGACCATGAAGTATAAATACATCTCTGAAGAAGAGCTCCGCAACCTGTGAAGCAGTATAATGTGCATAAATGGAAAATAAATGAGAGCACTTTGTTAGTCTATCAACAACTACAGAGATACAATCCTTACCCTGTACTGTCAATAGACCAGTGATGAAGTCCATAGAGATATTTTCCAACTTTCCATCCGGAATAGGTAGTGGCTACAATAACCCACCAAGGTGAATGTGTTCTCCTTATTCTGCTGAAAAATGGTGCACTCTCTGACATGCCGGAGCACATCGTGCTTGAGACCCTTCCATGATAATCTCTCTCTTATGGCCCTATAAGTATTTGTGAAACCTTGATGCCCAGCAAGTGGGGAATCATGTGATGCCAATAAGATCTTCTCCTTGAGATTGGAATGCCTAGCCAAGAAGATTCGGTCCCGGTAATAGATGACCCCATCCATTACTTTAAACCTCTCATCCGATACCACCCCATCAAGTATCTCACATGCAAATTCCTCTTTGGAATACTCAACTAAAAGTTGAGCTTTCTAATCTGTGTCCATGCCCCTCAAAGACAGTGTTGTAGGCCTCCTGGATAGTGCATCAGCTACTACATTGCTCTTCCCCTTGACATACTCTATGTAAAAATCATAAGCTTGGATTTTTCTCACCCACTTCTATTGTCTCTTCTAGATTTTTTTCTGTTCAAGGAAGAATCTAAGATTGTTATGGTCAGTCTTCACCTTCAACTTATTCCCCACAAAGTAATACTGGAATTTTTATAATGCATGCATGATTGCAAACATATCTTTATCATATATGGGGTATAACCTCTCATGAGGGATCATCTTCCTACTCTCAGAGGATATAGGATGCCCACCTTGCATTAAGACTGCCCCAATACCTTCATTTGACGCATCACATTCTAGAACAAAAGGTTGAGAAAATTCAGGCAAAATCAGAACAGGACAACTACTCATGACCTCTTTGAGCTTATCAAAAACCCTCTACACTGTAGGCGTCCAATGGAAAGTTCCCTTCGTTGTCAAGTCTGTAAGTGGTGCTGCTAGTTGTGAAAACCCTTTCAAAAACTTCCGGTAATAAGTGCATATGCCCACAAACCCTATGAGTTCTATAACATTCCTAGGCTTAGGCCAATCTCTAATAGCCTAGATCTTCTCATCATGTACCCTCACTCCATCTACTCCTATGATGTGCCCCAAATAAAAAATCTCTGTGAGGAAAAATTCACATTTGGAGAGCTTGGCATAGAATTTCTCCTCCTTGAGGATATGTAAAACTATCTCAATATGTTGCACGTGCTCCTCCCAAGTGCGACTGTAGATAAGAATATCATCAAAGAATACCAATAAAAAATTTCTCAAATGAACATGGAAGATGTGGTTCATGCAGGATTGGAAATTTGTTGGGGAATTGGTCAATCCAAAGGGAATTACCAGAAACTCAAAATGCCCATAGTGACATTTGAACACTGTCTTGGGGATATCTTGCCCCCTCACCTTGATTTGATGATACCCGGATCTCAAATCAATCTTGGAGAAGTATTTAGATCCCCTTAACTCATCAATGAGTTCATCGATCCTGGGTATAGGGTACTTGTTCTTCATGGTCTTCTTGTTCAAGGCCCTATAGTCAATGCACATCCTCAATGTGCCATCTTTCTTCTTTACTAAGACCACTGAAGAAGAAAAAGGACTAGTACTAGGCCAAATGTGTCCTAGAGCTAGAAGCTCTTGGATAACCCTCTCAATCTCATCCCTATAAGCCTTGGGATGCCTATAAGGAGTGGTGATTACTTCTTGGATTCCTTGTTCCAGCTCAATAGTGTGTTCAAACCCTCAGTCATGAGGTCTCCCTGGTGGGATATCTCCAAATACTGTAGAATACCGGTCCAAGAGAGACTGAACATCTGGATGCACTGGTGAATCCTTGACATTTACTTCTGATATATGCAGCTCCACTGCCCATTCAACATCCCCTGTCCTCAGATCTGCCTCCATCCTACGTGTTGAAACAAGTTGAGGGGGGTATGTGTTTATAGCCTTGATCTTTTGATGCTGGCCATCCTTCTCTCCTATCCATTCCATTTCCAAAGTTCTCCAGTTAGTGGTAACTCTCCCAAGAGTGATTAACCACTGGACTCCCAATATGAAATTGGTGTATGGAATGTCTACCACAAAGAAGTGGTCTGTCAAGGTGTATGTCACCATGGTAATGGTTAGTGCCGGAACATACTTGGCACACTGCAGGGTCATAGCTCCTGGGACCAAAACTGAGAATCCCTCAAACTCCTCCATTTGGATTACTCTCCTTTGCACCAGCTGTGCATCAATAAAATTATGAGTAGCCCCACTATCTATCAACACAAAGACTCTTTTCCCCATAATAGTACATTTCACCCTCAAATTTAGATACTTTGGGACCCCTCTTAACACTGCAATAGCTCCCCCTCTTGGAGAAAAGTCTTCTATGGATGGTACAATGCTGGCATCATTCTTGGAGAAGGTCTTGACATGATGTGTCCTTCCTACAACACATTCTCCTTCCAAATCCCGAACATGGATTTTCTTCCTTGGTCCTGAGTAGGCCTCCTCCTGCAACAATGTTCTTGCCCTCGGCAAGATCTGTTGTAGGTCTCTGGCTTTCTCCACGGCTTCAAGGAGAGTGGTTGGTTTAGTGGACTTGACCAACCCCTGCAATGGTTCATCCACCCCATTAATAAACATGCATACCTTCCTGCTCATAGTGATTTCGGATACCGTCACTGAAAGCTACAAATACTCAGCAATATAATCCTCAAGATCTCCCTCCTATTTGAGCTTGGTTAACTTGACAAAATGGGCTTCTGGATCTCTTGGATCAAATCTCTCCACTAGCTTCTTGGTGAAATCTAAGTATGAAGTGATGTGATGATGCCCAAGTGTGGTCAGTCCATGAAACCACCATTCTTGAGCTTCCCCTTCTAAGTGCAGTGCAGCTATCTTGATGGCTTCTATTTCAGAAACCTTGTTGACCTAGAAGTATGTGTCCAGCTTCTCCACCTAAGCCTTGGATGTACACTTAGGTGTCCCATAAAATGTAGGCAAGAATAACCCTACCATACTGCGCTATAGGGATGATCCCTGCATCAAGTTCTCCTCCCTTTGGTGAGGCTTAATCCTCCTCCCATCCTTGATTCGACAAAACTCCTGAAAGCTCAAGTGCTCTTTTAACCCTTGATATTGGAGTTTTTATTCTTGAAAATACTCTCCTAGGGTTCCCTCCTTATCTCCTCCAGTTATAAATGAAGTCATGGTAGAGCATTGTGATGCAGCTAAATGCCCTGTGCCATTTGCAGTGCTGGTGCTTGCCTCATGACAAAACCCTATATAATCCCCTTCATGTCTCATATCCTTGAGGTCCCTTGAAATTTTATGCAAGGTTTGAAGTAGGAGATTCAAAATATCTTCCTCCTCCATGATGAATATAAATTCCTCCCACAAGCTGAGCCAAGAGCAGAGCTCTGATACCACTGTAATATTCCTTTTTAGGAATTTCTGCAATATCTTCAATGAGGACGTTGTATAAGGAAAACCATGCAATAAAAATGAACAAGAGGACTAGTATCCCCTTATATATGCTTTATTTAGCTTAAATATGAAATTGCATCAGAAAAAAATCATTCTAGCTACACTAAATAGATCTCCCCAACTCATATATGCTCAAAAACACCCCAATCCCATAAATTCACAAAATAGAATTGCTGAAGACTGAAAAAATGCTATTTTTATTAGGTAATATATATAAAAATATTATATAATAAATATCTGGAGCTTTCTTTAATCATAGAATCATAAATGAGAGGTTTGATCCCTTTTACAAGCACATCAGGACACCCCGGCAAGGGTTTTCGGCAATATAACAATATAAAATACAGCACTGCAGAAAATAATGTTGTACCCTACAAATTTGTATTATAAAATACTAAATATGATCTGAAATATATGAATAATATATAAAGTGGCCCAAGGCCTTCTTCAATAGTTCTCCCGGAGTGAAATAGACACCTCCTCCTCCAAAACAAGCACAAAATAGGAGGGTTTAACTCAGAAGCTACTGCTACTGTAGAAATGACGCAGTTAATGGAAGTGAATATTATTTATATGATGAAAAATGGATATAATCAAGATAAATGATGAAAATTAAGTTGAGGACCTTCCCCTTAGATCTCACAATCAGCTAGACCAAAGGTGAATATGGAATTCCCGCATGAGAATGTTTTTGCTACAACTACAGCTAAATAGCTAGAGCTTGTAATCAGTAAAAAGATCAAACAAAGATGATTAATTAATGCCTTCCTTGCTGCTATCTTCTCCTTATTATCCTTGGCGAGATTCCTCACACTGGATCCCACTCATTGATGAGGTGACTTCCTTGAGAAGATTCCCCTTTCAAAACTGTGCTGCCCTAGTTGGTTTCCCTCCTCTTGTAGCAGCGTTGTTGACTTGTCAACTGGATCTAGCTCATTGCTTTGCCCCTCTTTCACACCAAAGTGGATTTATTTGTCCTCCTAATCCAATCCCTTTTCACACTGGGATATGTTTTATTGTCTTTCCTACTCTTCTATTTCAAAAATGGAGCAGTTATAATATTCCAAGTAGCAGTGGCTAATTGGGAATATTACAGGAAGCGCTTGGGCTCCAAGTAAGCTTCTTATTTCTTTTTCTGTCTATTCATAGTTAGGAAAAGTAGTCGCAAAGTATTTAATCTATTTTTCTAGATAAGCACCTCTCTAGGGAAAAATGGTTTATCCGTAATTCATAATTCCACATAGCAGGAAGGATAATTCTTGGTCCATGATTTCTCTGACTGAGAAAAGACTAATTTTTCACTCCTCAAAGCTGCCCCCCATGTCAAGGAGTAGTGGGAAACATACTGTGAGAAAAATAATGAGAGGGAATCCATTCTGTTCTCGGTCGCACCCACTTGGAATTCAATCAAAGATGACATCAAGGAAAAATATTACCCCATGGGAAGCTATGAGGACAGGTACATATAATGGATGATGTTATGGCAGTAAAGGGATCAAGATGTGCATGAGGTGATGAATTTGTTCCATACCTTGGGCACAAAGTTGGGTATTAAATATTGAGAGAAAAATTTGGTTCTAAAGTACTGTAGTTGTTTGCACAAATACATTCATGAGGAAATAGAGTTCCTCAACGTTACCACACTTGGCACAAAATATCAATATGCCACCAAGATCGAGTATAAATTTAAGTAGAAGAAGCAAGACTTTGGATCCATGAATCCGAAGCTAGGGAAAGGCACCCCCGAACCGCAGAACAAGGGGCAAAGCCAAAACTGGGCAACTTAGAACAAAACCACAAATACAAAGGACACAGGGAAGTGGTGTGAATTTCATAACAATTCCACTCACAACAAAAGCGAGTGTTAGGCCAAATTATTGTTGGTGGCCAAACTGAAAGCATCTGAATCAACTACATGTTCTAATCCTAAGTCATAATCGGACAAGGGAAATGAAAAAGGGAAGAAAATAATTGATGCAGAGCTGAGTGCCACCATTTAATTAGAGGGAGGATCTTGAGGATCTAGAGGAGGGGGAGTGTCTCTTCTGTTCGCAGATTTGGGTGAAGGGCTTTCCACTACAATTCCTTGTCGATAGTGGAAGCCAAAAGAACATCATTTCAGCAAAGGTCATGAAGCGTCTTGGCCTATCGACCACAAAAAACCCACAACCACATACCATTGGGTGGCTTCACCATGGAATATACCTCCATGTCAGCAAACAGTGCTTCCTTTCGCATAACATTAAGCCCTTCATGGATGAGGTACTATGTGATGTTTCTACTCTTGATGTGTCTGATGTATTATTGGGCTTGTTGGGTCTCAATCTAGTTTCCTAAACTGAGCTCATTTAATTGTCAACCAGGATTTGTAAACTGCTGAAGTGAAGTGTACCATATGTACCTAGGTGCTTGTTTCTTAATGCGTTGTGTGTAGTGTTTTGTGATGTTTTTGGTCTTTTGGAATTTTATTTTCAATGAAAATGCCTAGAAAACTAATGGAAAGAAATTGGTGGTCAAAAACACAGTTGAACCTAATGTAAGGAATGGAAAATGCAATTAGAAATACTGAAGTAACATCTGAACTATGACTAAATAGAAACAAAAGCTTGATAATGACTTCTCAGGCAAATGACACAAACTAAACTTGAAAAATGATCACTAAATATGCAAGTTCTCTAACTGAACAGTTAAATACTAATGATGCAATATTCTGTCTTAGCTCATCTATTCCATGATTAATCCCTAATTCTATTCTGCAATTTAATTGAATGTCACAGAACTTATACTCAAAGAGTTGTTGGTTTCTTTTCCAAAGTAGTTCTTTTGAGGAAGAGCTCTGTTTATGATGAGGAATTTGCAGAGATATTTCAGACCTTGTAATGATGTTATCTTCTATTCCTATGGTTATGGTTCACTGATGGTTTTCAGAAAAAAAAGATATTTGTAAATAATGAAGGATGTCTTGTGAATCCTAACAACTAAAGTAATCTATTGTGCAAAGGATGACAGTGTGACTATGAGATGCAAGTGCAATAAGTTGATCTAAAAATGAACCTAAGATGCTACTAAACTAGCACAATGTTGAACTATGAGTCATCATCAAACTTGAAACAAAGTAGCTGAACATGAATTAAATGCAAATGAAACTCCGGAGCATTCTAACTAACATGCATTATTCTATAAAGTTACACAATCTGTTTGTTCATCATTAGTGATATTTTGGAAGAGTTCCTTCTTGTGGAAGAGGTAGAACAATTCTGACTGTGGACTTGTATGCAATTGAAAGCAAATGAACTGAAAGCAAATGAAAAACTAAGTTATCACATCATGGTCATATCTTGAACTTCTTAAGGATGTCTTGGAAGAATTTCTTCTTGTGGAAGAGTGATTAGAACAAGTGCGACTGTTATAGTGAATAACAAAAACTACAACTAATTCCTACAGTACTATAGCTATTCATCATTCATTGTTATGATCTGTTGGAAGAATGTATTCTTTTGAAAGAACTGGAATGAATGTAACTACAGTATCTAGTTAAAAACAAATACAAATTCAACTCCTATCCTACAATACCATAGTCATTAAACATTCATCATTTTGGTCTGTTGGAAGAGTGTCTTCTTGTGGAAGAACTGGAACGAATACGACTACAGTAGATAAAACAAAACAACTACCAATTCAAGTGTAAAACGTAAAGGCCGCTAGGAAAAACTTATCTAGTTTACGCAAAAGAAATCCGTGCAAGAGGCAGGGGCCCTCTACCACTTGACGGCATTCAACTTCAAATCAAATCACGCCTTCAGAATAATTTTGTCTGCTCCATTAACAATGCAATAGTTCGAACATGACACTCTGTGTCTTCAAGGACGTAACACAGAGTTTTCACAAAATCTAGCAGCAAATCTAACACAAAATCTCTAACTAAGCTCTCGGTCTACTCAAGAGTTTATAAAGTAAATGCAAGTAACAATAATTACAACAATTTAGGAATAATGTCTTTCCTTATCCGAATCATCTTAGGAGTCTTTGAGGTGGCTACGTGAAGGAGAAAAGACACCTGGACTGAGACAATCCTAGTAGGAGTCTTCCTTCACAAATGTGTTCCCACGTGCATAACCGTACCCATAATTCATTTCCTCTTCCATGATGAGCAACAAACCATGTAGGCACGACGTGGATCATGCCCATATGCGTTTTTCCTCAAGAGGCCACCTGGAACATACTCAAACATAAAGGTAGCTGCAGAATCGCCGGTTAGCTACGGAATGCCTGCATTCTGCAGCTAGTTCCGATCAAAATGCTTAACAATGGAAACAATCACAAAATTCAACAAGTCAGTCATGTAAACCATTCTAGAAGTAATTTTAACTATTTTTATTGATCAATTGGGTTTAAAATAGAAATGGACAAGGGAAAATGAGGTAAAATGAGGTGAAGGAAAAGCACAAATTTGAGGCTCAACATACCCCCACTGCTGTCTCTTTGCATGTCCTCATGCAAATTATCCTATGAATTCTGAGGCTTCTGCAAGGACATCTAATCCCCTTCTTCTCCTTTGTCTGAAAGCTAGAGGCCTTCTGGGTTTCCTGATCACAAGTTTGAACCTGAGGTTTGTGAGTGCCCTGATCAACTTTTTGTTCCTTGTCTTCATCTTCTCATTGGTCCTCTCCACTTTGTTTATATGCAGGGATAAGGTTGAGTTCATGTCAGTCTTGAGCTTGATTTGATCTTTGAGAATTTCATTCTCATTTTTGATGTGTCTATTCAACACTTCCAACTCATACCTATCCCTCCTCAATATATCAATTTCAGTTAGTGGAGGACTGGGGGTTCTCTCTTCTCTTTCTGAAGCTGTTCTTTCTAAAGTTTCCACATAATCATAGATTTCCTGTTGAGCAGGATCAATCTCGGGGGTGCCTTCATAAAAATCTTCATCATCATACTCTTCCATAGATGTTTCTTCATCTTCAATATTGATTACCCCTGTTTGTTTGATTGATGTTTTCTTCAGTTTTCCTTTTAATCTGTGGCTTCTCCTAAGCTGAGAGGATCCCTCTCCTTTCTCTGTGACAGATTCCTTGATTATATTTTCTTCCTTAAGTTGCCTCTTGATTCGAGTCAACTTCTCCAAAATAATTTCTTCACTGCTCTCTTGGACTGGTTTGTCGATTTCAACTTTTGAAGTCCTCCATTTCCTACTTCTCTTTGTGGGCTGTGGTTCAGGTGATAGTTCTTTTGCTTCTTCAAAATGATTTCTTATTAAGAAATCATCCCATGTATCATTTGTTTTAGATAGATGATGCTCAATCAAAATTTTGACCAACCCATGATGATACAGGGTTGTCTCTAAAAAGTGAACTCTTCTCTGAACACAGGAAGCCATTTTCTTCAGACTTTGATACAAGAAATATGGTAGATTCAAATCTTCTCCCAGAAAATGCAACATTAGTCTAATATGGTAGACATAAAATGTCCCATATCTACCCTCACATGTAACAAATTTTTGTAAAAGAAGTAGTATATTTCTCCATTTGCTTTTCAATGCAGTGCTGGGAATTCCTTTCTTGAATACACTAACATCCATATTTGGTGATTTTAAAATTTGTTTCCAGGAGTCATTGTGGAATTCCCTATTTTTAAACCATCTCTCCCCAGTTCTGGATAATCCTGTAGCCTCTGCTATAAACACTTCAGTAACAGTAAACTTGACATCCCCTATTTCAACTTCGGTTCCTTGGAATGATCTGGCAAATGTTTTGGTGACTTCCTTATGGAAGCCATTAAATTTTTCCAAGAATTGAAGCCATCCTATTTGTTGTAACATCTCCTTGCATTGTGGGTAACCTTCTAAATATTTTGATCCCACAAGCTCAGTCCTTACGATGAAACCCATGATTTTTTTCAATATCAAATTAACACTCTTCTCTACCCACAAAACAATGACTTTTACTTTCGGATTAAAATGGCTTCAAGCTTCTAAATGAAAATGGCTTCAATTTTGGAATGACATACCTCTGATTTATAATAGCAACAGCTTCAAAACCTCTGGCTGGTATGCCTTTGTTTGATAATAAAAAATGCCTTCGAAACCTCGGACTGATGTGCTTCTGTTGAACTTTGGAGTGATATGAAAGCAATTTCAAATTTCGAGCTAATATGTCTCTGATAGACAGTGGTAGATGGCTTCAAGTTTCTTTTTGTGCAATACCTCTGGCTCTTAGTAGCAAACGGTTTCAGTTTTAATACTGCAATACCTTTGTCTTTGGTAACAGAAAGACTTCAAACTCAATCACTGAAAAACACCTCTGTTTCTAGTAACAACAGACTTCAAACTCAACCTCTGTCTCTGATAACAACAGACTTCAAACTCAATCACTACCACACCTCTGTCTTTGGTAGCAAAAGACTTCAATTTTAACACCTCTGTCTTTTGGTAACAACAGACTTTAAACTCTACTCAGCCACAATTCTGTGTTGACAGTGGAAATGCTCCAAACTTCGTTCACAGTGATATGCTATCTATTCACGGGATCAAGTGGTTTTGAGTTCTCACACCGTTATACTTCCAAATTTACCTCTTCTGATCTGCTCCTGATGATAATAATGCCTCTGTCTTCGGAATGGAATACTGGCTACAGAATGAAGTTATGGCAAATGGTCACGGCATAGAGTAGTGGAGTGAGGTGGAGGGATTGTATTAATGATTGAGGAGACGGCGGAGGATTTACAACGGCAGGGAAAATCATCATCATTAAATAACTTGGTTAAGAGTTGTGGGAAATTCAAACGCTTTGATCATTTCACCGCTTAAATGCTATCGGATATAAAATTTGAAATGGAAGATTTTAATACAAAGTCTGTAGAGGGTTTGTTTGGTGTTTGATAAATAAAACAATTAAAACAACCTTTCGAATAATCCACAACTAAACTATGCTAAACTTTTATGAAATGCCATCGTAATTTAAATTTGTTACCTCTGCCCTTTATTTTGATGTTTTTGTAGCCTTTGTCTTCTCTGCTCATATTTGGAGGAATCTTTCACAATTTTCTTGATGTTTTTGATTCATGAATTCACTGGATCACTTTGTTGTAATTCTGATGTCTGCTGGTTGATGCCTTCAGGGTTTATGGCTGCGAAAAAGACTGTCGGGCTGCAGAAAGGCTGATCAGCTGCAGAATGTCCACTGAGCTGCAGAATGTTCCTGTAGAACACTTTAATCATGAAAATGAAATGTTTTTGGAGGATGGGTGAAATGTTATGAAAATGGATGAAAATGGATGATGGATTATTATATGTATGAAGTGGATAATGGAATAAAATGGATTCAGTTCATGGAATGAAGGAACATAAGGGTTGTACTGCAATTCATGACATATTTTATTCACCTACAGCATGATATCAAATTTTGTGTTTTGACATGAAAATGAAATGGATGGAAGATGGAATGAAATGAATGAAATGTGGAATGGAGTCAGATGAAATGAATGATGGATGGAATGGAGTATGAATGGATAAGTGAATGGAGTGAGATGAAATGAATCATAAGCACTATGGAACTGAACTTATGATTTTTATAACAGCTTCTTATAAACAAAAATGGGAAAAGTTAGAGTGTCAGAGAGACTCTGATTTTCACCCTATCTTTTCTGTATAAACATGCCAATCAGTGATTGGTTTTCATGTTTATACCTTTATTTATTTATTTATTTATTTATTTTTTTTTATTTTTTTTTTCAAAAGAGAAATGCTTCAGAAAATTTAATCAAGTTGATGAAGAAGAGAGACTCTTCTTCATTAACTTCACATCATTGCTTTCTTGGAACTTCTTGACAAACTCTTCTCTTGAGAGTGGCTTGTGGTATAGCTTCAGTCTATGACCATTCACAAGAAAAGTGACCTCTTCTTTATCTATAGTTCTGATTTTTACTGCCCCATTATCAAAAATTCGAACAATTTCATATGGCCCAAGCCAATGTGTCTGAAATTTCCCTTGAAAATCCTTGAATTTTGAATCAAACAAGAGAGCCCAGTCACCTTCTTTAAATTTCTTCTCCTTGATGTACTTGTCATGCCATCTAGCCCTTTGTTGTTGGACTAGACTTGTTTTCTGAACTGCATCTTGTCTGATCTCATCCAATTCATTAATTTGCTCTAGTCTATGCTTTTGTGCCTCCGTTAGATCAAGTCCTAGCTGAACTGCCATCTTGAAGTTTTGAATTTGGAACTCTATGGGAAACAAAACTTGCTTTCCATAAACAAGCTCATAAGGAGTATGGCCTGTTGTGTTTCTCCATGTAGTTCTATAGGCCCACAAGGCTTCAGGAAGCCTATCTACCCAATCTCTTCTATGTAAATGAGCAGTCTTTGTTAGGATACCTTCAATGACTTTGTTAGTGGATTCCACTTGACCATTTGCTTGTGGATGATAAGGAGTAGATGTTCTATGTCTGATTTTGTACTTCTCCATCATTTGCTCCACTAGCCTTGATGTAAATTGAGCTCCTTGATATGTAACAATTTCCCTTGGGACACCAAAACGAGTAAAAATATCCTCAAAAAGAAAAGTAACTACAGATGATTCATTAGCAACAAGTAATGGTTTAGCTTCTACCCACTTAGTAACATAATCAGTGCAAACTAATATGTATTTCTTTTGTCTTGATGGGGGACTAATAGGTCCTACAAAATCCAAAGCCCATTTTTCAAAAGGTTCAATGTGTACCTGAGGTTGTAATGGCATCTCACCTGAAGGAGAAGGTTTCCCTACCCTTTGGAAACTGTCACACCTTTTTACATATTCCCTTGCATCTTTGAACAAGGATGGCCAATAATATCCTAAGTTAAGGATCTTATAGGCTGTCCTCTTATCTGCAAAGTGTCCGCCACAAGGTTCATCATGACATGCCTTGAGAATTTCAGGCATCTCATCTTCATGAACACACCTTCTAATGATCAAATATGAACCTGTCTTGTACAACTCATTAGCGACCCATGAATATCTTGCACTATCATTAATGATTTTTCTTTTATCCCTTGCATTCATAATTGAAGGAAATTTTCCTGAAACTAAATAATTAGCAATATCAACAAACCATGGAGTTTGAGTAGAGACTGCAAAAAGATATTCATCAGGAAATTGATCTTCAACCGGAGTGTCATCTTTGATATTTTTAATTCTAGACAGGAAGTCAGCCACAGTGTTTTGTTTTCCAGGCCTATCTAGAATAGTAATGTTGAATTCTTGCAATAATAACAACCATCTTATAACTCTACCATTAGTGATTGATTTATTCATTAAATATCTAATGGCAGAATGATCAGTGTGAATAAAAGTTTCATAGCCTGTTATATAGTGTCTAAATTTGTTAATGGCATGAACAGCAGCTAAAAACTCTTTTTCAGTTACAGTATAGTTTAACTCTGCAGGAGTCAAATTTTTACTGATATAATAGATGGCATAGGGAATTAAATCTTTCTGTCCCAATACTGCTCCCAGAGCTGTATCGGAAGCATCTATCGAGATATGAAAAGGTAACTTCCAGTTAGGTCCCCTTAATATAGGTGCTTCAGAAATTTTGGTTTTCAGGGTTTCAAAAGCTAACTGGCAATCAGAAGTCCACTTAAATTCACAATATTTGGTGAGTAATTTGAAGAGAGGAGATGCTATTTTGGTGAAGTTTTCTATAAATCTCCGATAGTACCCTGTAAATCCTAGAAAACTTCTAACATCTCTTTGACAACTTGGAATGGATAGGTTAGAAATAACTTCAACTTTCGCTTCATCTACTCTAATCCCATCCCCTGAAATATGGTGCCCTAAAACAATACCTTCAGTGAACATCATAAAAAAAATTTCATGACTAAGAGAAAGGTTTGCTTCTTGACATCTTTTTAAGACCTTTTCCAAGTTTTCTAAAGCCTCTTCAAATGTATCCCCATAAACTGTAAAATCATCCATGTACACCTCTACACAGTCATGTATTAGATTAGAAAAAAATCCTAATACTGCCCTTTGGAATGTTGCAGGTGCATTGCACAATCCAAATGGTAATACTCGGTAGGCATAGGTACCCCAAGGACAAGTAAATGTGGTTTTATCTTGGTCTTCAAGTGCTACTTGGATTTGATTGTAACCACTAAACCCATCTAGGAATGAAAAGTAATTTTTACCTGCTAATGTATCTAATACTTGATCTATGAAAGGTAAGGGAAAATGGTCTTTAAGAGTAGCTTTATTCAGTTCTCGGTAGTCAACACACACCCTCCATTTTCCATTTTTCTTAGGCACAATCACCAAAGGAGAAACCCACTGACTATCTGAAATAGGATAGATGAGATTAACATTTAACAATTTTTGTAATTCTTCCTTGACAATTTCCCTAAGATTTGGATTCATCCGTCTTTGAGGCTGTCTGATTGGTTTGCAATTTGCCTCTATATATATGTGATGAGTACAAGTCTTGGGACTTATCCCTTTCATGTCAGTGTATTCCCATGCATATGCGGAAGAATGTCTCTGTAATACTTTGAATAACTCTTCTTGTTGAGATCTTTCTAGGTTTTTGTTTATGTTCAAGGTTTTGCCTGGAAAGATTTCACTTGTAGAGCTGCCAAATTTGTCCATAGAATGAAGAGACATCTGTCTAGATGACAAGAACTCAATATTGGATCTCTCTTGAAATGATTCTTGTTTGTGTTCTCGAGAAGATTCAAAGTTTTCTAGAGTATTCAGAATTTGATTATCTTCACTAATTTCTGAAATTGTGAAGAGTGGTTGCAAATATTCTTCATCCTCTATCCATTGAGTGTCATCTAGATCTGTAATTGTCCTAGCTGGAGGATATAAAGTGAATTTCTTTGTTGAACTTCCATCGGAAATATACATATCACCGGACCTACAACTAATAAAAGCATCAGCTGTAGCCAACCAAGGTCTTCCTAGTATGACAGGATGGCCTCCTAGATTATTCTTGGGTGTTAGGATCATGAAATCCACAGGGTACTCCCAAGAGTCTAGGGACACTGGAATGTCTTCTATTACCCCATATGGTCTGATCACAGATCTATCTGCTAATTGTAATAGTGTGGGTGTAAAGAGAAGATTAGGAAGTTTCAGTTTGTCCATGATTTGTCTACTCATGATATTTATTGCTGATCCTAAGTCAATGAGTGTGTTTTGAATTTCAATTCCATTGATGTGAATTTTGACAACTGGATTTCCTGGGTCAAGATACTTTGGAATAGCAATCTTTCCCATCATAATGTCTGCTATTTGTCCTACCAGTTGAATTTTCTTGGTTTCTCTTATTCTTTTTTTTGTTGTCTTCATACTCAACTCCTTTATTGTTTTGGCTAAAATTGGGATTTCCTTGATGGCTTGCAATAATGGAATTTTAATGCAAACATTTCTCAATTCATCCAAGAAATCATAATTAGGCACCATTATTTGTTTTTCTACACCTTTATCAATTTGTAGTCTTTCCGGAAAAGGAGGTATAGAAGTAGATGTGGATGGTTGCTCTAATACTGGAGTTGGATTTATTGGATCTTTTTGTTTTAGTTTTTCAATGTTTTGGTCTTGAAAGGATGTATCTTCCTCAAGACTTTTATTAACCCGTAGGGA
This sequence comes from Pinus albicaulis, assembly GCA_034641835.2. Classification (NCBI taxonomy): domain Eukaryota; kingdom Viridiplantae; phylum Streptophyta; class Pinopsida; order Pinales; family Pinaceae; genus Pinus; species Pinus albicaulis. The sequence goes on along the minus strand of CM076582.1, from coordinate 667,418,237 downwards.
GTCTTCCTTAGAATTATCTTGTTCTTGTATGATCACAGAAGGTTTCCTCTTCTCAAGTATCCTTCCAGACCTAAGTTGAACATCACTAAGGTCTAGAGGAGTAATTAAGTAAGTTGGAAATTGTTGTCCTTCTATCATATATGTATTCTGAGGATTCTTATTATTGGGGTTTGGTATGGGCTGAGCTGGTAATTGATTGGATTTTTGAGGGAATGGTAATGGAAGTGGTTGATTTTGATGAGGTTGGTTCGGATGATGTTGTTGAGGATTTTGTTGAAAATTTTGTTGAAGATTTTGAGGAAAATTTTGTTGAGTATTTTGAGGATAAAAATGTGGATATGGTGGATAGGATGGTGGATACTGATAATATGGAGAGTATCTTCAATAGGGACCTTGTGATCCTTGTGCCCAAGCTTGAGATTGATTTTGAAATTGGGGCCAGGGTTGCTGCCAAGAATTCCAAGGTGGAGGTTGATTATACATTTGATCATGGAATCCTTGTGTCTGAGATCCCTGCCAAGGTCTTCTAGATACAAAGTTAAGAGATTATGTGGAATCTGTAGGAGTTTCTTCCTGAAAAACAGCCTTGAGACCAGGAAGAGAAGGACAATTCTTGGTCTCATGTTTCTCAGAACAAATAACACAGGTTTCTACAACTTTTACATCTAGAGGACACTCTCTCAAGGCATGTTTCTTACTACATTTGGGACAAAAGATTGCCAAGGCATCAGATTCAGCCTTTTGCTTGTTTTGTATCTTGAGGGTGTCTATTTGTTCACTAAGACTCCCTAAGATGTCAGATTTAAAATCATCAAGCATGTGTCCTATTTCTGATCTACTTACTGTCCCAGAAGCAGATTTACTTGCTCTTGCAAGAGCAGGATCTCTTGGACCTTTGAAAGTTTTGGATTTCCCTCTGGAAAGGTTGATACATAACTCAGATATTTCAGGTAATGTGAGTTGTGATATATCCCCTTTTCCCATCATGTTAAGGATATCCAACCATTCATCCCTAATGGTTTTCAACAAAAGAGCTTTTAAAGTGTCTTGATCTAGGTTTTCCATTTGTGCCCTTTTTATGTTGTATTTAAATCTTTCCAACAAATCTTCTAACTTTTCATCTTCTTTTTGTAACATCTTGAACACTTCTTCCTTATGATTAACCAGCATACAATAATCCAAGTATCTCTCTAGAAATGCTTGTTTCATGTCTTCCCATGTCCTAATGGAACTACTGTTTAAGCTCATAAACCACTTCAATGCTGCTCCTTTCAGATTTGAAGGAAATAATTTCAATTTTTGAGCATCTTGAAGGTAGTCATAAGTCCTACACAACACTTCAAATTCGAATAAGAAAGTTTCAGGATCCTTAGTTTTAAGTCCATAGAAGTTCGGAAGGACAGAAGGTGAAATGTTTTTCATGGTTGTATTGGTTTCTTCATCAAGTATAGGGAACCCAAAAGAGCTTCCTATTATACCTCTTCCTCCTTCTGCACCTCTACCTCCTTCTCCTCTTCCTCCTTCTCCCCTACCTCTACCTCTACCTCCTCCAAACAATGTGTGTTCTCCATTAACAACTCCTCCTCCTCCTTCTTCTGCCATGGTTGACTCTCCTGTGGAAGTAGAAAGGTTTGTGTCCCTGACAGGAGTTTTTAGATCTTCTTCTATGGCAGGTTCAGTGGATGAAATGGAAGGTTTCTCTAATGGAATAGGTGACCTTAGATCTTTTAGAAGTCCAGGATTAGTAAAGGATGGAAGATGGGTTTGAGTTGAAGATGTACTAGCTCTGGATCTAGATGAAACAAGTGGTGTTCTAGAAATCAAATTTCTGCCTCTGCTGCTTATAAATCTTCCCCTTGAATCTCTCTCCCTATGCATAAAATTGTTTTTGGATGCTAAGAAACAAAGGTTACCTAGTTTTCACTTCCCCGGCAACGGCGCCAAAATGTTGGGTCTCAATCTAGTTTCCTAAACTGAGCTCATTTAATTGTCAACCAGGATTTGTAAACTGCTGAAGTGAAGTGTACCATATGTACCTAGGTGCTTGTTTCCTAATGCGTTTTGTGTAGTGTTTTGTGATGTTTTTGGTCTTTTATGTTGATTTATGATGTTTTTGGTCTTTTGGAATTTTATGTTTTCAATGAAAATGCCTAGAAAACTAATGGAAAGAAATTGGTGGTCAAAAACACAGTTGAACCTAATGTAAGGAATGGCAAATGCAATTAGAAATACTGAAGTAACATCTGAACTATGACTAAATAGAAACAAAAGCTTGATAATGACTTCTCAGGCAAATGACACAAACTAAACTTGAAAAATGATCACTAAATATGCAAGTTCTCTAACTGAACAATTAAACACTAATGATGCAATATTCTGTCTTAGCTCATCTATTCCATGATTAATCCCTAATTCTATTCTGCAATTTAATTTAATGTCACAAAACTTATACTCAAAGAGTTGTTGGTTTCTTTTCCAAAGTAGTTCTTTTGAGGAAGAGCTCTGTTTATGATGAGGAATTTGCAGAGATATTTCAAACCTTGTAATGATGTTATCTTCTGTTCCTATGGTTATGGTTCACTGATGATTTTCAAAACAAAAAGATATTTGTAATAATGAAGGCTGTCTTGTGAATCCTAACAACTAAAGTAATCTATTGTGCAAAGGATGACAGTGTGACTATGAGATGCAAGTGCAATAAGTTGATCTAAAAATGAACCTAAGATGCTACTAAACTAGCACAATGTTGAACTATGAGTCATCATCAAACTTGAAACAAGGTAGCTGAACATGAATTAAATGCAAAATGAAACTCCGGAGCGTTCTAATTAACATGCATTATTCTATGAAGTTACACAATCTGTTTGTTCATCATTAGTGATATTTTGGAAGAGTTCCTTCTTGTGGAAGAGGTAGAAAAATTCTGAATGTGGACTTGTATGCAATTGAAAGCAAATGAACTGAAAGCAAATGAAAAACTAAGTTATCACATCATGGTCATATCTTGAACTTCTTAAGGATGTCTTGGAAGAATTTCTTCTTGTGGAAGAGTGATTAGAACAAGTGCGACTGTGATAGTGAATAACAAAAACTACAACTAATTCCTACAGTACTATAGCTATTCATCATTCATTGTTATGATCTGTTGGAAGAATGTCTTCTTGTGAAAGAACTGGAATGAATGTAACTACAGTATCTAGTTAAAAACAAATACAAATTCAAATCCTATCCTACAATACCATAGTCATTAATCATTCATCATTTTGGTTTGTTGGAAGAGTGTCTTCTTGTGGAAGAGCTGGAACGAATACGACTACAGTAGATAAAACAAAACAACTACCAATTCAAATGCAAAACGTAAAGGCAGCTAGGAAAAACTTATCTAGTTTACGCAAAAGAAATCCGTGCAAGAGGCAGGGGCCCTCTACCACTTGACGGCATTCAACTTCAAATCAAATCACGCCTTCAGAATAACTTTGTATGCTCCATTAACAATGCAATAGTTCAAACATGACACTCTGTGTCTTCAAGGACGTAACACAGAGTTTTCACAAAATCTAGCAGCAAATCTAACACAAAATATCTAACTAAGCTCTCGGTCTACTCAAGAGTTTATAAAGTAAATGCAAGTAACAATAATTACAACAATTTAGGAATGATGTCTTTCCATATCCGAATCATCTTAGGAGTCTTTGAGGTGGCTACGTGAAGAAGAAAAGACACCTGGACTGAGACAGTCCTAGTAGGAGTCTTACTTCACAAATGTGTTCCCACCGTGCATAACCGTACCCAGAATTCATTTCCTCTTCCATGATGAGCAACAAACCATGTAGGCATGACGTGGATCATGCCCATATGCGTTTTTCCTCAAGAGGCCACCTGGAACATACTCAAACATAAAGGTAGCTGCAGAATCGCCGGTTAGCTACGGAATGTCTGCATTCTGCAGCTAATTCCGGTCAAAATGCTTAACAATGGCAACAATCACAAAATTCAACAAGTCAGTCATGTAAACCATTCTAGAAGTAATTTTAACTATTTTTATTGATCAATTGGGTTTAAAATAGAAATGGTCAAGGGAGAATGAGGTAAAATGAGGTGAAGGAAAGCACAAATTTGAGGCTCAACAGGGCCAACCATACTTGTGTAAGTGAAATGATGTGTATGAATCTAAGCCTCGTTCTGTTATTATTACTTTGGTGAATAAGGTGTACAAAATATCGTAGGTAGTACCACCTCTCACCATCTCTTTGAATACTGCAAAGCAACGCATCAAGATTATTTCCCAAACCAGGAAATTTATTTTCATTACAATTTGACCAAAGAGTGAGAAGAAAATTGTGGCCAAAACCTATGAATAGGGATCCCCTACATGATAACAATAGATGGAAAAAGTCGTGGACGAATACAAGGACATTTTTTCCTCACCCACAGAGGTTCCTCTACATTGTTAGGTCAAGCACTTCATTGATCTGATCCCAGGCACACCACTGCCTGATGTTGAAATTCCTCATGCGAACACACAGACATAATCAACACATGTACTATATGAGGCTGATAAAGCAACCAAATTTATTGAACTCATCCAATACGTCCAACAGGAGTTATAGAACATCTTGTAGAAATCCAATTCCAAGTACAGGAGGTTCCATGATCAACATCGAGTGTCACAAAAGTTCTAGATGGGCGACACAGTTTGGCCACATTTTCAAAAGGAGCGTGTCTATGGGCCCCACCGCAAGCTTCACCCACTCCTATGTGGGCCATAAAAAATCACCAAGGTGGTAGGGTATAATGCATTTAAGCTTATAATTCCCCCATTCCTTGTCTAAAAACTAGTGTTCAATGTGGATCGCCTTTGGCCATACATTCCACCATTACTGGAGAGATCCAACATTGCAGATGTCATGGAGGGACTCAACGCAATGGGAACCATTTATTCCTAAGGGTGGAGGAATAATCCAGGTGGATATTGGTGGCCACTCATCTATGCCACTTAGACCCCCAACATTGTCTCTTTTAGTTTTCCAGTCTCCTTAATTGTAGCACAATTTACTATTTTTAGCAGTTTTTTGGCTCCTGAACTTCCGGAGCCATTTTGAGGCCATAAACAAAGTTTTTTGGGAAAACGGGTGAAACATGGGTCTTTTTTAATTATTTCTCACTCAAATTTTGTATTCCTCGGATATATTTTTCTAATGAGGTATTGTGCGCATTAAACAAAGATCATATTCCAAAGTTATGTCCCCAGGAAGTTGATATACCAATTTACCCAAACGGGGCCCATAGTTTTGGCGCTACATCTCCTAGGGTTAGGGCTTTTGATGTTTAGGGTTTTCAATTATTTATCAATAATAAATAGGCCTTAGAGCCTCATTTTAAGACAGTTCAAAGGCTGGTAGCTACCACATATCTTCTCAGAGATAAGCCTACTAGCGCCCTAGAAAATTTATTTCGATTATGTTTGTAAGCATATTTCTATTATATCATATTAAGGAAATGAAGTTTTATTTCCGCTGCATATATGTGTCTATTTTTGTTTTTGTATATTATTTAATTCCTACATAAATTTGGATCAATGGTATAAGAGCGGTCTAATATTTCTCTATTTTTCTTTGCATGTCCCCAACAAGGGCAGGGTATAAGGAGTTAGGGGTCAATCTGGTGGAACCCTTGCAAAAATCAGCCTCACAAACCCCGATGACCTCTCATGGAATAAGAAAGAAATAAAATGGAACAAGACATCCTATCAAATTATTGCTCTAGGAGGCCCTCGACAAGAAAAGGAACATGAGGATGGATAACTTTGCCAAGATCCTTCAACGACTGCCCACCGATGGCTCATTAGCATCCAGAAGCCACTCTAGAGGCACCACTCCTTTCAAGGTACAATTCAAATTCAACATTCCTATATTTTAAGGCTAGATAGATGCAAATTTCATAGATAGATGATTGAATTCGTTGGAAGGGTATTTCTCAGTCCATGATTTCTTTGACCAAGAAAATACTACTTTTTCAATCCTCAAAGCCGCCCCCCATGTCCAAGACAGGTGGGAAAACTATTGTGAGAAAAAGAACTAGAGGGACCCTCTCTCTTCTCGGTCACACCCACTTTTAATTCATTCTGATATGACATTAATGAACAATATTACCATGTGGGGAGCTATAAGGACAAGTACATCCAATGGACCATGCTGCGGTAGCAAAGGATTCAAGATGTGCATGAGCTGACAAATGTGTTCCATAACCTGCGCACAAAGTTGGGTATTAAATATTTCGAGAAGAACTTGGTGCTCAAGTACCAAAACTATTTGCATAGATACATTTAGGAGGAAATGGAGTTCCTCAAAATTACCTAAGTTAGCATAACATATCGATATGCTGCCAAGATCGAGTAGAAATTTAAGTAGAAGGAGTGAGACTTTGGATTCATGAATCTGAAGCCAGGGAAAGGTGCCACCGAACCACAGAACAAGGGGAAAAGCCAAAATGGGGTGACTCATAACAGCACCACAAATCAAAAGAAGGACATGGGGAAGTGGTGTGAATTTCATAACATCTCCACTCACAACAGAAGCCAGTATCAGGCTAAATAGTTGTTGGTGGCCAAAATGAAGGCATCTGACTCAGATGCATGTATTGATCCTGAGTCAGACTAGACAAGGGAAATGACAAAGGGAAGAAAATCATTGATGAAGAACCTAGTTCCACCACTGCCACCTCCAAGCTTCATAGGGAGGAGCTCGAGGATCCAGAGGAGGGGGAGCACCTCTTGCATTCGCAGATGTGGGTGAAGGGTTCTCCACTGGAATTCCTTTTTGATAGTGGAAGCCAAAATAACCTCATTTCAGTAGAGGTCGTGAAGCAGATCGACCTACCAACCACAACACACCCACAGTCATATACCATCGGGTGGCTTCACCAACGAAGAGATCTCCTCATTAGCCAATAGTGCCACCCTCTGTACAACATCACGCCCTTCATGGATGAGGTATTGTGTCATGCTGCTCCTATTGATGTGTCTGATGTATTATTGGGCCAACCATACTTGTGGAAGCGACATGTTGTGTATGATTTTAGTCCTCATTCTGTTATTATGACTGTGGGAAATAATTTGTACAAGATACTAGAGGTAGTACTGCCTCCTGCCATCTCTTTGATTACTGTAGAGAAACATAGTAAGATTATTTACCAAAACAAGAAATTTATTTTCATTACAATTCACCCACAAGGGAAGAATAAAATTATGGTCACAAACTCCAAATAGGTCTCCCTTGCATGGCATTAGCAAATGGACAAATACATGGAGGAATACAAGGAAATTTTTTCCTCACACATAGAGGTTCCTCTACATTGTTAGGTCAAGAATTCCATTGATATGATCCCAAGCGTGTCGCTACCTGATGTTGACATACCTCATGCAACCACATAGATAGAATCCACACGTGTACTGTCTAAGGCCGATAAAGCAACTAGATTTATTGAATGCATTCATAATTTTTATCATCATGTCCACTGCATTTGGTAGAAATCCAATGCCAAGTACAATCAATGCCATGATCAACATCGGGTTCCACACAAGTTCTACGTGGGTGACATAGTTTGGCCACATTTTCAAGCTTCGCCCACTCCATGAAACATCACCAAGGCGGTAGGGGAAAATGAATTTAAGCTCAACATTCCCCCATTCGTTGGCTAACAACTAGTGTTCAATGTGGATCATCTTTGGCCATACTTTCCACCATTCCTGAACACATCTGACATTGCAGATCTCATGGAGGAACTCAACGCAATGGGGACCATTGCTTCCAAAGGGGGGAGGAATGATACATGTGGATATTGGTGGCTAATCACCTATGCCATCTGGACCCCCACCATTTTTTCTTTTATTTTTTTAATTTCATTAATTGAAATTTACTATTTACTATAGCACAATTTACTATTTTTATTATCTTTTTAGGTCATGAACTTCTAGAGCCGTTTTAAGGCCCTAAACGATTTTTTTTTGGAAAAACAGGAGCAACATGGGTCATCGACCAATTTTTCTCACCCAAAAGTTGTATTTCTTGGATAGATCACTCTAAAGAGGTATTGTGCGTGTCAAACAAAGATCGTATGCCAAATCTACGTCCCTAGGAAGTTGCTATAGCAATTTACCCAAACGGGGCCCATTGTTTTGATGCTTCATCTCCTACGGTTAGGTTTTTGGATGTTTAGAGTTTTTCATTTTTTATAAATAATAAATATCCCTTCGAGACTCATTAGAACATAGTTTAGAGGCTGATAACTACCACATATCTTCTTAGAGATAATCCTGCCAACGCCTTAGCTAGTTTATTTCCATTACATCTGTAAGCATATTTCTGTTATATGATATTAATGAAATGAAGTTTTATTTCTGCTGCATCTATGTCTTTATGTTTATTTCTATATATTATTTTGGTCCTACATAAATATGGATCAGTGGTATCATAGGGGTCTGCACTTTCTCTTTTTTTATTTTCATGTCCCCAACGAGGTTAGGGTATAAAGCATTAGGGCTCGATCTTATTGAAACCTTGCAACATCAACCTCAAAAACCCCGATGACCTCCTATGGAGGAAGAAAATAAAGATGAGGGAGCATGAGATCCGATCAAATTATTTCTCGAGGAGGCCCTCGAGAAGCATAAGAACACGCTGATGGATAAATTTTCCCATATCCTTCAATGGATGCCAACCGACGACTCATATTCATCCAACAACCACTTTATAGGCATCACTCCTTTCAAAGTACAAGTGAACTTTGATATTCCTGTATTTGAAGGCAAAATAGATGCAAATTCCATAGATAGATGGTTGAATTTGCTAGAATGGTATTTCTCGGCCCATGATTTCTCTGATCAAGAAAATACTGTTTTTTCACTCCTCAAAGCCACCCCCCATGTCAAATACTAGTGGGAAACCTACTGTGAGAAAAATAACGAGAGGGAACCCTCTTTATTCTTGGTTCCACCCACTTGGAATTCATTTTAGATGACATCAAGGAACAATATTACCCCATGGGGATCTATGAGGACCACACCACGCCAACCAAGGGATTAAGATGTGAACGAGCTGATGAACTTCTTCCATATCCTGCACACATAGTTGGGTATTAAATATTTGGAGAAAAAATTGGTGCTCAAGTATCGCAAATCCTTGCATAGATACATTCAAGAGTAAATTGATTTCCTCGATTTTACCTCACTTGGCATAGCAAATCAATATGTTGCAAGATCGAGCATAAATTTAAGAAGAATAAGCGAGACTTTGGATCCATGAATCTGAAGCCAAGGAAAGGTGCCCCAAAACTGCAAAACAAGGGGCAAAGACAGAAGGGCAGCTCAGAACAACACCAAAAATATAAATAAGGACATAGGGAAGTGGTGTGAATTTCATAACAGCTCCACTCACAAAACAATCCAATGTTGCGCCAAACAGTCACTAGTGGCTAAACTAAAAGCTGTGATCCTAAGTCAGAACTAGACAAGGGCATTGAGAAAGGGAGGAAAATAATTGATGCAGAACTGAGTGCCACTATTTCCACCACTGAGCTCCATAGGGAGGAGCTCAAGGATCTACAGGAGGGGGAGCACCTCTCCCATTCGCAGAAGTGGATGAATGGTTCTCCACTGCAATTCTTTGTCGATAGTGGAAGCCAAAAGAACCTCATTTTAGCATAGGTCGTGAAGCGGCTTGACTTACCAACCACAAGCGAGACTTTGGATCCATGAGCGAGACTTTGGATCCATGAATCTGAAGCCAAGGAAAGGTGCCCCAAAACTGCAAAACAAGGGGCAAAGACAGAAGGGCAGCTCAGAACAACACCAAAAATATAAATAAGGACATAGGGAAGTGGTGTGAATTTCATAATAGCTCCACTCACAAAACAATCCAATGTTGCGCCAAACAGTCACTAGTGGCTAAACTAAAAGCTGTGATCCTAAGTCAGAACTAGACAAGGGCATTGAGAAAGGGAGGAAAATAATTGATGCAGAACTGAGTGCCACTATTTCCACCACTGAGCTCCATAGGGAGGAGCTCAAGGATCTACAGGAGGGGGAGCACCTCTCCCATTCGCAGAAGTGGATGAATGGTTCTCCACTGCAATTCTTTGTCGATAGTGGAAGCCAAAAGAACCTCATTTTAGCATAGGTCGTGAAGCGGCTTGACTTACCAACCACAACACACCCATAACCATATACCATTAGTTGGTTTCACCAAGGAAAAGATATCCTCCTTAGCCAACAGTGGCGCCTTCCGTATAGAATCAAGCCCTTCACAGATGAGGCACCGTGTGATGTTTATCCTCTTAATTTGTCTAATGTATTATTGGGCCAACCATACCTGTGGAAGCGACATTTTGTGTATGAGTCTAGGCCTTGTTCTATTATTATTACCTTAGGAAATAAGTTACATAGGTTACCAAAGGTAGTACAACCTCTCGTCTTCTCTTTGATTACAGCAAAGCAAGGGAGGAAGATTATTTCCCAAACCATGAAATTTATTTTCATTACAATTCGTCCACAGGGAAAGAATACAAGTGGCCACAACCTCCAAATAGGGCTCCCCTACACGACATAAATGGATGGAAAAATTCATGGAGGAATATAAGGTCGTTTTATCCTCACCCACATAGGTTCCTCTACATTTTCAGTTCATGCACTTCATTTATCTGATCCTAGGTGTGTTGTTGCATGATGTTGCCATACCACATGCAACCACCAAAACAAAATCCACATGTGTATTGTCTAAGGTTAATAAAGGAACCAGATTTATGGAATTCATCCATAACATCTGCCAATAGGTCCATGAAATACTGAAGAAATCCAATGCCATGTATAGGTAATGCCATGATAGACATCGGGTGCCACACAAGTTCTAGGTGGGCGATATAGTTTGGCCACATTTGAAAAAGGAGTACCTTGTTGGGCCCCACCGCAAGCTTTACCCACTCTAATATGGGCCATAAAACATCACCAAGGTTTGGGGAAAATTCATTTCAGCTCAAAATTCCCCCATTCCTTAGCCGACAAGCGGTGTTCAATGTGGATCGCCTTCAGCCATACTTTCCAGCATTACTAGACACACAAGACATTGGAGATCTCATGGAGGAACTAAACGCAATGGGGACCAATGCTTCATAAGGGGTGAGGAATGATCTAGGTGGATATTGGTGGCCACTAACCTATGCCACTTGGACCACCACCATTGGTTCTTTTAGTTTTTTAGTTCCCTTTATTGTAGCACATTTTACTATGTTTAGCAGTTTTTCAAGTCCTGAACATCCGGAGCTATTTTGAGGCCCTAAACGAGGTTTTTATGGGAAAAACAGGAGAAACATATGTCATTGAGTAATTTTTCTCACTCAAAATTTTTATTCCATGGTCAGATCTTTCTAACGAGATGTTTTTCATGTCAAACAAAGATCGTATGCCAAAGTTATGTCCCCGGGAAGTTGATGTACAAATTTACCCAAACGGGGCCCATAGTTTCAGCGCTTCATCTCGTAGGGTTAGGCTTTTGGATGTTTATGATTTTAAATTGTTTCTCAATAATAAAAAATCCTTCAAGCCTCATTGTAACACAACTTAGAGGCCGATAGTCACCATATCTCTTCTTAGAGATAAGCCTACCAACACTCTAGCTAGTTTATTTCCACTATGTTTGTAAGCATATTTCTGTTATATGATATAATGAAATGAAGTTTTATTTCCACGACATCTCTGTTTTTATGTTTATTTTGTATATTATTGCATTCCTTCATAGACTAGGATTAGTGGTATTAGCGTGGTCTACTCTTTCTCTATTTTTTCTTAACATTTCCCCAACTAGGTTAAGGTATAAGGATTCAGGGCTCGATCTGGTTGAACCCTTTCAAGATTAGCCTCGCAAACCCCCATGTCCTCCCATGGCGAAATAAAAGAAATATGAGGGAGTAGGAGATCCTATCAAATTATTGCTTTCGAAGGCTATCGAGAAGCAAAGGAACACGATGATGGATAAATTTTCCCACATCCTTCAACAGTTTCCCACTGAAGGTGCATCTGCATCCAACAACCACTCTGGACGTGCCACTCCTTTCAAGGTACAAGTCAAATTTTATATTCCTGTATTTGGAGGCCACATATATGCAGATGTTGTAGATATATGGTTGAATTTTCAGGAATGGTATTTATGAGTCCATGATTTCTTCAACCGAGAAAATACTACTTTTGCACTCCTCAAATCCGAACCCATATCAAAGACTGGTGGGAAACCTACTGTGAGAAAAAGAACAAGAGGGAACCCTCTCTGTTCTTGGTCACAACCCATTGGAATTCATTCTGAGATGGTATAAAGGAACAATATTACCCCATGGGGAGCTATGATGACAAGTACATCCAATGGACCACGCTGCGGCAACAAAGGGATCAATATGTGCACGAGCTAAACAATTTGTTCCATAATTTGCACACAAAGTTGAGTATTAAAGATTCAAAGAAAAATTTGGTGCTCAAGTACCGTAGTTTTTTACATAGATACATTTAGGAGAAAATGGAGTTCCTCGACATTACCTCACTTGGCACATAATATCGATATTCCTCCAAGATCAAGCATAAATTTAAGCAAAAGAAGCACGACTTTGGATCCACGAATCTAAAGCCAGGGAAAGGCACCCCTGAACCATAGAACAAGGAGAAAAGCCAAAACGAGGTCACTCAGAACAACACCAAAAATCCTAAGGACATAAGGAAGTGGTGTGAATTTCATAATAGCTCCACTAACAAAACAAGTGCATTTCAGGCCAAACAATCACTACTGACTGAACTGAAAGCATCTGAATCAAATGCATTTTCTGATCCTGAGTCAAAAATAGACAAGTGAATGAAAAAGGGAATAAAATCATTGATGTAGAACCCAGTGCCACCTTTTACACCACCAAGATCTAGAGGGAGGAGCTCGAGGATCCAAAGGAGGGGGAGCGTCTCTTCCATTAACAGATGTGGGTGAAGGATTCTTCACTGCAATTCCTTGTCGATAGTGGAAGACAAATGAACCTCATTTCAATAGTGTTCATGAAGCGGCTCGTCCTACCGACCACAACACACCTACAACTATATACCATTGGGTGGCTTCACCAAGGAAGATATTTTTTTGTTAGCCAACAATGCCACCTTCCGTACAACATCAAGCCCTTCATAGATGAGGTACTGTGTGATGTTGCTCCTATTGATGTGTCTAATTTATTATTGGGCCAAACATACTTGTGGAAGAAACATGCTATGTATGAGTCTAGGCCTTGTTCTATTATTATTAAGTTTTGAAATAAGTTGTACACGATACCAGAGGCAGTACTGCCTCTTGCGATCTCTTTCATTAATGCAAAGAAGCGTAGTAAGATTATTTCCCAAACCAAGAAATTTATTTTCATTACAATTTTTCCACAGGGCATGAAGAAAATTATGGCCATAGCCTCCAAATAGGGCTCCCCTGCATGAAAATAGTAGATGGACAAAGTCATGGAGAAATACAAGGACATTTTATCCTCACCCAAAAAATTTCCTCTACACTGTCAGGTCAAGAACTCCATTGATCTGATCCCAGGCACGTCGCTGCATGATGTTGCCATACCTCATGCGACCACATAGATAAAATCCACATGTGTACTGCCTAAGGCTAATAAAGCAAAAATATTTATTGAAATCATCTAGCACATCCTCTATCAGGTCCACAACATCTTGTATAAATCCAATTCCATGTACAAATAATGCCATGATCAACATCGGGTGCCACACAAGTTGTAGGTGGGCGATACAGTTTGGCTACATTTCCAAAAGGAGCGCCTTCCTCGGCCCCATTGCAAGATTCCCGCTATGATATGGGCCATACAACATCACCAAGTCAATAGGGTACAATTCATTTAAGCTCAGTATTCCCCCATTCCTTGGCCAACAACCAATGTTCAATGTGGATTGCATTCGGTTATACTTTCCACCATTACTGGGTACTTCCAACATTGCAAATCTCATGAAGGAACTCAATGAAATGGGGACCATTGCTTCCTAAGGGAAAAGGAATTATATAGGTGGATATTGGTGGCCACTCTCCTGTGCCACTTGGACCCCCACCATTTTTTCTTTTATTTTTTCAATTTCCTTAATTGAAGCACAATTTACTATTTTTAGCATTTTTTTCAGGTCCTGAACTTTCAGAGATGTTTTGAGGCCCTAAATGAGTTTTTTTGGGAAAAAAAGGAGCAACATGTGTAATCAACTGATGATTCTCCCTCTAAAATTTTATTCCTCAGATATATCTTTCTAATTAGGTATTTTACGCATCAAACGAAGATCGTATGCCAAAGTTATGTCCCTAGGAAGTTTATGTACCAATTTACCTAAACGAGCCCCATAGTTTTGACTCTTCATCTCCTAGGGTTAGGTTTTTGGATGTTTACGTTTTTCCATTTTTTCTAAATAATAAATAGGCATTTCCACTCATTGTAACACATTTCAGAGGCTGGTAACCACCACTTCTCTTCTTTGAGATAAGCCTACTAGCACCCTAGCTAGTTTATTTCCATTATGTTTATAAGCATATTTTTGTTATATGATATTAATGAAATGAAGTTTTATTTCCACTTCATCTCTATGTTTATTTTTATTTCTGTATATTATTGTGTTCTTTCAAAAATTCGGATCATTGGTATTAAAGCGGTCTTCTCTTTCTATATTTGTCTTTGCATGTCCCTGACGAGGTCAAGGTATAAGGAGTTAGGGCTCAATCTTGTTTAACCCTTGCAAGGTCAACCTCGCAAACCTAACCACCTCCCATGGAGGAAGAAAATAAAGATGAGGGAGCAGGAGATCCTTCCAAATTATTGCTTGAGGAGGCCCTTGAGAAGAAAATGAATGCGATGATGGATAAATTTTCCGAGATCCTTCAACGGTTGTCCACTGGTGACGCATCTGCATCCATCAGCCACTCTGGAGAATACACTCTTTTCAAGGGACAAGTCAACTTCGAAATTCCTATAGTTGAATTATAGATAGATGCAGTAGTCATAGATAGATGGTTAAATTTTCTGGAAGGGTATTTCTCAGTCCATGATTTCTACAATCGAGAAAATTCTACTTTTGCACTCCTCAAAGTCACCCCCCATGTGAAAGAGTGGTGGGAAACCTACTATGAGGAAAAGAACGAGAGGGAGCCCTTTCTATTATCAGTCACAACCACTTGGAATTTGTTCTGATATGATATCAAGGAACAATATTACCACGTAGGAAGCTATAAGGACAAGTACATCCAATGGACCATGCTACGACAGCAAAGGGATCAAGATGTGCACGAGCTGGAGAATTTGTTCCATACCCTGCGCACAAGGTTGGGCATTAAATATTTAGAGAAACATTTGGTGCTCAAGTACCATAGCTATTTGCACAAATACATTCATGAGGAAATGGATTTCCTCGACATTACCTCAGTTGACACAACAAATCGATATGCCTCTAAGATCGAGCATAAATTTAAGCAGAAGAAGCGAGACTTTGGATCCGCGAATCTATACAACATCAAGCCCTTCGGCCACAACACACCCACAACTATATACCATCGGGTGGCTTCACCAAGGAAGATATCTTGGCATTATCCAGCAGTGCCACCTTCTGTACAACATGAAGCCCTTCATGGATGATGTACTATGTGAAGTTGCTCCTTGTTTTGTGTTTGATGTATTATTGGGCCAACCATACTTGTGGAAGTGACATGTTGTGTATGAGTCTAGGAATCGTTCTATTATTATTACTTTGGAAAATAATTTGTATATGATACCAAAGGTATTAATGCCTCCCACCATCTCTTTTGTTACTGCAAATCAACACAGTAAGACTATTTCCCAAACCAGGAAATTTACTTTCATTATAATTTTCCCACAGGGCAAGAAGAAAATTTTGGCCACAACCTTGAAACGGGGCTCCCCTGCACGACAACAATAGATGGAAAAAGTCATGGATGAATACAAGGAAGTTTTATCCTCACCCACAGAGGTCCCTCTAAACTATCAAGTCAAGCACTCCATTGATCTGATCCCAGGCATGTTGCTGCCTGATGTTGCCATACCTTATGCGACCACATATATATAATCCATGCATGTACTATCTGAGGCTGATAAAGAAACTAGATTTATTGAATGCATCCATAATTTCTACTAGTAGGTCCATGACATCTTGGAGAAATCCAATGCAAAGTACAAGAAACACCATGATAAACATCGGGTGCCACACAAGTTCCAAGTGGGTGACATAGGCTGGCCACATTTGCAAAAGGAGCACCTTGTTGGGTGCCACCGCAAGCTTCGCCCACTCTGATATGGGCCATACAACATCACCAAGTAATTAGGGGACAATGCATTTAATCTTAGTATCCCCCCATTCCTCGGCCGATAATGAGTGTTCAATGTGGATCGCCTTCGACCATACTTTCCACATTTACTAGACACATCCGAAATTGCAGATCTCATTGAGGAAATAAATGCAATGGGGAACATTGATTCCTAAGGGGGAGGAATGATATAGGTGGATATTTTTTTCCAGTCACCTATGCAACTTGGACCCCCAAAAATTTTTCTTTCAATTTTTAGTTTTCTTAATCGTAGTAGAGTTTACTATTTTTAGCAGTTTTTCGGGTCCAAACTTCCGAAGACGTTTTGAGTCCTTAAAATATTTTTTTTGGAAAACCGGGAGCAACGTGGATCTTTAACTAATGTTTCCAACTCAATATTTCTATTCCTTGGATAAATATTTATAACGAGGTCTTATTTGTGTCAAACGGAGATGGTATGCCAAAGTGACGTCCCCAACAAGTTGATGTACCAATTTACCCAAACGGGGCCCATAATCTTGGTGCTTAATCTCCTAGGGTTAGGTTTTTGGATGTTTAGGATTTTTCATTGTTTATCAATAATAAATAGGCCTTTGATCCTCATTGTAACATAGTTTAGAGGATGGTAGCCACCACAACTCTTCTTAGAGATAAGCCTACCAGCGCCCTAGCTAGTTTATTTCCATTATGTCTATAAGCATATTTATGTAATATGGTATTAGTGAAATGAAGTTTTATTTATACTGAATCTCTATTGTTATGTTTATTCCTGTATATTACTTTATTTCTCAATAAATCTGGATAAATGCACCATACTCCTGTGCACACATCCTTTTCCTTCTCCTTTCGAAAGGTTTTTATTTCCAAGTGTAGTGCAGCTAACTGAATTTAGATTTGTTGAGCCCCAACCTATGTGGCAGGTACAGGTGATCATTCTAGCTTCATGCAAATATACACAACTTTAGCCTATGTCACAACCTTCTGTTGATTTAAATACTGGCACATATGCAACAACAACATAGCAATAGACCATTATTTATGTTGCATGCCATCGATATTAAATCCTCCATCTATGATGGTGCACTTCAACTGTTGATCTAAATCCCATACCAATTCGTTCACCTCTTGGTGGATTTATTTTAATTCAGTCATTCATTGAGAGTAGGATTTAGGATTTTTGATTTGCTCCTTCAATGCGGTATTAATCTCATCAATCATGGCATTAATATGGATTTCCATATACGTCATGTACCAATCCATCGTGCATTATTGGAACGCAGTAGCTAGCTGCGCTTTCTTAACATTATAATTATTTATCTGTTGTGTTTTCCATACATCATCTGCGATGAACTAAAATTGGTACACATATTCATTCCTATGCCCTTGAAATTCTGCAGCTTGATGGAGGTAGCCATGTCGTCTTCTGGAGGTGGAGGTGGAGTATGAGTGGATGGCTTGTCAGCGTGAGATGAATTTGTAAATGGAGTGGATGGGATATGAATTATGGCCAATGACCTGAGAATAGCCTGATATTGCAATTCCTCTTGTTCTTTGTTATTAAACTAGCTCCAAAAATAGAATAAAAGAGAGATCAACTCATTAGAAATAAGCCACTTCGAGGGGGAAACCTCCTTTACATTACATAAATGAACAATTATTGGATGATACAAATGAAAAAATCTCCTTCTATATATTGGAGTCCATAAGGTCACAATCTAATCCTATCCAACCTAGCAATAATAATGTAAGGGCACAATAATAACAATATCTGGGTTACAGGGGTACAAAACTAACAATAAGGGGGCTACACTAACAATAATAAGGGACTACACTATTAATATAGCGACCTAACATGCCCCTCTACTTAAAAAAGTGTTATCCTCAACACTTGAGTAGCTTTGGATGCTTCTTTATAAAAATTTTATCCTCCCATGTAGAATATTCAGTGGGTAAGTTCTTCCACTTAATGAGATACTCTGAAATTGATCGATTTCGTAGCTGTCGAGTTCTTGTTTATGTGACTGCTTCAGGTTCCAATACAATTTTTCCTTCCTCATCAAGTTCTAGAAATATTGTTTGAAATGGAAGTTTGTCACCTATAATGAGACATGGAAAACTGGATGCACTTGCAAAGAAGCATGAAGCTCCATTTTGTATGCCATAGTACCAATATTTTGCAACACCTTGTAAGGACCATAGTACTTTGGTGATAATTTATTATCCTTCTTAGCTTTCTTGAGGGAACTTTTTTTGTATGGTTGTAGCCATAAAAATACCCAGTCTCCTACATCAAAAATTCTCTCGCTACGATGTTGATGTGCCTGTTGTTTCATTCGATTTTGCGTCAAATTTAGGTTATACTTTAAGAGTTGGAGAAATTTTTGTTGACGCTCGATGTGATATTCCACTGCTTGAACCTTATAATTTTCTCCTAAAGATGATGTGATGGATGGTGGATGATATCCATAAAGTGCCATAAATGGGGTCAATTTTTCTGCAGTATGGAAGGAAGTGTTATACCACCATTCAGCCAGAGGTAACCACTCGACCCATTGTGTTTGTTTATCAGATACAAAACAATGAAAATATCCTTCCAAAAAAATTTTCACTATCTTAGTTTGACCATCAGATTGAGGATGATAAGATGAGCTATGAGTTATTTGAGTACCCAAACAAAAAAATAATTTCGTCCAAAAATTTCCAATAAATATGGGATCTCTGTTGCTTACAATAATCTTTGGGTTTCCATGTAGCTTTTGAATTGTTTCCGTAAATCTATTAGCAACTGTACTTGCTTTAAATGGATAGGATAAGGTACAAAAGTGTGCATAGTTGGTAAGTATATCAACTACCACCATGATGACACTCTTTCCTTTGGACTTAGGTAAACCTATGATAAAATCCATTGAATTCTCCTCCCAATGTTGACATGGAATGGACAAAGGCTGTAGAAGACCTGGGGTCTTAATTGTATAAAATTTATTTTGTTTTCAAACCAAACATTCCACCACAAACTTTTGAATATCAGATTTAAGGCCATCCCAAAAAAAATATTTCTTCGCATTGTGGTAAGTTTTTAAAAATCTTGCGTGTCCTCCTAAAGGAGAAGTGTGCAATTCCAAAAGAATATTTTGTTTTAGTAGGGAATTTTAAAAAATATATAAGTGATATTTGTACCATAAGGAATCGTTTTTCCAACTAAATGTATCATATGTACTAAGATCTTGCTGCAAATTTTGAATGAGTGTCCACACTTCTTCATCCTTCTTCCATTCATCCATTGCTTTGATTATCCAATCTGGTTTGATAATAGAAATGGCACAAAGCAATGCTTCCACCTCTTCATTATTTATTGAAAGTGCATGTGTAATAACATTTATCTTCCCTTTTTTGTAGATTATTTCAAAGTCATAACCCAACATATTTGTGACCCATTTTTGTTGCTTTTCTGAAGACAATATTTGTTCCAAAAAGTGTTTAAGGCTATCATGATCAATTTTTACATTGAAGTTTCTTTCCATTAGGTAAGATCACCATTTCTTTAGTGCGTGTAGTATTGCGAACATTTCCTTCTCATAAATATATTTCTGTAAATACTTTCCTTTCATTGGACGAAATTCAAAAGCAACGGGTCTTCCTTCTTTCATTAAAACAATACTAATTCCATTTCCTGAGGCATCACATTCCACAATAAAGGTTTTTGTGAAATATGGCGTAGCTAAGACCGATGCTAAGCACATTTCCTCTTTAAGATGTTCAAAAGCCTTAGTTTCTTCAGGAGTCCATGAAAATGCATCTTTCTTCAATAATGTTGTTAGAGGTGCTTCTATTCTCCCATAATTCTTAAAAAACTTGCAATAATACCCTGTTAACCCGAGAAATCCTCATAGCTGATTTATGGTTGTGGGGAATTTCCATTCCTTAGTGGATTTAATTTTGTTAGGGTCTACCTTAACACCCTCGTGAGATACAATATGACCCAGATATTCCACCTCTTGTACTCCAAAGAAATATTTGGATGATTTTGCATATAATTGTTTCTCCTCTAGTAGTTTGTTCACCCTGTCAACATGTTGAACATGATCCTTCCAAGACTTACTGTAGATTAGTATATCATCTTAAAATACTTACACAAATTTTCCAAGGAATGGTTTTAAAATGGAATTCATCAACCCTTGAAATGTAGAAGGTGCATTGGCAAGGCCAACATGCATGACCATAAATTCAAAATGACCCTCATGAGTTCAAAATGTTGTTTTCAGAATATCTTTAGTCTTCATTCTAATTTGATGATATCCTGAACGAAGATCCAACTTGGTAAAATAAATTGCTCCATGTAATTTCTCCAATAATTCATCAATCACATGAATGAGAAATTTATCTTTAATAGTGATCTTATTAAGCTCCCTATAATCCAGACACATGCGCCATGATCCATCCTTCTTGTGCACCAATACTACTAGAGTAGAGAAAGAACTTTGACTAGGTTGAATTATACCAGCCTCTAAAATTTTTGCAATCATACGTTCAATTTCTCTCTTTTGGACATATGGATATCTGTAAGGCCTGATGTTTGGAGGAACACTTAATGGAATCTATTAGGACTCTGTAGTTTGCAATATTGGCAAGTACAAACGTTGGAGAGCCTACATCAAAACTGCTTTGGAATCTGAGGATCTCGCCATCATAGATTCTGAGAGGGATCTCTCTATATGTGTGTAAATATATGATATTTAAGGCTTTTAGTATGATTTTAGGCTAGTTATGAAGAACATAGTTTTTGTCTTTTTTAGCTGCGCAAGCATATAATGAAGGTGAAGGAAGTCTATATGAAGGGTGAAGGTGTAAGTAGTTGAAAGAATGGTTCAGCTAATAAGATAGGCAACGAGCAACATCAATCCATTGGGCTATGGAGTCATAAGAGGGTTTAATTGAATCAACAAGGTTCAAGAGTGGTCCATGGGGCAAGTCATCTATGTCAAAGGATCTCTTTAAGTTGATATTATGGAATGAAACAATAATAAATGGAGTGAGGGAAATCAAACAGATGAAGAAACAAAGGACAACCTAAGATCAAGTAAGTACTTTTAAACTATCTTGCTTTTGACATGCACTTAAGGAAAGACACAAAGTAATCTACGATCAGGTAAGTACTTTGAAACTAGCCTGCTTTTGATGTAATTTCAAGAGAAAAAATTTAAAACACCGAATAGATTAATATCAATTAAATACTTTTAACTTAGCCTGCTTTCAGCATATTCAAATGAAAAAATTCATGTCAAACATAAAAAGAAGTCTAAGATCAGGTAAGTACTTTGAAACTAGCCTGCTTTCAACATACTCTTAAGGGAACTCTTCAAAGCAGCTGTTGGAGATAAACCAGAGGACAGGGCTAACCATAAACTTCTCCAACTCAGCTTTAATTAGCAAACTTATCAAGAACATTTAAATACAATGTCTCAAGTTCTACTCAGGAAACATGGGCTCACCAAAACTTCACTCGTTATAATCTATTGAATCATCTTTAAATAAACAATCAGCAGAAAACATAAAGGGTAAAGATTTTAAGTGAGATTTAGGGTACTTTAGAAGTAAATCCTAATCTATATTTTTTGTTCTTTATCAGAGAAAAATGGACAGAATGGAAACAAAAAGAAAATAACAATTTACAGTGAGAAACACATCACCATTGACATAGACTAGGATCCCATAAATCAGCTATTTGTATTTGATGTTCAAACCAGTTACAATCATCAAGTCCAGTGAGTCTCTATAGCTACAAACTTCTCATCTCAACTTACATATTTTCAATTACAAACAGGGCTACAGAAGCTTCAGAAAACTATTTACATGCAACTGATATTCAAAGACCAACCCCTATATTGTCTTCTACAACAATATTTATAGAAGAATGGGGAGGTGGAGTGTAAAAAGGGTTCATTAGTTCAACTAATATAGAGTAATGGTGCTTTGACCTTTGGGAGGCCTAAGGGAGAAGATTTCGAGTGCTCATCTCTATTTTATTGTTTTTACATTGGATTTCATCAACCTTAGTTATTATTGTTGACTTTGGAGGCTATAGTAGGCTGATCATAAATTCTGAGCTGTTTTTGGCAAAAGATCTCTGACTGTGCATTCATTGTGAATTCTTTTGCAAAAATAGATCTGCAGGTGGCATTTGAGTAGCTGGGGATTCAATTACCCCTCTGAGGTGGCACTAAGGTGTCCTTCATTGTTTTGTCTTCTTTCACTTCATTTAAAACACTGATTTAATTTAATATTGTGTTTATGCCTGATCGAGCTCTCTGTTTATCATTAAGCCTTTTTAGACCATCTTTAGAATTTTTATGACTGTGCCTATCTACTTTATCTATGTTTAAAACCTTTAATCCTTCTATTATTCTCTCATCCTTCAATTGATTGATGCTCACTGTGTTTCCGTTTGCTAGCAGGTGCATGGGTGCATTGATGGTTTCATGGTATAACCAATGCTCATGAGGTACAAGTCGAACCATGATTTTGAACCCCGTGGATTCCATTTTCTACGTGAATATTTTCTTGAGGGTCATCGTCCTTGGCCCTTGGTCACCTTATCATGACTGTCGGATGGCTCTGCAGCTCATTTTCCATGAAACTTGCAACATAAAATATAAACCATATTATAAAAGCCTGCGAGAATGGGGATAACTACGTCAGAGGTTGATGAGGGTGAGGAGCAGTGAGGGGAAAAGGATTTTCAGAGATGGAGGGGGATTATGAACAAAAAAGGGCGAGAAAAATAGTTCAAAAGAGTATTTGGCACGTATTGGGAGAAAGCGGTTTTCGCAATACTACGAGTGGTTATCGCACAACCGAAAGGCAGTAAGTGGTTTTTCCCGAAGGAAATACGATTCCATACATCAGTCAACACCTGTATTTTCCAATACCGTCGGTATGGAAAAATTTTGAAGCGTTAAACCTTGGGTGCGAGAATTTTGCGATATGGAATATATGTTGTTTGATGAGGGATAGGAGATCCGACGATGTGGGTGGAATGCGATGAATAATTTGTATGACGGGAGTGATAGTGGAATACAAGTGGCAGCACGTGATTGGATGGGCGCTTCATGTGGTGGAAGGTAGGCCCTATTGAAGTTGGGTTATCAGGTTTAATGCGGACCGTTAGATCATATAGATATAAAACTGAGTTTTCATCAGGGAAATGTTATCGGAGGTCACGAAGGATGGGGGCACTTGGTCATAGAGGATGTGATGATGGAAGGGCTGTCAGATCTGGGTGAACAGATGACGGAAATGATCAAAGGGATGATGAAGAGATGGAGGCACAAAGAAAGTAAGTGAGGTTGGGTTTGTGTGAAGGCCGTTGATTTGGCTAATCGGACGGCTGGTATAAAAAGTAGGGTGTAGATGATGGATGAAGGGGTGGACAGGAAAAACCCCGATGACCGTTGATCTTATCAGATCAATAGTTAAGATTTGTTTAAAACCAAAATGTCGGGAGTGGAAACATAAAGGAGAAAAAGGAATTAGGAAGGAAAAGGAAGAAAAGAGCTTTTAGCGCCTTGTTATGGGGCTTGGTTGTATGGTGAAGAGAGGGGATGAGCTTAAGCTCTCGGCGGCTTACTAACCCAAATGTTAAAGGAATATTTTTAGGCTTTTTAAAAGGGATTTTTAAGCCAAACAAGGGTTCTGATAAACCAGAAAGGAGGATTTTGACACTTCCAGAGGTCAAGTGGAGGGAAAGAAGGTTTTATAAAGGAAAAATAAATGATATGAGGGGGAATATGAGGGTAAAAATGCAGGAGGAGAAGATGGAAATAGGCCATAAAAGATAGTTTTCTTTATAAACAACAAGGTCCCTGAGGGTTTCATAGTGAAACAATAGTGAAGATTAATCTCAAGGATAAAGAACATCATAAGACTTCAAGAATGAGCAGTTTTTCATGAAAAAAATCTCTTGAAGGTTTGAGACTTATTTTAGCCATCATTTACTTAATCAAAATTTATTAATGGCTAATAGAATCAAATGAATAGCATGATCATGATCGCAAATAGGTGGGAATCCTTTGGGAGTTTCAAATACCTTGGAATGACTATCCAAGAATTTTTGGAGATCTGGAGAAATAGATGATTTTGATGTTGGAAATTCTAGTGATCATAATTGTGCAATTACGCCTAGCTTTTATTTCTTCATAAGATTTTTCATGACATTAGAGATTATTATATTTCTCAGCTTCCCTCTGATACCCCGTAATTCAACTTTGTTTCCTTCCTAAAGAATTTTCAAGAAAGGTTATTGAAAATTAAAAGCTATCGTCCCCAAAGATTGTAACCATTGTACTCCTAGTACAACATCAGCACCTCCAATTGGAATGGAAAGCATTAGACTATTCAATACATATTCCCCCATGGTTAGCTTGATATTATGGCATTTTTCAGAGAAATTTACAATTCCTCCATTTACAACGATCACTTGACATTCTGGTGTTGGGTATAGGAAGAAATTCAAATCCTTGACTACCTTACAATGAATTAAATTATGGGTACTTCCCGAATCAGCCAATATTATTACCTTTTTCTACTTGATATGTCCTTATATCTTGAGATTTTGAGGAGTGGAAATTCCTACTAATTCATTATATGATATGATCGGGCTCATTTCTTCTTTCTCTAGGGTTGGTTCTTGGTGTATATCCTCTTATTTTGAATTTTCTTGTTCATTTTCTTCCTTCTCTTCACAATATATGTAAAATAGTTTCTTCTCAGCACACTTATGACCTTTAGTGTATTTTATATCAAAACTATAGCAAATCCCTTTTTTTATTTGTTCCTCCAACTGTTTTGGTGTCAACCTTGTAGGTTGTGGAAGTCTAGGAGTAACAACACTTCCATATTTATAGATGTGAGAGGTAGGTGTTAGTGTGAATTTTGATCACAAGCGTACGAAAAAGGCTCACTTTAGTTGTGCATAACAAACAACCCTAACATCAAAGATGGTTGTCAATTTCATTGTATATGTAGTTAGTTGATCAGAATAAATGCTAAAAAATATAGATATATGTAGTTAAAGACATTAAACAACAAATAAAAGCAAGGGTTTCTCCATACATCTAATATATAAGATAAGAATATTTTTAGATAATTTTGTATTTATGACACCTCAGAAGGAAACATAGAAATATGTTACTAGTCCCCCTAAATGGGATGGGTTCTTGTATTTCCTCAGTGCTTCAAATCTAAGATCTCTCTCTCTTGATGGTGTAGAAAACCCAAACAAAAATGGAACTCAAAGGTAGCTCACAAGAAAAAATATATAAAAATATGACAATGATGGATGATCAAACTCAGACCAAAAGTATAGATCCAGTGTGATATTTAGGAAACAAAAGGTAGTGAATGAATGGAAAGAACCCTTCTATTTATAACAAAATATTGAGTTAGTCTATATATTGGCACATAATTAAAATATTATTAACCAAATCTAGATCCAAATTTTATGGAATATTTTACTATTTTTGTTGCAGGGAAAAAGAATTTGAATTTGGTCAAATCCCTTTATTTGTAAATAATAAATACATAAATGATTTATTTATTATTTTAAGAATAAGGTTGAGTAATAATTAAATAAATAATGATTTATTCAATTATTTATAAATGATTTAATCAAATTTAACAACGAATATTATTTAAATAATGTTTTAAATAATTATTCGTAGAAAATAATAAGAGAAATAGTGATTTATCTAATTAATTTTCCTGTTTTAGGTTAAATATGACAAACAATACAAGGAAAAGACCCTCTAGAGCAGGTTATAGAGGAGGTTTTTACTGTTATAAAATTGGCCAAAATTTCCAAAAAAACATTTTCTACAACATTCATGTATGGTTACGGAGGTTTTGGCAGAGCTTTTAACGGAAATTCAACACAACTAGAAAAACTAGGCAGTCGGAGGTTACTACAAATGTTTTTTTCATCGGTTCACTACTAAGGTTTCAACACATCAGTGTGTTCTATCTATATGGTGGCCCCGGGGTGGTCTAAGGTGCATGCACTAGGCTGTCAAGGTCTACAACTGGACTAGGCGTGGTGTTGGTGATACAACGCATGGGGCCATTCTAATTGGTCTTGGGATTTTTGCGGTGCCTATAGGTCGTCTCAACACACCAATACGTAGAATTTTAGAAATGCACTGGTGTGCCATACTAGACAAACACACAAATATTTATAATTGGTATTGGTATTTGTGTGGTGCCCATACATTGTACAAATGCACCATTTCATAGTTTCACATAAACAGACCAGTGCGCAGTATCGCACAAACGCATTGAGATTTTTAATTGGTTTTGGTATTTGTGCAGTGCCCATAGGTCATTGAAATGAACTGGTACACTGTAGCATACAAACACACCGGTGTACAGTAACTGACGTGCACCGATGCTCATTTTGTATTTTTTAGAAACATCGACCCGTGACAGTGCAACTATTGTGATTTTTTAAAATTCATTATTCATCAAAAGTCAACATAGCTTATAAAAATATTCATATTAATTAATTTTTTATTAATGCATTTGAATGTGATGTTTGGATTAATTTTTTATATCATATTTGTAATGTTCCAAAATTTTAACCTCAAAGCTAAATGGAACATTAGAGTTAGCAGCAGCTCCAGCCGGTGAATAAATGGGTAGAAAAGCCCATAAGTCTCTTAAGGAGGGATAAAAACACTCCAAGTGTGAAAAGGGACACTCTTAATAGCTTAATAAAACACCTCCATGTGTGACTAGGGATAAAATCTAGTTGATTCAGTCCACTTTGACTAAGTCAATAGCGCAGTTGTAGAGGAGGAGGAATCCAAGAAGGAATAATACAGTTTTGGAGGGAGATGTATCTTTGGATAGAGATGACATAATTGAGTGGGGCCAAGGGAAAGAAAACTCATGTTTTATATAAGGAAGAGTATGGAAGCATTATTCTTCATGTCTTAGATCATTATTCTTGTCTGCTCAGACTTTTTCTTCCTCTTGCTGTTTAGCTTGGTTGCGGTGTTGTTTAGCACCGGGTGTTCCCGAGTGGGAATCCTACCTCTTTCCTTTGAGAAGCCTCATTGGGAGAGTTTTTATTCATCATTACACATAATTTTTTTAGGCCAAGCTTCAGCCTACTTCTTCAACACATTTTTTTCTGGATATTGTGCAGTGTTGCAGGGTGCAGCAGTGGAAGGGATTGGAATCCTAGTTTCTGAGCTAGTTTCTCATTGGAGGAAAGTTTCCTTCAATTGAAGGACCTATTTGGAGATCTCCATAGACTATTTCAGATCTATGGTATCATAACACACATTTCCCTTACATTCCCAGCGTTGTTCCATCTTTGGAATGCATTATTTTAGAGGCAACATTCAACAGATGGTTTGGTGGCTCCATTTCAGTGTTTCCTTGTGATTAAGAGGTTCATCCTTTCATGGGAGGAATCCCTTGATGGATCTACATAATATCAGAAATATTTCCAGCCTTTTACACTCTTGTGCTTCAGTTTTGCAATGATGATTCAGTAAATTTCTGAATATCACATTTTGTATGCAGAGTATTTGATAAGAAACCCTTGTCGGGTTCTCTTGTATTTTGTATAAGGAGAGTAGATATCTGTTCTTCAGAATTTTTATTTAATATATGAGAAGACCTATTTTTCTCCTTAATTTCTGAGTTAAAACCCTCTTATGACTGTGCGGTCACTTTTATGCAGAAATCCTTGTGTTGCATTGTTTGGGGTTTTTGGTGATTTTAAGATATATTAGTGTCGGAGGTCTGTTTAACCCACCTAGTTTGATTTGTTTCAGCTCTATTCTTGGATTTAGGTTTTATATTGATTAATATACAATATACAAGAGTTAATTTCACTATTTTATTGCATATGTGGCTGGAAATTCATTTTTAATGAAATCTTGCTGAGTTGTCCCGATTTTGGGATATTACAGTGGTATCAGAGCATAGTCTTGGCTCAGCCTATGGATCTCAGGCCATTACATTTCAGAGGAAGGAGAAATGGAAAAAAATCAGAAAGCTTCAGTGTGTCAAGGAATAAAGGAAGACAAGATTACAAAACTTCTTCCAAAATCTATGCAGAGCTTTCAAGGAGAGCTGAAGAAAATGAGATTGGAGATGGGATCTCCAAAGGAAGTTGGATCTAGAGCTGAATCTAGATTTTCATATGGTGAGTGTGAGCATCTAGCTACACACCATGATGCACAATGCATTCAAGTGCCCAGATCTATCCTAAGATGGATGGGAGGAGAAAGAATGCCCAAGAGGAGAACTCTTAGTGATTTGTTGCAGGAGTATGAATCTCAAACTGAGAGGTTTAGAGATCATACTAATTTCCAAGAGTTTTGCAAGATCCAGGTGGAGAAAAGCAAGTAGATTTCTTCTATCAAATTTTGTTGGATCACCTACATGTCCAACTGGAGCTTCGGTGAAGGATCTAGAATCCTATTTGCAGCTGCACCATATTTATGAAGATGGAGCCATCAAAGTTGTAGTGCTTCATTTCAGAGGTAAGGCTCATGCATGGTGTATTTTTGAATCTTGTTCTTTAAAGAATGAAAACAATTCCTCTTATGCAATATTCATAGAAACTTTGATGGGAAGGTTTGGTGAAAAACTTCCTAAAACATATGAGCAAGGGAAACTTGAGAAAACAAAACCCTTGCATGTTATAGAGGAAACCCCAGTTCAGAAAACCATGGGAGAAGCTGACATATTGCATTACACATTTCTGGAAGCAAGACCTCCAGTTCATATTCTTAAACAAGAGGGCATGGGGATCTCTTTTTCACAAGGGGATCTAACTATTGAGATGTTGTCCATACACATTGAGGAAGATGAGGGAAACATGGCTATCACAACTAGAGTACATCCAGTACCTCATGCAGAGGGAGGAGGGGAACATGCTCCAACAGGAGGGATTCTTGTATCCTTACAAGAAGTTCTGCAGGATCTCATACATGGAGGTCCAAGCACAATCAGTGAGTAGCATGATTGTGCAGCATTGCAGCTGGAAGGAGGAGGTAGGGAGGAAGAGTAGCATCACTTGATGAGAGGCACACACCCTTCTCTATTTCAGGAAGCTAATGCAAGGAAGAGGCAGACTGATTTGCATTGTAAGAGTAGGGATAAGGTTGCCCAACCATATGTGTAGTCTACTCTTGACATTGATGTCTCACTTCATGGAGGCATTCCACCCGAGAGGCCGCCTGATTCACAGTTGATGAAAGACATATTGTCTTTGGATTCACCACTCTTGGACTTTGGAGAAGAACTTTGGCATGGGGGATGTTAGAGTAGCAGGCAACAGCATGAGGAGAGATTCACATGCTAGATCACCAATGTTGTCTCTTACGAGGATTGACCCTTATTGGAGATCTCAGCTCTTGGTAGAGTACTCCAAGGATCTTGGTGCATGCATGATTTTTAATGACCCAAATGGAGATGATAGATACATGGTGGATGATGTGGTCATCTATTCCTATGGCAGGATATCCTTGACTACATCTTCTAGTCTCCAGGAGAAGCTGCTACATGCAGCACATGAGGACTTCTCTTCTATGCACTTTGATGCATATTTCCATTTGATGGAGGAGTTCACTTGGGAGGGCATCTAGCATGACATATATCAGCATATGGAGAGATGCATAGCCCTGATGGTAATGAAGAGGAGGTCACAACCACTTCCCTACTCTTTGGAGGTGAGGGAGAATTTCGAGTTGAGCCATTTCAGCTCAAGATCTCAAGTGCATGATGGAGGAGGTATCTTTTCATATTTTGTATTGTACTTCCTTTACTTATTTGAGAAACATGATGTAACAAGAAGAATTATCTCTTCTTGCATATTGTATGATGATGTACTTGCATCTACTTGTAGCATTGATTTTGGCTATCTTTTTGATGGGTTGTGGGGGAATCCACATGATTCCTGGTGTACACCATTGACACCATCTTGTAACTTCATGTTTTTATCTTATGTGATGACTGTGGTAACAAAAAAATGGCTGGTAAAGCACTTGTTATTTATTATTTTGATGCAGGCAAAGAATGCACTGTGCTGGTCCCATGAGTGGAACTATGATTCACTCTCCAGTTGTCACCTAGAAACTTGTTCTCATTATACCTTGCTTCCATATATTTCTGATATGTTTATGTTCACGGGGAGATTTATTTGGAGAGTGGGCTTGAGATTGGAGATTCCCATTGGGAGATTGATTCTCCCTACTTTATATGATGTACATTTCAGGAGGAACCTTGGGCAAGTTATGATTTCGACATCACATTTTTTCTCTTCTTACGGGAGGAACCACTTGGAGAACTTGAGGAGGCACTTCAAGGCTGAATTGTTTGTTGGGACGTCATACAAGTTGATCATCATGATCTTACTTTATGGCTTGTATGAGGGAGAGATGAGGTAGTAACAAAATTTTTTGTTGCTATGGCTGCACTTGGGAAAGTATAGGCAACATTCTTCCCATACTTTTCATGAAATTTCTAGAGAGAAGGAAGACACATTCATGGTGCAAGGAGGCTACCCTTCAGCATTGAAGGATCATGAGAGGCTTCCATGTAGGAAGAAGATCTTCTCACATAGCAGTATGATGGTGGATGGCTTGGGCCTATGGAATGTCAAAGAGAGGAGTCATGGAGCCTTATTACAAAGGCCTACAACGTTGTCACATAGGAGTATGTTCTTATGGATGGAAAATTCCAAGGAGAGGACACATCCCTTCTTTTTGTAGATTTTTATGAGGAGATTCTCATGGGAGGACTTATTAATGGACCTCACTTCCATCCAACTCACTATGTATGGTAGGAAATACATTTATGTACTTTTTTATTACTCCATTTAGTATTTGTACTTTCTCACCATGTTTGAACAATGCATTTCTCCTCAAGAGAGCAAGAGTATTTTTGGGTTTCATGGTCTCTTTAGGGACAATGTTTATGATGATCGTAGCCCATCTATACATGACTTTGGGAAAGTGTATTGTTATTTTATCTATGTACATCTGATAGACATTGATGCTTACTTCCCCATGTTTGTAGAACAAACATTTACAACTTATAACTTGTTGCAGAACCACTTTCCACATGACATTCTCAAACAGGAGTTGGCAAGACTGTGTAATATCCACTTGGAGAACCTTTGGTACCATCCAAAATTGCACACAACCTTAAAAAAATTTATGATTTTGATGCCAAATGGTGATGATGTGCCATTCATCTTGAATGGAATGGTTTGGGTTGGCATGTTTCATGATGTTGGAGGAAGAGCCCTGGGAGACTCAATCTTCTTCTTCCCATTGGAGGGAAATCATGTTGCAACCCAAGATCAACATGCCCTCTACACTTATCATAAGTGGAGAGGAGGATAGTGTGGTATAGGCCCTCTTGCCTATCATGTTCACTTCTTCATCCCACCTACATTTCAGGGGCCAAAGGTAGAGGAGATTCTTCATGAGTTACCATGTTGGACGGTGACTCACTTCATTTGGATGATAGCATGGGTGAGGGAGGCACTCATTCACCATTTTGGTCATCACTCCTAATTTTTGGAGGCCATAAGATAGCAAGCAATTTTCCATTCACACCTTCCACCTTTGATTGATGTAGACCCTTGGGATTTGCACACTTGGGAGGAGAAATTGGATGAAATTTTATTTTGAGATTCTCTTGATGCAGTGATGGAAGCTATTGATGGGAGGCCATAGGAGGATGAGAGGAGAAATTTTTCTCTCCCTATACATTTTCTTGCAGACAAGCAAATATTTTGGAGGGGAGGACTGTAATGTTCCAAAATTTTAACCTCAAAGCTAAATGGAACATTAGAGTTAGAAGCAGCTCTAGCCGGTGAATAAATGGGTAGAAAAGCCCATAAGTCTCCTAAGGAGGGATAAAAACACTCCAAGTGTGAAATGGGACACTCTTAATAGCTTAATAAAACACCTCCATGTGTGAACAGGGATAAAATATAGTTGATTCAGTCCACTTTGACTAAGTCAACAACGCAGTTGTAGAGGAGGATGAATCCAAGAAGTAATAACGCAGTTTTGGAGGGAGATGTAGAGTGGGACCAAAGGCAAGAAAAATCATTTTTTATATAAGGAAGACGATGGTAGCATTATTTTTCATGTCTTAGATCATTATTCTTGTCTTCTCATACTTTTTCTTCCTCTTGCTGTTTAGCAGGGTAGCAGTGTTATTTAGCACCGGGTGTTCCTGAGCGGGAATCCCACCTCTTTCCTTTGAGAAGCCTCATTGGGAGAGCTTGTATTAATCATTCCACATCATGTTTTCAGGCCAAGCTTCAGCCTAATTCATCAGCATCATTTTTTCTGGAGATTGTGCAGTGTTGCAGGGTGTAGCAATGGAAGGGATTGGAATCCTGGTTTCTGAGCTAGTTTCTCATTGGAGGAAGGTTTCCTTCACTTGAGGGACCTATTTTGAGAGCTCCAAGGCATATTTTAGATCCATGGTATCAAAACACCCATTTCCCTTACATTCCCAATCCTGTTCTATCTAGGGAATGCGCTATTTTAGAGGCAGCATCTAGCAGATGGTTTGGTGGCTTCGTTGTAGTGTTTCCTTGTGATTGAGAGGTTCATCCTTTCATGGGAGTAATACCTTGAGGGATATACATCATATAGAACATATTTACAGCCTTTTACACTCTTTTTCTTCATTGTTACAGTGATGATTCAATAAATTTCTGAATATCACATTCTGTATGCAGAGTGTTTGACAACAAACCCTTGCTGGGTTATCCTGTATTTTGTATAAGGATACTACATATCTATTATTCAAAATTTGTATCTAATATATGAGCATATATGTTTGTTTCCTTAATTTTTGATTTAAAACCCTCTTATGACTGCGCAGTCACTTTTATGCAGAAATCCTTGTGTTGTAGTGTTTGGGGTTTTTGGTTATTTTCAGCTACACTAGTGTGGGAGGTTTGTTTAACCCACCTATTTTGATTTGTTTCAGCTCTATTCTTGGATTTAGGTTTTATATTGATTAATATACATGATCCAAGAGTTAATTTCACTATTTTATTACATATGTGGCTGGAAATGCGTTTTTAATGCAAGTTTGCTAAGCTGTCCCGATTTTGGGATACTACAATATTATAATTATTGCGAATTTTTAAAATTAATTATTCATCAAAAGTCGACACATATATATCTTATAAAAATATTCATATGAATTAATTTTTAATTAGTGCAATTTAATGTGATGTTTGGATTAAATTTTTATATCATATCATCAAATTTC
Source organism: Pinus albicaulis (assembly GCA_034641835.2). NCBI lineage: Eukaryota > Viridiplantae > Streptophyta > Pinopsida > Pinales > Pinaceae > Pinus > Pinus albicaulis. Next base: position 667,384,542 of record CM076582.1, on the reverse strand, counting down.
ACATTTCTTCATTATAATATTTAATCATCCATAAATTTAATCAGTGGTGTTACATTTCACTGTGAAAATGGAGAATGCAATAGAATAAATTAAAACACACAGACAGACACACACACACACACACACAAATATATATATATATATATATATATATATATATATATATATATATATATATATATATATATGAACAAGACAGTCTTTGTCATACAAAATGGGGCAGTTATTGGTATCGCTTTTTCTTTCAATTGGGACACTATGTCCATTACATTAAACAAAATGTATGATTTCACAAACAAATATTTCAAAAAATACAACGCCATGCTCTGATATCCAAACATAGTGATCATCATTCTTCGCTTGAACTATTGTCACTGCTAGAGCTACTTCCATGACTTTGGTTATTTTTAGAAATGTTTTGTTCAAGGTTTTGATTGTTTCCTTCTTCTTCACCTTCCATATAGAGATATAAAAATAAACTGTAATGAGTGTATATACATTGGTGAGAATAATGAAAATTGAAATATTAAATAATATACATCAATGTAAATTGAAAAGAAATAATGTACCATAGCAACAATTGACTCATAAACTATACACATTCTTTCAAAACCATGTGCCATGCCATATTTCAAGATTTCATTTGTTGGCACAATTCCATACGTTGTTTCATGCAATTTTTATACCCCATAACAATTCATATATTTAATATAAAAGTTTTTTTTGTTCTATTAATTATATACGGAGCTAAGTAAAACAAGATCGATAGATGCTTACAAATTCCACAATTAATTTCTGATATGCCAACATATACTCACAACCCATATTTAACCCAATCTCAATCAATTCATCTGATGGTTCTTCTTTGTATGTTAGCATCTGTTTGAAGACATTCAATGATGATTTTTGTAAAACAACTAAAAAATACAAAAATGAAATCTAGTTAATTTGTTATAAATGCCCCACGGGGGTAGTCGAGTTGGTAATCAAAATGTAGTGAAGTTTGTTTGTAAGGTGAGCCCGTACAGGAAGTCATGAGTTCAAATCCCCCGGAGTAAAGCGGAGCATGTGGAGAGGGGTAGGCGCGTGTTCCCAGTGGGTATAGTGGTAGCGGTTAAAATCGACCCCGTGTAACGTGAGTTGCGAGACTGCCCCAGTTGCCGATCCCGCTGTATAAAAAATAAATAAATAAATAATTAAAAAAATAAATTAATTAATTAATAAATTAATTAATTTGTTATAAGGAAGTAACAATTACTCACAAAATTAGATATCAAACCTTTTCTTCCTTGTCGTCCTATTTTATGTGCCGAATGGGTTCCATTTTCTTTTCTTTTCGGCAAGAAAATAATTGAAAATTAATATTTAATGCTAAATTTCTTATTTATTATACGTAATGATCGAAAAATTAAATGATTACATATTACATTTGAAGCACGTTATTGTTGAGATGGCTCCTCCCGTGACACAATTTTGTCCATTTCCTTGACCATCTCCTTGTACACCTTTTGGGACATTCCTACTGGAATATTTCTAATATAAGCTAGTTTATCTTTTGAGATTTTCATAATATTCCTAAAAACGTAACATGACAATAAACTATTTAATTTTTATATTGATATATGAAAAATAAATATAACAAAAGTGACAATTATAAATAATTCTACGCAAACATTTAAAGGAATATTACTTTTTCATTCATTTTTTTTGTTGTACTTTTTTGCTATTAAAAGTCCGACATGTATCATTGACCAATTCTATGGAAACTCTTCCTGTAGTTTAGATAAAATTTGGTTCTTGGAATCATTAGATTGATTTTTGTATTGTAACTAGAAATAACATCTATACATTCGTTCCACTAGATCCCTCAAATTTTGTAAAAGTTTTTCCCCCTTTCGTTAACCTCTAGCACCACTCCAGACGAGCTAAGGAGAAACTCATTTTCATTCTCATGTTCTATTTTTTTTATTTTCTTAGAACAACATTCATTTTCTGAGTTGTTGGTCCCTATAGAACATTAAAGATATGTGAATTAATAGATTGTTTGACACATGTTATCTAATAATTTTAAGTATATTATTAATGAAAATTAATAAAAGAAACTCATATTGGGTCTATAGTATTTTTTCATTCACCTGATTCATAATTTTGCAATTTTTCCATCAAGATTTTACACTCTTCTAGTCCTAGATCAGAAATAAGCTTATCGAGCTTTGTCATTTTGTGGCTCTGCATGATACACAGTAAACAATACATATTAGTTAAACTTACATCTAGTTCAAAAATAATATTTTTTGTAAAGAATATACAAAGAACTTCCTTTTTTTTCTTTTCTTGATGTGTTATCATTATTTTTGTTTCTTTATTTCTTTTCAGTCATTTCTTTATCAATCTGAAGCCTGTACCATATCATTCATTAGTATATTTATAAATAAATTGTCAAATTTTCAGGTAAATTTTTTTTTTGAAGAAACCAGTGGCCATTCATGGTGTACACACCGACATCGGTGCATGGGGTTATTATAAATGCACTGCCCAAATAGTATAATAGACCGTACGGTGCTTTATGTCAATAAGGAGCACTAGTGTGTTACATGTTAAACACTGCACCGATTAACACAAAGAAAATAATAAAAATCGTTCAGTGTTAGGTTTTGTAGCATAAACGCTCCGCGCAAACAAGGGACCACCATATGGTTCTCTCTATTAACTAGGAGACCCGGTGCGGTGTGTTATATGTTTTACATTGTGCACCGATTAACACAATAAAACATTTTTTTGCGAAACAGCACATTCATGGCGCACCATAATGAAATAGCGCACCAGCGCCGTATTTTACATATGGCGCATTAATTAAAAAAAATGTTTTTTAATTTTTTATTACACAATACGTTCACGGTGTGTTGGGAATATACAACGCACTAGTGCGCTAGGGGGTGCACCAATAAAAAAATAATCTTTTTTTTCAAAAATTCACGTAAGGGCCGACATGGATTAGGATCTGACTATGCAAGTCATCCCGTGGGTTGGATGTCAATCTTATCTTGATGATGAACCTCGGTAGATTTTTTGAAATGTTGATGGAAGAAATAAACCCACTCATTGTGATGGATCTAGAAGAAATTTCAATACAAAATACAAAATCTATAAATCTAAAATGAAAAGCCCTAATTCTGAAATCACAGAAACAGGGAGAAGAAAGGGAAGAAAAAAAAAGAATGAAGGGTTGAGGGTAAAAATGGATTTTTTCTTTTCTTTTGTTTTTGAAAATGAAAAACAAATTGAATTTTTTTTCTTACTTCGTAAAAAAACTGCAGAAAAAGTAAAAAAAATAATCAAATCTAATCACAAGATCTTTTGAAATTCTATGCTACAAGGTTTGAATCACTAGAGGTTTTGAATTCTAATTGTCTAAATACTTATGTTCGAACATATTTCATTGCTCCATAGTGCTCTTATGCTCTCTTGCTCCAGGTATGTCTCCTGCAAATCTCTGGCTAAAATATTTTGCAAAAATAGTGAAATAATGAAAAGTCTTTAGTATTTAAAGAATTACCGTTTTTTTTTCACTTAAACAAAATAGATTTGTGATTTTTTATTTGCAGTTATTCGTCACTGGTGCGTCCATTGGTAACATAGCACTGATGTGTAGTAACTAAAACACAACGGTACGTAGTAACTAAAACGCACCGATGTGGTTATATGTACATTAGCACCGATTTGCGGTTAAGGCACCAAAATTACTTTTAGGTGTGTACACCAAATTTAGTGAACTCCAACCATAGAAATTGAGAATTAGAATTTTGTTTATTATTTATGGAAAAATGCAATTAGAATTAGAATTTTTTTTATTCTTGAGAATTAGAATTGGATAAATTCTTGATGGAAATAACTATTCTTCCAATGCATTTTGTTTATTGCAGGATGTCCCCATTGATTATGTGGAGAGAATGTAATGTGGGGCATGTGAAGATGAAATATCACAGGGCCCAAGTGGGCAATTGTGGCATGTGAACCTGTGCTATGCTAAGACGTGGGCAATTTTCACAAATGGTTGGGAAAGTTTTGTTTCTGAGCAGTTTATTGAAGTTGGAGATATTTTAGTTTTAGACATGTTGGAAATGTACATTTTTTTTTGAAAATATTTGGGCCATTTCTTTTCAAAACTACACCTATTCTTATTTTAGAAAAAGAAACTTGAACCTTTCCACAACTTGTAACAAGAAAACGTGCCAACAACAGCCTCTGACATGCACATCTATTTCTTATGTTGAGGTCTCGAAGGAATTGATTATGGCCAGTTTACTTCGCTGAGGAATCTGCCTAAATTTTCTTTGGTTCTACTGAAGGGTGTAGTTACTAATAGATACAGGATTTTAAGCACACTCCAACCCTCATTAAATTGAAAAATATGGATAAAACTCCATAGAAATTTCTATCATTTGCGTAAAATGCCTCGAAACACAGAATGGAGTGTTTTCTTTCTTGAAAGTTGTGTGTTAATATGGTGAAATAAATTATTCTTTCTATTTTTTGCTAATATGGTGAATAAATGGAATAGTGCTCAAGTATATGAAAACAATCTTCAATCACATTCTCAAAATATATGGGTTCTTTGTTAAATGCATACCTACAAGACTCGGTCATATTGTTGTTAGGAAAAATTCAACTGAAATACCAATACGGTAGGATCAGTACTCTCTACTATCCCATGAACCCATAAAACCCACAAAAAATCTCAAAAACCTTTTAATAAAACACAAAATAGTCCAAAAATGTTTTTTTTTTGTCTATTTCATTCTTGACACTCGAATTCTTTTAAAATATGTTCATGGAATTAGCATCCATAAGAGGCAATGCAACGGTAATATACTCGAATTCTTCTAAAATATGTTCAATGGAATTAGTACATGTGAAATGGTACATGTGTTATTAATTCATCAATATTTGTACCTTTTAAAATGGGTTTTTATGAAGAAGAGGACTTAATTACCTTATACCTTATAAGACACTGTTTTTCTAAACATTATAATATGTATTTTTAATTAATGTTAAAATCAATATTTCACTTGATAATTTGAAATTATGTTGATCTTAATAAAAATGGCGCACTGTATAAAGTTCTTTTTTTGGTATGTAAGATTATAATAAAATAATGATAATTCCAAAGTACATGAATTGATTTGCATTATTTTCTAAACTTTATTATGTTAAAAAAATTCATATTATTCTAGATTTATTATTTTACAATTATTTACAATTTTAAAAATTTAAAAATTTAAAAATTTTAATAAAATCATTTGACATTAATAAAATTAAAATAATAATTACAATTACAATTAAAATTACAATTAAAATTTTACAAATATTTTAGATACAATTACAAATACAAATAGAATTTTACAATTTTACATACAATTAAATTAAAATTTCAATTACAATCATGACATAATATTTAATAAATATCATGGTCATTTAATATTAAATTAATTAATAAACATCATGATCATGATAACTGTCGTACAAACATCATATTCGAATAAATAACACATTCGAATTCGCTAACATCATTGTGATCATGATCATCTAATAAAACACAATTAGCATTGTATAACATCATCACAGCACAAACATCAAATATACATCTCATGTCAAATAACTCATGATATCACATACACATCTATGTGCAAGCTACACATTAAATGAACATATCTAACATGACCTAACAGTTTACGCATCATGATGATCATCAACATGTAAATTAAGTACAACAACAACATGAACATAAAATGCATGGACCATATATATATATATATATATATATATATATATATATATATATATATATATATATATATATATATATATATATATATAGGCTGAATAATGTAAAAAATATACAAATGCAATATAAATGTCATGGATCAGTTGGTGGTACATCATCAATAGCATTACTAGTCGAGGCCTGCTCAGTCAATGGTGCAGCCTCGACAGTCGATGGTCTAGTCTACTCATGATCATGAGTACTACTCGATGTTGCAGGCTGCTGACTAGACGTGGTTGATGGTCTAGCCTGCTCTCCATGATGATTGTTGCTCGATGCTAGTGGAGGCGGCTCATCTGTCGCGATGCGAGGTGAACAATTATCAGATGATACATTGTTGCTCGCAGATTATCGATCACGTGCTGCATCTCAACCACACCTATAATGTACAACAGTCCTCCTTAGCCACGTAACTAAGGTCGTAGCTCCTATGACATGCCGCATCAGGCTATACATGTCACGCAGCATGCCTCTCCACATATGTAATAGCCTACCATCGACCTATATGTCTCTCATATTAGCGGTCCTGATGCCTGCCTAAAAAATAAATGCAGTGAGTTGGTTTCCCAACTCCATCCTGTATCTGCTATCAAGCCGGTCGCATCTAGAAAAAGGAGGTACCGACGCACCAACAAGAGCAGGTCTCTCTGCATCGGCCTCCTAATGATCCTCAACATTTGGCATACCCTGATCATCATCAGGATCTACACCTGGATCATGTGGTGGTGCTGGCATGTCCTCGCCATCAAAATACCTAATGTTTGCAAAATATATACAAGTACACAACAAGAATTAGAAAATTTCATTACACAATTTAATAAAAACAAGTTAAAGAAGATGTTAGAATAAATTTAAATAAAACATTAATATTAATTCTATCATCCGGTGGCTCATCGTCTGTGAAGAGGATGTTGGCACACCCTCGCTAATGAAAACTAGCATAATGACATGGGACCATAATGAAGGGATGCTCGTCAACACTGGCTAGAAACTTCAGTGCACCATGCGATATCCTCGCAGAAAAAATAGTCTCGCGCCTATTGGGAATTATCTGTCCCCACATGTGTATCCATGCCTCGAACATCAACCTACGAGGCTTCTGAAAAAAATTAGGGCTCCTCTCTGGAAGCCTCTCAAAAAATAAATAAAAAATATTTGAAGAAAAAGGGAAGTTAACCCTCCCTTGTGCATGAGCACGACATCTATCTAAGGTTGTAGAGAACTACTGCAAAAAAATGGTAAACCACCTAAAAATTCGTGGCTCCTGTACTAAAGAATCAACATAATATAGAAGCAAGCAACTAATGCATTTCTCGTCATTGGTGTTGTGTGAAATGGTCGAAATCAGAAGTGAGAGGCACCTCACCTCCTCACTACCAAATGCACCAATATGTAACTAACCTACAGAGACCTAAAAATCTGAAGGAGACAATATATATGCGCTAATGTATCTTTTGGAGTACACCAACTGAATCCCTGCTACATAGCCAACTGGAACCTTTGGGAATTAGGGAAAATCAACCCCTCTCCTTGATAGCCATGTAATTAAATATATGTCCTCCTTAGTGAGCGTGTACCACTGGTTAGGACCAACCCAAAAAACCTGTCGGTGGGAATTCCACCTGCAGATAAGATGTCTCAAAAACACACCATGGCCCTTTAGGGAAGTAGCCTTTTCATAGAACTTGAGGAGGCCTACCTGCCTTAGGAGCCCCTAGGTAGCTGTTGTAATAGGGCGAGGGTAAACATCTCTCTCCCTCTCTCGTGCCTTCCACAGGAAAACCATGTCATACTGCTCCGCCTATTGTTTCTGTTGTTCCCCCTCTTCTCTCCTTTCAGGTCTCTAAATGATTGAAAAATTAAATAATTTTTTTTTATTTAACGAGACATGTATTTAGGAATATACATATATAAATTTTTTTGAAAAAAAAAAAACAAAACAGTCGGTGCGCCATAGAAAATAGGCATGCACCAGCTCTGGTGTGTCTTTTTTTGTCACGCACAGGAGGCAATGCACTAGATAATATTTAACGCATCAGAGGCGATGCACCTGAAAATTTTCAGTGCACCATTGACTATGTATGGTGTTAGGAGTACGGTGCACTGATTAAACACTACACCCCCGGGCATATAGTTCGGTCAGTGCACTGACCTCCTGACATCATTACATAGTCAACGGTGTGGTATTTTACCAGGCTGCACTATTGACCTATTCGAAATGCAAAATGCGGTGCACTGACAAAAATATCTGCCCTTGGGTGAATATTTAGGTCAACGCACCGCATTGCCACTATTCCACATGGTCAACAGTGCAGCCGGGTAACCGACCGCAATGCACTTTTTAAAAAAATTTAAAATGACATGATGCACCTTCAATACCGCCCCAAAACGAGTGTGGATACCATTAGCACTGATTGTCATTCGGCCTGTAAATTTACAGGCAACACCGTGAACTAGTGCGAGACGAACGACTTGAGCACACCGTGCAAAAAATATTTTTTTTCTTTTAAATGGTTAATTTTAAGGTAATTTGAAATTCGAATCCGCTAAAAGGCTTAACTATGGAAAAACAAGAAAAATACCTGTACATTTGGCCATCGAGGAGGAATATTGACTACAGAATTTGCAAAATAAAAATTTCCCACTGTTTTACAAAATTCAAGTTGAATATTGGTGGGAAATGCATAGTAGCAGTGTGTGCAATGGGTGCAAAGGGAGCACCTATGTTAGGGCAAATCATACAAGGATAAATTTCACCGGTGCTTGAGAGCTCTGGAGCACTGAAAAAAGTGAAAAATCTGGTTTTTGGCCATAATTTTTTTTTATTTAACACTATTTCGGTGTGCATGGTTTTATAGGTGCATTGGGGTGGTTTGTTAAGACCGCACCAGGCGTTTTCTATTTTGGCGCGGTGTTTTATGACGCACCGGTGCAGAAGAGTTGTAAAGCATTGGTGCACTACATTAATAACACGCACCGGGTAGGTGTGTACGGAGCACACAATTTTTGGTGTGCCAATATTTTATGTGCACCGATGCTTTCTCTTGTTTAACGCACCAGTGTATTTTATGATGATAAGTGCACCAGATGAAAAACATCCACAAAAACCTCTACCCACCAACGTCCTCTAGTAACCTCCACTAGAAACAAATTTCTGGGGTATTTTTATAAGGGATTCCTCAAAAACATCCGCTAGAGGGTCTTTTCCTTGTAGTGCAGGAATATTAATTAAACTATGGTTTAATTAATTATCCCTTAAGGAAAACCATATAAATAGGGATTTATTCGATATTTCCTCATGGGGTTTCCTGTTTAGACCATAAAAAACTTAATAATTTGTGGATTACTAAGTTATTTTTCATAGTGAAATCAATTTTACTAGGGTAAAATTGGTCTTACATGGTGTACTTTGGTCCATATAATAGTAATAGGTTAGATGACCAAAAATTGGTGTAACAGATTGCCCCCTACCGTGTTAGCGTTAGGAGCTAATTGTATGACCGAAGTACGTTGTAAGAACTCAATCACTAGACACCAAAGGGGGAGTTAGAGAGAGAGAAATACAAGGTAGACTAACGCGCAAGAGGACAAGACCCTGAGGAGGTGAGACTTACAGGTGCGACAAGTCTCTTGTATGAGTGAGTACCTATTCTACATGAGGTGGGGGAGGCATACCTATGCCCGCTGAGATAACAAAGTACAAGGAATAATGCATCGAGTAAACAAGGAACTAAACTATATAGTACATGTTGGCATAAACATGGGCCAGATAAAAACATGATAATGGATCCCACATATATACTGTGCCTGGGACAACAACTGGGAATTATAAAATAATATCTCAGTACATGAGATAAAAATACAACCTAAGAGGCCTTGTAAAATAGGAAATGGCTCTGAAAATCTAAATGATACATGCAAAATAAAGAGGCGTTGCAAGCGGCTGAGGCCAGAACCATAAAATATATGGAGCTGCATCCAAGGCTATAGTAGAGAAGTCGTCTAGGTATGTGGGGGGCTACCTGAAGGGCCAGCCCCTCATGAGGTTTGGAACATCTAGCACACACCCAGGAATCACCGATACAATCTACTGCATCACTAAAACATCAAGTAGACAGATCTCGATCATGCCATAAGGATATAGAGCTGAGAAAAAGTCAACTCAAAGGGAAATAAAGAGACCATTTTCCTGATTCGAGGCATCGAATAAAAGTGGAAGCTGTAACCAAGGTACACCACCCTCTAGACCTGTCTTTTGGAATAAATAAGCTAATGTTGACAGAAGGATGTCTGCCATAGGTGATGCAATAGGGGATCCTCAACTAAGGCACAAGAGAAAATAGTAGAGCGATTGATAGACTAACACGAGGGATAATGGAGGAATGGGGGGTACTAAGTAGTGGACTAATGACTTCCCTTGTTAGAGCATAAAGGGCATGAATGACTTGGAAGCTACTGACTCAACACCAGAAGGGAAAGGGGACAGTATGACTGAAGGCCAAAATGTGCGACATGAGGGAGGAACAAAGAAATTAAGGATGGAGGACTATAGTGGGATAGAAAAGGACTCAGGATAGACTCCATGAATGCGATGATGACTGAAATCAGATTCTCTAACAAGGGCGACTTGATGATGCTGCCACACAGAACAGGCCCAGTGGGGACCATAACAACATGAGTACAAGATGGTTACTCATAATGAAAATTGACATGAGCATGGACAAGTATGAGGGAAAAGTGGTGCCCCAAGTACAAGTGTTGCAATTGAAGAAATTTGATTTTGAGGAGTGGTGAAGTGACCCTTTTTGGAAAAAATGTGTCTGGGTGAAGTATCAAATCACAAAAAAATAAAGGATACCCATTTGAGAGCTCGGTGAGAGCTTTCAAATGGTGCTCACGGTTTGTCAAATCGAGCTATAGTTTGGTCACAGCTGGTGAAAGAAAAATATGGGGTTTCTCTTTTAATAAGGAATTTTCCCTCCAATTTGATTCATTTGCAAGTCTAGCTATGGTGAATGTAGAGAGGAGAAAAGGCCCTAAATCTTGTGATGATCATAGTGGAAAAACCGACTGCTGGAATCGAGATTCGTAAGTTTTAGGTAAGTGGCCTAACCCTACTCTTCCATTTCAGTGGATTGAAAGTTCATCTTAGGCACATAGAGCTTAGGAACATGCCCCTGCTCTTCTTCATGGCTGGGTCACACTTTTTGGGGAAATATCTACGACTTGGGTAGCAGGTTTTGGGAAGAAAAATGCCACCTATCCCCCAAAAATCCTGCAAAGTGAGACTTGTCAAAGAGAGGGATTTTGGTTCTGTTTCTTGGCTGAGAGATGGGTTTTTATGGTTTAATTCAGTATTTCATTTATATACACTGACAAATATGATGGTTTTGTGAAGATATGGTATATTTTAGGATCAACTGGAGAGAGAGAGACCTGGACACATTACAGTCGGAGATCCGAGAGGATCATGGTGTCTGCGTTGCATTGGCCAGGTTTGGGGTCCTAAAGTTTGTGGGGAACCCTTTGATGAGATCTGGAGAGCCCTTGTTGGCCTGGATTTTCAACTATTGGGGTCTGGATCATGAGATCTTTATAGTGCAGGGGTACCGAATCAGGTTGACTGTCTAAGATATATATTTTCTGACTGGTCTCCCACCACTTAGGATGGTGGGAAATATGCAGCCAGTGTTAGCGCAACTACAAAAAATTATGGAGTTTGTTGAGAACCATTTTTGAATGGGTCTCCATGTGAAGGGGACATGGATACCGATCGAGGAACTAGAGTAGCTAGAGACCCGTGTTGTGGCTGCAGTGATGCTGTGGATCCTGGGAAACTAGGAACTCCACCACATCACTAGGGGTCAGATGATGCTTGTTGAGAGTGTGTTGAGTGGGACCTATTATGGGTGGGCCTAAATGATGATGTCGTCATTGAAACGATAGTTTTCTCTATGCCAACAGAAAGTGAACCACAACCGTGCATATGGCACAGTGCCGTGCTTGCTCTTATTTGAGAAGATCTCGACACTTTGGCCTCACATATAGATCCAGGATGGGGGCTCGAGAGAGCACAAGATGCACCTTTGGGGGCGACTACTATGGAGAGCAAGGTGGGGCAGTCGTATGGGTGTTCCCACCAGATTTTTTCACTCATTGGGATGAGATGACACTATACATAGATGAATATCCCTATAGTGGGATGATTTATCATGGGGACCCAGACTTTCCACTACCGCCTGGTCGAGCCTGGGGGCCCCATTGTAAGTGACAAATCTATAACATTTTATGTCCATTTTAAAGTTTCATAATATTTTATGTGGTATTGATTCATTCACCTATGGTATGTAGATACAACACCAGTGAAACTGGCCAGGTATATGGGGCGGCCTATAGTATCAAGAGCTGCAGCACCGAGTGGGTCGAGGGGTCCACAAAATGAGGATGCAGTTTCCCTCCTGGAGGAAATCCATCATTTATGTGAGAGGCTTTTGACTGGTGTTTCAGAGCGCGGATGACAAGATCTTGATGACCATTACATAAATCCAGCTATTGGTCTGCCCTCGGAGTGGCGAGGGGTCATGCGGCCCATGGCGATGGCTGGATAGGGGATATGTGATCTATGAGGAGTCAGAGCTGAGCCATTAGCCTGAGATCCTCCAGATAGTGATTAGCTGTAGGGGCATGTGGTGCCCCTAGTTTTGATTTTTTTAACATGCTATGGGCATGTCATATGTATCAGAGTTGATGGACTCTAAAATTTTTTTAATGACACATATAATGAATATGCATCATTTTATGGTTTATTTTACTGTCTTGTGTGAAATGCGTGTGATAAACCCCAATCTATAATACTATTTTCAATTCCATGTACATAGTGATTTTGTGCTCTAGGTACATGACTGAATGTAATGATTTCAAATTCACACATCAAAATATTCACTCATAAATATCGTCTAAAAAGGATAGGATTATGCACACGATAGACACCATTCAATTGCATGAAAAGAAGCAAGGAATCTAATTGAACGTCAAGGTGAAGGATTCCATGGGAAAGGGCATCAGATAATAAACCTCGCACTGCATCATATTCGGCCTGGTTATTGGTGGTAGTACCAATGCATAGAGTGTTAGAGAGAACAAGTGAATCCAAAGGGGTAAAAATGGCCCAAGCTACCAAGGCTAGATTCTAGGAGTAGTGACTTGCCCCATTGGCATAACCGATATATGGTGTGGACCCGGGGGTCCATCTGAAAGGTTCCACAAGGAAAAAAATTAGAGGATGATAAACAGTGTTGGCAACCCGAACACAAGGTAGAAATCAAATAAACACTACTAGAGGGAGTGTTATGGGTAGAATTTCTACCACTCACACATCGAAAAGTAGATGGTGTGGGGGAGCTGCCTTGGGGGACACTTCTGCTTAGGTCATGAAAGTCACCATAGACATGGATGGCACCATTCCTCTTATGGGTGGGAAAGATGAATTCAGGGGTGGAAAAGGCATCCATGATGTCATTATTAGAGTAGAATATGGGGTGACTGGTGCAATGGTAACCACATGACACGGAAAAGCTACCTGACTCACCATCATGCAAAGAAAGGTTCACATGCACATCGTCACAGGGGTGACGGAAGAACAAGAAGAGAAGGGATCCACTGATGTTGAGCCCAGGGTGATCGTTAAAGGGAGGTCAAGCGAAACAGAAGGGGAAATCCCAGAGGGATTTTCCACCGTGGATCTCATAGATGATGACAGGTAGAGGATAGTGGCCAAAGACTTTGTCATCTTGACATCTGGAGGGGAGATGTAAGTGGGAGCAGAGGTATCCTTAGTTTGGCCTGAAACATGCTTTGTAAGTACGAGAGATGCAGACTGGTTTTGTTCGGTCTTGTACTCCCGAACTACTTCCAAAGAGGCATGGTAATGCTTGAGATTGGGACAAATATGGGTATAATGGCCATGGAGATCACACAAATCATAGGGGTGGTTGGTATGAACAACCTTGGGGTTCTTGGCTGCAGTCGAGGAAGGGACCTTACACTTAGGAAGCGTGACATTAATCATGGGCTTGATGCGAGGTAATTCAGGACAATGATGTGTGGAATGACTGACAACATCAAACAAAGCACACAGAGGGGTAAGCTTTGGAGGCTGAGGAGGATTAGGGGTTGTCTGGATAGCCTTGTCCTTAGGTGCCTTAATGGAGGATTTTCCCCCTCACCCGAAGCTTTCATAATAGGAGTAGGCTCTTGTTGAGGTGGCTGAGGCACAAAAGCAAAGGGAGGGGTCATGGTGACTGGTTGGACCAGGGTCAAAGAAGTGTAAGGTTTTGGCTGAATAGGCAGGGTAGAGGTTGTGGGATCAATGTACCAAACTTGGATCCCCAGGGCCATGTTAAGAAGAGATAAGGTATCCATAACAGGTACCAAAAATAATCTGAGAGGGGAGCTAGAAATGGTATCTAACTAGAGGGGTAATGGCTAAGCGAGACAACTCCGAGATGGTTAAGGCTGGGAGGAACCATTCGAAGAGGGTAGATGGGGTCATGGATACCAAATAAAAATGAGGGGCCTTGAGGAGGGGATCCTGAAGGCTGAGTCGAGGTGCTAGGAGTAGGTTGCAAAGGGCAGGGCTGCTGACTAGTTGAACCAGTCCGTTTGAGGTTATACCTAGACGATTGCATCATGTAAACATTCGACGAGTTGGGATCAGATATAGGAGGAGGGAGACCAGGGAATAAACCAAGAAAAGAGGAGTCTTTGTAGGCTATGGGTGAGAAACTGGTCAAAGGTTCGACTGCCTATTTATTGGCCACCAAAGAGATGATGGGCTCAGGAGAGGTTTGAGACTTCGGTTCGTAATATGTCAACTAGTCGATGGTGACAATATTTTCATTATGAGGAAATCACATCGTATGATGAACCGCATATGGGACAACATACATCGCATAAGTGTAGCTACGATCTAATATAATTTTGTAATCAAAGTGGGCATAAATGACTTCTATGTCAAGACAAACATTCTTTCTCGCAAGAGTAATAGGACAATTGTGGAACATGCCAAGGGGTTGGGAAGAGTGGCCATCCAAATCTCGGAGGGTGGTAGTGGAAGGGGAAAACTCAGGAGATCTAGGCTACTTCCAAACTGAAGCAGACATCACACAGGTGGATGCCCCCTCATGAATGATACAATGGGAAACGTTGGCATTCCGGATCTTGACAAGGATTTTGAAGGCAATGGAGGTAGGAAAGGGGGGATGTTCTAACAGATCAACATCAAAGATGATAAAATGATCATCTGAAGGATCCAAAACACCCATGGTAGTTAGTAGCACTTTTTTTTGTGAAGGGCACAACTAGAGGACTTCTAGCATTGACATGGTGGTAGGGGATTATGCCAAGTCATCTACTACACTATACAAATGGGAATCTTTACCAGAAGCAGTGTTTCGGTGTAATGGCTCCTTGGGGATCTTGGTATGAACCTTTGCCTTAGGCTGAGGGATCAGTAAAGGACCATTGGGTGTTGAAAGAGGCTCTTTGGGACCTAAATAAGGGGGCTCAGGGGAAAAACGTAGTAGGGGGCTTGTTGTACAAACGAGAACGAGTCTAAAGGTTGAGGTTAATGGTAATAGGTTTGTTAGATTTCATCATGATAATTTGGTAATTAGAGGTACCAGATGGAGGAGGTTGAGTGGAAGCCTAAATTTCCGAGGGTTGGGTAGCCACAAATCCTTGTTGGGGGAAATGATTGGTAAACACAATCGGTTGGATAGGGGTAGCATTGGGAGGAATTGAAGGGGAGGCTTGCTATCCTCAGGATGCTACTCGAGCTTCCCACATCTGACATATATGAGCTAAAAGAGGACAATCAAGGGTGTAGTGACCATAAACATCACAAAAAGAACAAGGTTTATTCATGCAAACTGGTCTGTCCTTCTTGTGCTGAGTTCCCTATTTTTGGGTTGTTGTGTTAGGTGCATTCCCTTAGGGATTGTTTCCTATATTACCATGGGCATATTGGTTTTTGTTGCCTTTACTCTTCTTTTTGGAAGTAGGAGGATTGGTTGCACCCTACTATGCATACACCTGACCTTGGGGGGGTGGTGGCTGTTGTGACAGGGGTTGAGAAGGAAAGGGAGGCCGAGGTGCTAATGTTCGAGGAGCTGGAGAACAAGGTTGCCAATACGGATAATAAGGAGGTTGGGAAAAATTGTGGTAAACAGGTTGGGAAAAATGAGGAGGCATGTTGTATCTTGGATACATGCCACTGTGAGGGGGGAAAGTGCTTAAGGAGTTGGCCCCTCCTAGAGGGAAACCATAACCCATGGGAGGAAAAGTGTATGGATGAGAAAGGGCTCCAACGATACTGTCGGCGACATGGTATGCCCCCGGTGCGTTGGCACCACCGGGTCTAGGGAGATCAGGTAAGAAGATTTAAACATAACTAGACTATGCGTAGATCAGGCCATATTTCAACACAATCTAAAGGTTAGATTCTTCGGTCTGAGGGAAATGAGATGCGACATCTTTGATAATAGCAGGAAAAAGAGATCTGAGAAACCAGTCCATGTAGACACGATCTTCAAAGGTAGGGGCTCGACATAGGCTCTTTCTTTTCTGCCATTCTTGGACATTATCAGATAGGCGGGTCACAGATGATTGATAGAAAGAGGTCAAGAGTTCGGTACTAGTGTCAACGAATGGGAAGCTGAAAGTAAGATAGAAAATCCCTGCCAAGAGTCACAAATTTAGTATGAGAGGAGGAGCCATGGTTGACATACCACTTAGAAGCTTCTCTAGTAGGCATATGTTGGAACAACCGGAGATGGATAGAGTCATCGGTGATGGAGTTAAATGAACACAACATGTGGAAAGAACGGACATGGTTGGTAGGATCCTCTCAGCAAGAACTTAAAACTTGGGAATGTCTGAAGGGAGGTTGGTTGGAATAGTAGGCCAACCAGGATCATGGTGTATGGGTTCATTAATCAATTGGTTAAAATCAGGAATATTGAGGCTTGCCATATAAGGGAGCAAGGGAGCAACAAGGATAGTTCCTGTTGGGGCCCCACTAGTGGTATTCCCAGCATTAGGTCTGGGGATACCACTAGCGTTAGTTCCTGAACCAGACGTGGTGAAGGTGATAGGTTGAGAGCCGGGGATAGAACTAGAAAGGGAGCTCGATGAACCAGAAGCAGATTCAAAATGGGGACTCGATGGAGGATGAACTTGAACCCTACATAGAGGAGTAAGTCTTCCTACCGAAAACTAAGGATGAAGGCCAAGAAGACTATGGGATAAGCGCCTTGCGGGTGAAATGATGGAAAAAAGACACAGATCATAGACGGAAGAGAGACCAATAAGGGCAAGGAGGTGTAGGATCAAAGGAGTACAATGTCGAAACAAGGGCAGGGAGGTGCATGATCAATTGATTACAATGTTATAGTCTTGGCTTGGCAGTGTAAACCAGACACTCTTCACTTAGGGTGTGCATTTATGTGATAAGTGTGTTAATTTTAATTAAGCCTAGGTGTGTGTAGAGAAAAAAGAGAAAAAAAGATGTTGTATAGCTGTAAATAAATATGAAAATAACAGTAAAGTAAACTAAATATGATAGAAAATAAATAGCCAAAGATGCATCAATTTAAACCCAAGGACGAGGGCTTCCCAACAACTAGTTTATGGGTGGGAAAAATATAGTCAAAACACGCAAAATGGCCAATGGATCTAAATTTGGGAGCGATAGGGATATAAAGGTTAGATTTGCAGGAAATAGGTGCATAAAATAGCAAAAAACCAGAGGGAAAAGTGTTGCAAAAAGGGTGGTGAAAGGCTACAACCTGAAGGGAAACTGAGGGGAACCTAAAGGAGGACCAAATAAAAATGAAAATAGGTGTTTTATATGGATGAATAACCGATATGAAATTGATTTGACAATACAAGATCAGATCTGAAAAATGGTTGAACACACTGAAATCTTAGACAACCTACTTTAGCTAAACTCTTTCTAAAAAGGTTGAAGCGTACTGAAGCCCTAAGGGTCTTGGTTCCTACTTTGACGAGTAAAATAGAGCAAGTACAGGTTTCCATAATTTGACATTCAATTTTTCTTGCCAACCTGAATTCCTTCTCTAATGAATCAAGTTCCCAAACATGAACTTCATGTTGGATGTTATCCTTTAAAGTCCCTATGAAGACATCAATCCTGTTTCCTTATGGAATATCAGTTACCCTTATATTCAAATTTTGGAAGTCCTCAATGTGCTCCACCACTGAACCCTTTTGTTTAAGATATATAAATTGGCTAAAGAATGTGTTTTTCTTTGTATCCTCATAATGTGCTATCATTTCCTCCGTAAAAATTTACCAAGTGGCAATATTTTTATGGGAGCGAAGCCATTGGTACCATACAAATGTATTTTTTTCTAAATATAAAGTTGCAATACATACCTTTTGTGTGTTTTTCACATTATTGAGATCAAAATATTGCTCCATCTATAGTATCCATGTTACAATATCCTTGCCATCAAAATTTCTCATATCAATCTTTGGAATATGGTGGGTCTTCCATCCAACGTTAGAGTTTATGAAATCATGGTTAACATTTATCTTTTTCTCATTATGAGTTTCCTCTACTATCCTTTCACCCTTAGGAATAATTTCTTGTATCAACTTTGTCAAACCTTCCTTCAAACCTTCCATGTCTGCTTTTAGATCATTCTTCATGTCTTCCATGTTGTTTTTCATTTTTTCTTCAATCTTAGCGTCCATGTCTTCCATTCCATTATTCAAACCATTCATATTAGCTTCCACACATTTCTTCAAACCATCCATATTAGCTTCCATGCCCTTCTTCAAACCATCCATATTAGCTTCCACACCTTTCTTCAAAATTTCTATTTCATTTTTTGTTGCTCTTTGTGAGAGTTAAATTTGGTGCACTTGCTCTTGTATTTTTCATATATCATGTTGCACTTCTTCGTCTTCATGAGTCATAGTATAGTATTATGAGGGCTTAGTGGGTGTTGAATTCTTTTTAGGGGGCATTTTAGAACCCAATACTGATATCTATGCTTCAATATTCCCTTGGAATCACTTCAAACTAATTTTTCAAACAAGACTTATGCAATTTGAAAAAAAAATACACACATTTTTCTTGATTCTGAGGAGCTCGATATTGAAACTGAATTATCTATGTGATTTCAGATCTTAAAAATATGAATTTTAGTCCTATAGTAGCCCTCTAAATTTGTTTTTTAATGCCATGGGTCCGACTTGAATTGGATGCTTCAAGAAAAAGTTATGCCCAATATCCCACAATTACCTAATTATGGATTGGTTCAGTGGAGATAAATTGTATGACGTGCCTGTGTCAGTGGTTTCTCCTTCGGCTCTGAAATTGATACATAGGAAACTAAAGTCTGTGAAATTCAGCCATTTTTTACAAAATTTCAATTTGATGCTCAGAGAGAGAGTTATGACGGTTTTCCCAAGGTCACCTTGTTTAGATGAAATTTGGGAGCCTGTAAAAGAACTAAGTTCCACATATCATATCCCTGAAAATATTGTGAACAAAGATATCAAATATTTGCACGAAGTTCCTAAGGATTTTGGCTTCGCATGATAAAAATTTCATCTTCTAAACCTTCGTAGAAAACAAGTTATAGAAAAAATTCCACGATGACTTGTTTGGAGCAAAAGAATCCTAGAATCCAAAGCTATGATACCAAATGTTATGAAACTAGCTCCAAAAATAGAAGAAAAGAGAGATCAATGCCTTATAAATAAGACACTTCGAGGGAGGAACCTCCTTTACATTACATAAATGAACTGTTCTTGGATGATACAAATGAAAAAACCTCCTTCTATATATAGGAGTCCATGGGGTCACAATATAATCCTAGCCGACCTGAAAATAATAATGTAAGGGCACAATAATAAAAATATGGGGGTTATAGGGGTACAAAAATAACAATAAGGGGGCTACACTAACAATAATAAGGGACTACACTAGTAATATAGGGACCTGACATTCTTAGTGCATAGATTCACCATAGCTACTTGTTTCACACTCCTCACCACTGTCAGATTTACCTTTGAGAGGGATATAAACAAAACCCTCTTCAAGATCGACTTTGTAAGTTCTTCTGCTACGTGTGATCTGGCCTCTTTGGGACATTCACTCAATATTACTGCACAGAGTACCCTTTTCACATAAGATAATTTTAATCCACAATTTCAATGACCGTAAAAACTTAGCTCTAGGGCCTTTGAAAAATATTCTTTCAACTTCAGAATACGATACAAAAGTATCAATAGGAAATTTAGTCACAAACCCACTTAGAACACTATGAATCCAATAATCTACTGTGTAGGTAATTTTATTGCTATATTTTTCCAAATGTTGAACTAGTTCAAGTGTCCAATTGGTAATTGCGTCGTCCTTACAATAGGTATGAAACTCCGTAAATTGAGATAATCACTCTTGCAACTCAGTTTCAAAGGTTTCAAAGAAAATTTCGTGGATCTCTATGTATATATACCTTTGCTCTCAATCCATAGTAGATAATTTAGAGTTTCAGTTTTCTTGGATTGAAAATTCACGCACCTTCTTATTGAGTAAATCGTGTACTTCATACTGTGTTGGATGCCAGAACATCAAATATCCCTCAAAATGATCCCGGTCCTGACAACATAACCATTTTTTGACTTAAGGGGTCTGGACCCAGGTTCAGAGTATCCTACAAAACCAAAAAAACCCTCCAACTACTGACCCTTTTGGTGGGTGCTGGAACTATTTTTCTACACCTAGAGGGAGTGTTTGATGAGTGGGTTATCCTTACTTAATGCTTAACTTCCTACTTAGAACTTCCTAATAAACCAAATCTAAGCGTAGATAAAACCCTTAACAAATATGCATTAACAGATATGTGTCATAGATTATATTTTAGTCAGATCTAAACCTAATAAAAAACCAGATCTACTTTCAGATAAACCCTTAAATAATAAAGCAGTTTCGTGCAACCAAATAAAAAAACTTAACCCTTTCACTTTTACAAGTCATTACAGAATTAACCCTCACTTCAATGTAGACTTACACAAAACAGATCAATAGAGTTTATTTGGGTTTAACAGTTAAAGTGGAATAAATCTTGCTCACAAATGCGTATAATTCAACTTATCATTCATTGAGATAAATAGGCATTTAATACAACTAATCTATAATTGTAGTAAGGAACACAAAACAAATCTAAGACAATTAACCACAAATATCACATAAAAGTCTAAGTTCATTGAAATTTCCTTCTTTATTAAGAAATATTCAATTCAGTACAATATTTCCCTTTTGTGCACACAACAATAGAGTCCGTACACACAACTGAGGACTAGGTCTCTACACACACATCTAGCAAGATCCTTTCTACCCAGACAACCGACCAAAAAATTAAATCATAACGTAACACAAAAACATAACATATCCGACATGAGATAAGATGTTCTTTCCTTCTCAACTCTTACATATTTATATATTTCCAAAAATGCACATGCCATGGTCTCAAACCATGGTTTGAGTTTCATGGTTTTCCCTTTTACTTGTTACAATAATTAAGGGACTTTGACCCACCCCAAAACCCCTTTTAAATCTGCGTGCAACACATATAACCAAAAATTAACCCAAAAATACTCAAAATTGATTTACCCCGGGGGACCCTACTCCAACACTAAGTACTACCTCTCCCCATTTGACATCAATGGAAAAGACACCAACATGCTCCTCTTGCAGCCTTACTCCCCCCATCAATAATATTCCTTTTTCTTTTTTATCATGTGGACCTAGCGCTTTATATTGATATGATAAATATATACCAACTACCTTTCTTCCTCTTGAAGGAAGAGATAATGGAGGGAGGCAAGAGTAATAACTCCCATTCTTTCCTCAAGTACTGAAAATATTCTCTAGGGAGAGGTTTGGTGAAAATATCATCACCTATTCTTTTGTAGTGATATAATCCAGTTTTAAAATATGATTGGAAACTTTATCCCTCAAGAAATGATATTTGATTTGAATATTCTTTACCTTGGAGTGAAAAAAATATTCTTAAACATACTAATGGCATTGTTGTTGCCACAAATAATAGGTATAAGATGCTCACAAAACATTTGTACATCTTGCAAGGTATACTTCATCCACAATAATTGAGCACAACAAGAAGCTTCCACAATATAATGTACTTTAGTTGTAGATAAAGAGATAGAAGCTTGATTCTTTCTCAACCATGAACCTATAGATTATCTAAGAAATAAAGCACCACCACTAGTTCTCTTTCGACCATCTACATCATCTACCCAATAATCATCATTATAAATATTTACTGAAAAATATTTACCTTTTGGGTACCACAGTCCATAATCCAGTGTTTCTCTACAATATCTAAGAATCCTCTTGGCTGCTAGTAGATGGTTTTGTCTAGAGGATGAATGAAATATTCCAAAAATACCAATGGTCTGCATAATGTTTGGTCTTGAATTTTTCAAATATAATGGTTTGCCAATAATGGATCTATATAGAGTCTAATAGATTTCAAGTGATTCATCAATCTTTCTAAGCATGCAACCTATCACCATTGGTGTGCTCACTAAATATAATTCCTCCATGCAAAACTTCTTGAACACTTCCTTGAGATATTTTCTTTGTGAAATGAAAATAATTTTGGGGGATTGTGCAATTTACAATCCATGAAAATTAAAAATTTCTCCAAGCATTGACATATCGAACTCGACCTTCATATCTATTGCAAACTAACATGTTAACAAATCTGAATCACTGGAAAAAATAATGTCATCAACATATACAATCACCACTATGAGTTTTCCATTCTTTGATTTGACATATAAATTGTTGTTAGTTGCGCCTCTTTTAAATCCACACTTGAGTAGATACTTTTCTAGCTTGGAATACCATGCCCTAGGGGCTTGTTTGGGACTATAAAAGGCATTCTTAAGTTTGAAAACATAATATAGTTTATCTATTATTTGAAAACCTTTTGGCTAATCTATGTAAACTTCTTCTTGTAATTCTCCATTGAGAAAGGCTGATTTTACATCCAACTGATATATTTTGAATTTCTTAAAGCAAGAAGATGGAAAAAACATATATATTTCCTATAATCTTGCGACAAGAGAAAAAATTTCATTAAAATTGAAACCTTCAATTTGAGCATAACCTTTGCATAAAAATATTTCCTTGTTTCTTACCACTTCTCCATAATCATTTAACATATTCCTGAAGACCCATTTTGTGCCAATGATATTCTTGTTTGTTGGTCTAGAAACAAATTCCCATGTTTGATTTTTCTATACTTGGTCCAATTCTTCATGAATATCTTTTAACCGATTTTGATCTTGACTACCTTGTAAAACATCCGCTGGTTCCTCCATGGATAGCAGAGCTAAATGTGCTTGCGCAAGAGGATTGAGCAACTTCCTTCTTGTATAGACACCTATTTTTAAATCACCAATAATATGCTCAGTTGGGTGTTCTTTTTTCACATACCTTGAAGAATATTTGGCTTGAGGATTGGAGTGATATTCATTATCTTCTTCTAAAAGTGTCTCATGGTCATTCTAATTGTTGTTAACAGATTCATTAGTGATGGTCACTTGTTTGTTGTTTCTCTTCAAATTCAAGATATTCATCCACTTGGACATCAATGTAATCAACAATCATCTTGGTATTCTTATTATAGAATTTATATCCTTTTTTATTTTGAGAATATACCAGAAAAATATTTCATTAGCCCTCGTCTAAAACTTATCATGCTTCATCATTCCTTTTGATATAGAAGATGCTACCAAAAAATCTAAAATTATTGATAGTTTCAAGCCTGCCATACCAAATCTCATACTGAGTTTTGTCATTATTTGGTATGAAATGTGCTTTATTGAGAATCACCACTATTGTGTGGATAAACTCAGACGAAAATCCCTACTACACTTTTATTTCATCAATCATAGATCTGGACAACTATTGAAAAATGGCTGAACACACTAAAATCTTAGACAACCTACTTTAGCTAAACTCTTTCTAAAAAGGTTGAAGCGTACTGAAGCCCTAAGGGTCTTGGTTCCTACTTCGACGAGTAAAATAGAGCAAGTATAGGTTTCCATAATTTGACATTCAATTTTTCTTGCCAACCTGAATTCCTTCTCTAATGAATCAAGTTCCC
This sequence comes from Pinus albicaulis, assembly GCA_034641835.2. Taxonomy (NCBI): domain Eukaryota; kingdom Viridiplantae; phylum Streptophyta; class Pinopsida; order Pinales; family Pinaceae; genus Pinus; species Pinus albicaulis. The sequence goes on along the minus strand of CM076582.1, from coordinate 667,360,485 downwards.
AAACATGAACTTCATGTTGGATGTTATCCTTTAAAGTCCCTATGAAGACATCAATCATGTTTCCTTATGGAATATCAGTTACCCTTATATTCAAATTTTGGAAGTCCTCAATGTGCTCCACCACTGAACCCTTTTGTTTAAGATTTATAAATTGGCTAAAGAATGTCTTTTTCTTTGTATCCTCATAATGTGCTATCATTTCCTCCATAAACATTTACCAAGTGGCAATAGTTTTATGGGAGCGAAGCCATTGGTACCATACAAATGTATTTTTTTCTAAATATAAAGTTGCAATGCATACCTTTTGTGTGTTTTTCACATTATTGAGATCAAAATATTGCTCCATCTATAGTATCCATGTTATAGGATCCTTGCCATCAAAATTCCTCATATCAATCTTTGGAATATGGTGGGTCTTCCATCCAACGTTAGAGTTTATGAAATCATGGTTAACATTTATTTTTTTCTCATCATGAGTTTCCTCTACTATCTTTTCACCCTTAGGAATAATTTCTTGTATCAACTTTGTCAAACCTTCCTTCAAACCTTCCATGTCTGCTTTTAGATCATTCTTCATGTCTTCCATGTTGTTTTTCAATTTTTCTTTGATCTTAGCATCCATGTCTTCCATTCCATTATTCAAACAATTCATCTTAGCTTCCACGCATTTCTTCAAACCATCCATATTAGCTTCCATGCGCTTCTTCAAACCATCCATCTTAGCTTCCACACCTTTCTTCAAAATTTCCATTTCATTTTTTGTTGCTCTTTGTGAGAGTGAAATTTGGTGCACTTGCTCTTGTATTTTACATATATCATGTTGCACTTCTTCATCTTCATGAGTCATAGTAGAGTATTATGAGGGCTTAGTGGGTGTTTAATTCTTTTTAGGGGGCATTTTAGAACCCAATACTGATATCTATGCTTCAATATTCCCTTGGAATCACTTCAAACTAATTTTTCAAACAAGACTTATGCAATTTGAAAAAAAAATACACACATTTTTCTTGATTTTGAGGAGCTCAATATTGAAACTGAATTATCTAAGTGATTTCAGATCTTAAAAATCTGAATTTTAGTCCTATAGTAGCCCTCTAAATTTGTTTTTGAATGCCATGGGTCTGACTTGAATTGGATGCTTCAAGAAAAAGTTATGCCCAATCTCCCACAATTACCTAATTATGGATTGGTTCAGTGGAGAGAAATTGTATGACGTGCCATGTGTCAGTGGTTTCTCCTTCAGTTCTGAAATTGATACATATGAAACTAAAGTCTGTGAAATTCAGCCATTTTTTACAAAATTCCAATTTGATGCTCAGAGAGAGAGTTATGACGGTTTTCCCAAGGTCACCTTGTTTAGATGAAATTTGGGAGCCTATAAAAACTAATTTCCACATATCATATCCCTGAAAATATTGCGAACGAAGATATAAAATATTTTCAGGAAGTTCCTAAGGATTTTGGCTTCGCATGATAAAAATTTCAGCTTCTAAACCTTCGTAGAAAACAAGTTATAGAAAAAATTCCACGATGACTTGTTTGGAGAAAAAAAATCCTAGAATCCAAAGCTATGATACCAAATGTTATGAAACTAGCTCCAAAAATAGAAGAAAAGAGAGATCAGTGCCTTATAAATAAGACACTTTGAACGGGAAACCTCCTTTACATTACATAAATGAACTGTTCTTGGATGTTACAAATGAAAAAACCTCTTTCTATATATAGGAGTCCATGGGGTCACAATATAATCCTAGCCGACCTGAAAATAATAATGTAAGGGCACAATAATAAAAATATGGGGGTTACAGGGGTACAAAAATAACAATAAGGGGGCTACACTAACAATAATAATGGACTACACTAGTAATATAGGGACCTAACATTCTTAGTGCATAGATTCACCATATCTACTTGTTTCACACTCCTCACCACTGTCAGATTTACCTTTGAGAGGGATATAAACAAAACCCTCTTCAATATCAACTCTGTAAGTTCTTCTGCTACATGTGATCTGGCCTCTTTGGGACATTCACTCAATACTACTGCATAGAGTACCCTTTTCACATAAGATAATTTTAATCCACAATTTCAATGACCGTAAAAACTTAGCACTAGGGCCTTTGAAAAATATTCTTTCAACTTCAGAATACGATACAAAAGTATCAATAGGAAATTTAGTCACAAACCCACTTAGAACACTATGAATCCAATAATCTACTGTGTAGGTAATTTTATTGCTACATTTTTCCAAATGTTGAACTAGTTCAAGTGTCCAATTGGTAATTGCGCCATCCTTACAATAGGTATGAAACTCCGTAAATTGAGATAATCACTCTTGTAACTCAGTTTCAAAGGTTTCAAAGAAAATTTTGTGGATCTCTATGTAGATATACCTTTGCTCTCAATCCATAGTAGATAATTTAGAGTTTCCGTTTTCTTGGATTGCAAATTCGCGCACCTTCTTATCGAGTCAATCATGTACTTCATACTATGGTGGATGCCAGAACATCAAATATCCCTCAAAATGATCCCGGTCCTGACAACATAACCATTTTTTGACTTAATGGGTCTGGACCCAGGTTCAGAGTATTCTACAAAACCAAAAAAACCCTCCAACTACTGACCCTTTTGGTGGGTGCTGGAACTATTTTTCTACACCCAGAGGGAGTGTTTGATGAGTGTGTTATCCTTACTTAATGCTTAACTTCCTACTTAGAAATTCCTAATAAACCAAATCTAAGCGTAGATAAAACCCTTAACAAATATGCATTAACAGATATGTGTCATAGATTATATTTTAGTCAGATCTAAACCTAATAAAAAACCAGATCTACTTTCAGATAAACCCTTAAATAATAAAGCAGTGTCATGCAACCAAATAAAAAAACTTAACCCTTGCACTTTTACAAGTCATTACAGAATTAACCCTCACTTCAATGTAGACTTACACAAAACAGATCAATAGAGTTTATTCAGGTTTAACAGTTAAAGTGGAATAAATCTTGCTCACAAATGCATATAATTCAACTTATCATTCATTGAGATAAATAGGAATTTAATACAACTGATCTATAATTGTAGTAAGGAACACAAAACAAATCTAAGACAATTAACCACAAATATCACATAAAAGTCTAAGTTCATCGAAATTTCCTTCTTTATTAAGAAATATTCAATTCAGTACAATATTTCCCTTTTGTGCACACAACAATAGAGTCCATACACACAACTGAGGACTAGGTCTCTACACACACAGCTAGCAAGATCCTTTCTACCCAGACAACCGACCAAAAAATTAAATCATAACGTAACACAAAAACATAACATATCCGACATGAGATAACATGTTCTTTCCTTCTCAACTCTTACATATTTATATATTACCAAAAATGCACATGCCATGTTCTCAAACCATGGTTTGAGTTTCATGGTTTTCCCTTTTACCTGTTACAATAATTAAGGGACTTTGACCCACCCCAAAACCCCTTTTAAATCTGCGTGCAACGCATGTAACCAAAAAGTAACCCAAAAATACTCAAAATTGATTTACCCCAGGGGACCCTACTCCAACACTAAGTACTACCTCTCCCCATTTGACATAAATGGAAAAGACACCAACATGCTCCTCTTGCAGCCTTACTCCCCCCATCAATAATATTCCTTTTTCTTTTTTATCATGTGGACCTAGCAGCTTTATATTGATATGATAAATATATACCAACTACCTTTCTTCCTCTTGAAGGAAGATATAATGGAGGGAGGCAAGAGTAATAACTCCCATTCTTGCCTCAAGTACTGAAAATATTCTCTAGGGAGAGGTTTGGTGAAAATATCATCAACCTATTCTTTTCTAGTCATATAATCCAGTTTTAAAATATGATTGGAAACTTTATCCATCAAGAAATGATATTTGATTTGAATATTATTTACCTTGGAGTGGAAAAAAATATTCTTAAACATACTAATGGCATTGTTGTTGTCACAAATAATAGGTATAAGATGCTCACAAAAAATTTGTACATCTTGCAAGATATACTTCATCCACAATAATTGAGCACAACAAGAAGCTTCCACAATATACTGTACTTTAGTTGTATATAAAGAGATAGAAGCTTGCTTATTTCTCAACCATGAACCTATAGATTATCTAAGAAATAAAGCACCACCACTAGTTCTCTTTCGACCATCTACATCATCTTCCCAATAATCATCATTATAAATAGTTACTGAAAAATATTTACCTTTTGGGTACCACAGTCCATAATCCAGTGTTTCTCTACAATATCTGAGAATCCTCTTGGCTGCTAGTAGATGGTTTTGTCTAGAGGACGAATGAAATATTCCAAAAATACCAATGGTTTGCATAATGTTTGGTCTTGAATTTTTCAAATATAATGGTTTGCCAATAATGGATCTATATAGAGTCTAATATATTTCAAGTGATTCATCAATATTTCTAAGCATGCAACCTATCACCATTGGTGTGCTCACTAAATATAATTCCTCCATGCAAAACTTCTTGAACACTTCCTTGAGATATTTTCTTTGTGAAATGAAAATAATTTTGGGGGATTGTGCAATTTACAATCCATGAAAATTAAAAATTTCTCCAAGCATTGACATATCGAACTCAACCTTCATATCTGCTGCAAACTGACATGTTAACAAATCTGAATCACTGGAAAAAATAATTTCATCAACATATACAATCACCACTATGAGTTTTCCATTCTTTGATTTGACATATAAATTGTTGTTAGTTGCGCCTCTTTTAAATCCACACTTGAGTAGATACTTTTCTAGCTTGGAATACCATGCCCTAGGGGCTTGTTTGGGACTATAAAAGGCATTCTTATGTTTGAAAACATAATATATTTTATCTATTATTTGAAAGCCTTTTGGCTAATCTATGTAAACTTCTTCTTGTAATTCTCCATTGAGAAAGGCTGATTTTACATCCAATTGATATATTTTGAATTTCTTAAAGCAAGAAGATGGAAAAAACATATATATTTCCTATAATCTTGCAACAAGAGAAAACATTTCATAGAAATTGAAACCTTCAATTTGAGCATAACCTTTGCATAAAAATATTTCCTTGTTTCGTACCACTTCTCCATAATCATTTAACATATTCCTGAAGACCCATTTTGTGCCAATGATATTCTTGTTTGTTGGTCTAGAAAAAAATTCCCATGTTTGATTTTTCTATAATTGGTCCAATTCTTCATGAATATCTTTTAACCGATTTTGATCTTGACTACCTTCTAAAACATCCTCTGGTTCCTCCATGGATAACAGAGCTAAATGTGCTTGCACAAGAGGATTGAGAAACTTCCTTCTTGTATAGACACCTATTTTTAAATCACCAATAATATGCTCAGTTGGGTGTTCTTTTTTCACATACCTTGAAGAATATTTGGCTTGAGGATTGGAGTGATATTCATTATCTTCTTCTAAAAGTGTCTCATGGTCATTATAATTTTTGTTAATGGATTCATTAGTGATGGTCACTTGTTTGTTGTTTCTCTTCAAATTCAACATATTCATCCACTTGGACATCAATGTAATCAACAATCATCTTGGTATTCTTATTATAGAATTTATATCCTTTGTTATTTTGAGAATATCCCAAAAAAATACTTCATTAGCCCTCGTATAAAACTTATCATGCTTCATCATTCCTTTTGATATAGAAGTTTCTACCAAAAAATCTAAAATTATTGATACTTTCAAGCCTGCCATACCAAATCTCATACTGAGTTTTGTCATTATTTGGTATGAAATGTGCTTTATTGAGAATCACCACTATTGTGTGGATAACCTCAGACCAAAATCCCTACTACACTTTTATTTCATCAATCATAGATCTGGACAACTATTGTATATATTTTTTTCTCTCTCTACAACATGTTTTTTTTGGGGAGTCTCTACTTTTGTGAACTGCCTTTTGATGCCATGCTTCTTGAAAAATTAATCAAACTCTTTTGAGGTAAACTCACCTTCATTATCAAATCTTATGCTTTCGATTTTGAAATTAGTTTGATTTTCAACCATGTATTTGAAATATTTCAACTTCTCTAAAGCTTCATATTTCTCTCTAAAAAAATAAACCCATGTAATTCTATTGAAATCATCAATTATTAGCATGAAATATAATTTACCTCTGGGTGATTGTGTTCTTGATGGTCCACACTGTAATATTCCAAATTTTTCCTTCAATAAATTGGAATATTAATTTTGTCTATTTTCACTTAGGAGATGAATAATTGGGTGAGGAGGCCCATTAATAATAAAAACATGGATAAAATCCCTCTAGTATGAAAGGGCATCAACCTTGGACTAGATTTCACACCCTCATGTGTGAAAGGGGACATTTTGAAAAGAGGTTTGGTTAAGTTTGACCAAGTCAAACAGCACAGAGGTATGAGGTGGAAAGCATCTATGGGACAACACAGAGATAGAGGAGGGAATATTACTTGAAGGAGGAAACCCTAATAGAGTGGGACCCATGGAGAGGTAGCTCTCATGTGTTTAAAAGGAGGGAAAGGCAGCCATTGTTTCTCATGCATATGATTATTGATTTCATGTCTTCTTAGACATTTCTGCAATCCCGACTGTTTAGCTAACATGTTGTGTTGCTTAACACAAGGACTTCCTCCTTAGGAATCCTTCTCCTTTCTTGAGAAGCCTCTTGAAGGAGTTGTACTAATTTTTCTCACATCTAGGCTTGAGGCCAAGCATCCTCCTCCAGAACAGCGTTATTGCTGCAACAACATAATTCTGTGTTGTAGGGTGTTGCAGTGAGAAGTCACAACACCTCTTCCATTGCTTGTTTTTCAGAGGGAGAGTATTTTCTTACTTTGGAGGATCAGTTTAGAAGCTATCAGAGCTTATTTAAGATCTTGTCACTTGGCCAAATCATTCTATTCCACCTACAACACAGTTACCCTCTTAGATTGTGTTATTTTCATGGAGCACTTGCAGTGAGGGATTGCAGGTTGATTGGAGGATGAGATCTCAAGTGTAAGGACCAACTTTACACTTCGGAGATACATTGGAGGAGGGATAATTCATATTTATCCTCATCTTCAGCCTTCTCTATTGAGTTCCAGATTTGAGTTGCAGCAGCTACCCAGCCACTCCGGCATTTTGGCCATCTTGTATATTTCAATCAATCCTTCGTAGGATTGATGTATTATTGCTTATAAGGGTTAGATATTTTCTCCCCTATTGTATTTGAGCCATATCTTGTCATATATTTCATTTATTATGTAATATGGAGAATTACCTTCTGTAAATTGCATCCTCTTAGCCTCGGTTTATGCAAAAATAACAGTGTTCTTTCATTTCATGTACATGTCTTGTTGGGGCTTGCATTGCCTTTATTGAGCGGATGTTTCCCCAAGAACTTGTACTCTTTTTACTGCTATAACATTATATGCTGTCTATTTAGATCTATATTTGCTCATGATTTTAAAATAACACTTTCATTCTAGCTCTTGTGCTTACATTGTTGCAGCCCCTTTCATTGGGCACTTTTAGAGGACATCTAAGTGTGGGAGATCTATTTAACCCACTTAGAAGGATTTATTTGGAGCCTCATCTTGGATTCAACACTTAGAAACATTTTTCTAAGGGATCCAGGTCTTGGTTTCAATTCCTGTAACAGCCATTACTGGAAAATGCATTTTCTAGTCATGCCTTGTTAGTTGTTCTAGATTTGGAATATTACAGTGGTATCAAAGCATAGTCTTGGCTTAGCCTGTGAGTCTAAGACCAAGAAGATTAGAGTGATTAATAATATGATATTTCTCTCATAAATTTTCAAAAACAACAAGATTTAAGAATAATAAGAGGAAGAACCATGCACTTCCTATTCTCATCAAGAAGAAGGCTTGGACATAGAAAATGAAAGCATGACTCCACCACTTGGAAGGATGATGGAAGAGGAGATATCCATTATTCTTTTCCAAACTACGAGAGGTATTGAATAAGACCTCAAGGATTATGAATGGGAGAAGCCTTGTAATAACGTTGTCACACTCATGGAGGGACAAGCACATGCATCAACAGTTGGGGCAGCCAACACTTTGGAGGAAGGAACTCTTGCAGCCCTACAAGAAGTTACAAAATATCATCGAGGTATGATAATATTTCCACATTATATTGTTTCAGAAAATTCTTTTGATATATGTGGAGATTTTATTTTGCATGACCAAGGGTCAAAACAAACTGCTACCATAGAGTATCTTGGTTGCACTGTGCTGTGCGACATGGAAACATTCAAGAAGAAAAAAAACCACCATTCTCATGAGCCATTTTTGGGTTGTACATAACACTTGAGGTTGGGGTTTGAAGACTTGAAGGAAGATGGTAGACATCTTGGAGTGAGAAGCCCTTTCTCCTTTCGAGATGACACTTTCTCAATGAGCTCCTCTCAGCTCCAAGAGGAACTTCTACTTTCAGTAGATCCAAGACCTCATTGGTTTTGGAAGACTATTTTTGAGAGGGAGGTATAAAGGATAGTTCTCATTAGAGGTGTACTTCAAAACACCATGGAGTGAAATGATTTTATTTGTTTCTCACAGGGGCAGATAGAAGATGCAAGACATCTTAGGATGGATAACATCTGTCATGCTTGTGATGGACATTCCTTGAGCCATACACATCATGATGGGAGGTTTTTTCCTACCACCTATTTGGGTCTTTAAGGGTCTCATTGATCCTTGAGAAGCTTTCATTTCAGAATCCCATGAAGTTCAAAGACAATGGTTTGGTTTGGGAGGATGGTAGCCCTCATGGGAGGAGTACCAAGGTGAAGAAAAGGAGAAGACATCCACAAGTGGTTGAGTGGATGTGGTTGATGAGCAAGGATCTGGGAGGCTACTTGCAAATTTATTATACCGAGCAACATGAGGCTTGGCTGTGCTGTTTACTCTTGAAAGAGTTTGGCCATCACTTAGCAAACACTCTTCCTAAGAGTAGAAGGATGGAGAAGAAATGGCAGGATACTTGCATCATTCGGCAGCATAGAGTTTGGATGCATGATTTTGATGTAATACTCATATCATTCATTGTGTCTTCATTAGATGATTTGTATGATGGAAGTATTGGGAGGAAACAAAATATTTTGTTGCTTTGCTTGAGAGAGCAAGAGCAGAGTTGCTCTCACACTTTACAAGATGGCATTATATCCTTGGATCTAGATGATATAGAGGTACTTCCACCTTGGAAGGAACTTCATATATATTGCAGCATTAGAGGAGTATTTGACAAGGAGCATGTCAAAGAACAGAGCTTTGTATTGACAGGAGCTTATTTGCATGATCTCACAACACTGTCACTTTGGAGCAGAGATTTATGGATGGAGTGTCCCTAGTATCACTTCAAATTTGATGCACTTGGTGAACAAGGAGGAGGTGATGATGATAGGGTGGTGGATAGAGACATCTATCACTATGAAATATTCTTCTTGACTTGGATTTCCAAGCATGAGGAGGATTATCTTCTTGCAGCACATGGTTCATTCTTCTTCATAGCATGCCAAAACACTATGGAGGAATCACTCATGGATCCATGTACCATATTACTCCCGACATATGGTAATAAGTTTTTTTTTACATGCTTTGGCTTCCATACTCTTACCATTACTTTGCAGTGCATTGCTCCACAAGAGGGCAAGCTTGTCACATTGCTCCATGATCATTGTTGGGAAAATTTACATGATGGAGGCAACCATATCTTATGTGGCCTTGGGCAATGTTTTATCATTCCATGTATGTTCATTTGTTACACTAAAAAATTTACCAGATGAATACATGCATGATTGACCATGAAAAAAGAAACAATTTGCCTTGTACTTTTCTCAGGCATCAGCTTGTAAAACTGCAATGTACACACTTAGGAGACTGTTGGTATCTTCAAGCACCACCTGAAGCCATCATTATTTCCTTCATTCTTGTATTGATCATGTCTTCATTTTCTGTTATTGTTTCTATCATTTTTGAGATCATTATTGGGAGATTAACACATGAATTGGATGTGTCCTTGAGGGGAGAAAACTCCCACATTTTCTGCACTACATGTTCTAATGGGAGCATGGGAGGAGATATGGCCACCACAGCCACATGTTTGTTCTCTTTTGAGGTGTGCCATGAGATTGATATTCTTCCATATTATAAACATGGGCAAGTATTTGATCATGTATTTTTGACACATTCATCCATTTACTATCCATTAGTAGATGTGATGGATTTTGTACATCACTTGCCATGCTATTTTCTGATGTTGCAGTGGATGAAACTGCTTTGTATCCTTCTGAGCTATTGTTTTTATCATACATAATCATGTAAAAATTTAAGAAAAGTTCTAATTGGGATACTCTATGATGATCTTGTCCTATTCATCATGGATGAAACATTTTGGGCCAGCTTGTTCTTCATTGTTGGAGGAGAACTCTTTGGAGGATTGTTCTCCACTTTTCCATTTGAGGGCAATAATTCTATATCCCAGGATCAGCACATACTCTACACTTATAAAAATTGGAGAGAATTAAAGCTTGGGGTAGGCTATGATGCTTTCCATGTTCATATTTTCAGCCCACCTTCATTTCTAGAGCTTGAGGTGGAAGGAGATTTTCAGGAGTTGCCTTGTTGGGAGGTGGCTCATTTTGTTTGGATGATTTCTTGGGGATGGATGATCCACATGGGGAATATGTTCCTCATCATATTTCAGAATACATGCCTTGGTTGGAGACTTTCCAGTTCTATCCTTGTATTTTCTTGAGGACAAGCAACATTTAGGAGGGGAGGACTGTAATATTCCAAATTTTTCCTTCAATAAATTGGAATATTAATTTTGTCTATTTTCACTTAGGAGATGAATAATTGGGTGAGGAGGCCCATTAATAATAAAAACATGGATAAAATACCTCTAGTATGAAAGGGGATCAGCATTGGAACTATATTTCACACCCTCATGTGTGAAAGGGGACATTTTGCAAAGAGGCTTGGTTAAGTTTGACCAAGTCAAAAACCACAAAGGTATGAGGTGGAAAGCATCTACGGGACAACGCAGAGATAGAGGAGGGAATATTACTTGAAGAAGGAAACCCTAATAGAGTGGGACCCATGGAGAGGGAGCTCTAATTTGTTTAAAAGGAGGGCAAGGAAGCCATTGTTTCTCATGCATATGATTATTGATTTCATGTCTGCTTATACATTTCTGCAATCCCGGCTATTTAGTTGAGCTGATATGCTGCTTAACATAAGGATTTCCTGCTTGGGAATACTTCTCCTTTCTTGAGAAGCCTCTTGAAGGATTTTTACTGATTTTTCTCACATCTAGGCTTGAGGCCAAGCATCCTCCTCCAGGACAGTGTTATTGTTGCAGTAGCATAATTCTGTGTTGCAGGGTGTTGTAGTAAGAAGTCACAACACCTCTTCCATTTCTTGTTTTTCATAGGGAGAGTCTTTCTTTACTTTGGAGGATTATTTTGGAAGCTATAAGAGCTTATTTAAGATCTTGGCACTTGTTCAAATCATTCTATTCCACCTATAGCGCAGTTACCCTCTTAGATTGCATTATTTTCGTGGAGCACTTGTAGTGAGGGATTGCAGGTTTATTGGAGGGTGAGATATCAAGTGTAAGGACCAACCTTCCACTTAGGAGATCCATTGGAGGAGGGCTACTTCATATTGATCATCATATTCAACCTTCTTTATTGAGTTCCATATTTGAGTTGCAGCAGCTTCCCAACAACTTCGACATTTTGGACATCTTGTATATTTCAGTAAATCCTTTGGAGGATTGATGTATTATTGCTTATAAGGGTTATATATTTTCTCCCCTATTGTATTTGAGCCGTATGTTGTCATATATTTCATTTATTATGTAATATCGAGCAATACCTTCTATAAACTGCGTCCTCTTAGCCTAGGTTTATGCAGAAATAGTAGTGTTCTTCCATTTCATGTACATGTCTTGTTGAGGCTTGCATTTCCTTTCTTGAGTGGATGTTTCCCCAAGAACTTGTACTCTTTTTACTGCTATAACATTATATGTTGTCTATTCAGATCTACATATGCCCATGATCGTAAAAAAACGTTGTCATTCCAGCTCTTGTGCTTACATTATTGCAGCCCCTTTCATCGAGCACTTTTTGAGGACATCTAAGTGTGGGAGATCTGTTTAACCCACTTAGAAGGATTTACTTGGAGCCTCCTATTGGATTCAGAACTTAGACACATTTTTATAAGGGATCCAGCTCTTGGTTTCAATTCCTATAGTAGCCATTATTGGAAAATGTGTTTTCTAGTCATGCCTTGCTAGCTATTCCAGATTTGGAATATTACACACATAGGTCCATATGTATTAGCTGCAATGGGTTTGATGATGACTTCTCATTTCATTTTAATGGTACCCAAGTTTTCTTACCAAATTGACAAGATTTATAGATTTTATTCTCTAGTTTTGACAACTTGGGTAGATCCTTGACAACATTATTCTTACGCAATTTGACTATCAGATCAAAGTTCAAAGGTCCAATTATTCTACCTCACAACAAACTCTCATAAATTTTTGATAGGAAAAATCTCTTTGTTTTCTATTTTTCGTTCCAAACCTTTGGATTTTGTTAAGTTTTCTCAATAAATGGTTCATGCCTCTTCTCCTTAAGTCTGCAATCAATAACAATATGCCCAAATTTTTGATACTTAAAACATAGAGCCAAATAATTGTTGTATTGGGGTTTCCTTTTCCTCTGTTGATTTATTCCTCTAGATTTGAGCTTCCTATAGGATAGGTTTACTCTGCAATTTTTTTCTTTGTGACTGTAATTAGTGCAGGTGAAACAATATCTTGGAAAAATATCAACATCCCTAGAAGTTTGTCTTCAAAGCTTGGATTTATTTTGAGTATTTTGTTTTTCTTAACTGGTGCTATTATTTTGTTGTTGTTGATAATTCATTGAATAGTTTTTGGGCCACATATCTCCGTTTTTTTTGCGCTACATATTATTTTTTTGATGGTATAGAAGTAATTGGTTTGTTTCGTTCTAATTATGTTGTTGCGCTAGACTCAGTGTCAAATCCAAGACCAATATAATCTTTGGAGACTGTGCTTCCAATATTTCATTTAAACTATCAGGCCATTCTCTAAATTTTTGATTGAAGCTCAACTGCGTTTTTTCCTTTTCTAAATCTTGAGGAAAACAATTTCCCCTTATAGCATTTTCATTGATCAACGAATCCTTATGAGATTTATTTTTCTCTCTCTATATTTAAATTTCTTCCAGTGCACTTACCAGTTCTCCTTCTAGGTCCACTTCAGGTTCTTCATCATCAGAATTAATAACTTAAAATTGTAGATTGTCTATGGCCATGAACATGAAATATTTTGGGCTTTCACCATCTATGTCCTCATATAAGGGTTGCTTGGATTCACTTTTAGAGGAGTTGCCTTATTGAACATAAATACCTCTCTCATTAGCCTTCTTTCTTTCTTTTTTCACTTTACTTAATTTTTCTCTTGGATCACAATATTTCTTCTTCTTTTGAGGAAAATTTCATGTATAGTGACCAACTTAGTCACAATCAAAACACTTAAAAGGTAACCTACCTTTATACTTGCTTGATCCCCTCTTGATATTTCTCATGAACTTGGATTATTCTTCATTAGATTCCCAACTTGAATCATCATGATATTCCTTGGGCTTCTTATTTTCTTTGAAGGTCAATTATTTTTTTGTAGTCTTTCCATTCTATATTCTCATCTCATAGAAAATAAGGATTCCAAGTAATTGGTCTGGAGTGAGATTATTAAAATTGGTCTTTTCTTCAATGGCTTAAACCTTGGGATTGAATCTCTTAGGAAAATATCTCTACACATTTTGAACTACTAAAACTTAATATATATTTTCATCAAGTCCTCTTATACTGTTCACAACCTCATTAACTCTTAAAAAACATTTTTCAATATCCTTGTCATCATTCATCCATAAAGACTCGAATTTCATTCTATGAACTTGAAGTTTATCTCGTTTTAACTTCTTGTCACCTTAATAGAAACTACTCATCTTATCCCAAATAGCTTTGGCAAATGTGCAATCCATCACTTTAGAAAGCTCTGATTCAAGTAGGCCAACAAGAAAGGAATTAATGGATTTAGAATTGCATGTGAACTCAATATTTTTATCTTTGATAATTACTGCTGGAGGCTTTTAATATTTTTTTTCCACAACATCCCATACATCAGATCCAAATGGTTGAATGTAGGTATTCATCCTTAATCTCTGAAACACATGGTTTTTTCCATTGAACATAGGTGTTGTATTGGTAAACCCTCCTTCCTAGTTTTCCATGGTCCTTAGTATTTCTTCCAACTGTTAGACTGATATGATGTAACCAATCTCTAATACCAATTGTTAAAAACCAAGACTATATTGAGAGGTAGGGTGAATCAATATTGAATGAATTTTCACAATTAAAAACTTGCTTTCACTTATGCAATGGTATTAGGACACCAGAAAGAGTTTTAGTAATTAATTCATATGAGAATGACATGAAATAATTTCAGTAACACAATAAAATCACAAATTATTCAAACTGCTCTTAAATTTCTTCACAAGGTAATTTTCAACTCTATGTTATAAATTTCTTTGGCTACAACTATAAGGACGATAAAACTCCCATATTTATCATATACAGCTAAATGGAGCTACAACTCCAACTATTTACCAACAACTATTGGAAGGAGAAATAACCCATGATATGCAAGCTATAACTTGCTTGACATTAATGATTCATATTTCATCCATTTTCAAACTATAACCATGAATTCCACCTCTGCTTACAAAAATTTTCAAACACCAGCTTCAAAAATTTGTGATTTATCAGAAATACACCATCACACCAACAACCTCAAACCAACTTGCACAATTATATGACACACTTGCAGAATTCCTTAATTGATTCTACTGATAAATAATTTGTCTTTGTTATTTTTGGCCTCTTTTATTTTCCTGCATTCTTGCATGAGTTTCTTTATTTTTAGATTTCTCATGTTTATTTTAGTCTTCTACATGTATTCATTAAGTTCTCTATCTTTGATATGCAGTTCTAAACTCAAATTCTGAGTTTTTCTATTGACTTGGAAATTCTAGCTCTTAACGGGTTTAGTTGTAGTTCTAACTTCAATTTAAACTTTATTGTTTCACTATATTTAGCATAACTTCCAATTTTCAAGTTTTCGACTCATCCATCCATGTTCCCAAAGCACACGAATTCAAGTTGTAGACTCATTCATGCTACCAAAATTGGTGCTTAAGCACTTTATCTACTTCTGCCTATGGTCACCAACCCTCCATAAACTTTTTTCATGGTGCTAATTTTTAAACTCTACAAGCATATTTCTCCTTTACACCCTAAAGGATTAATTTCCTCTGTGACTGCCTTCACACCCTCGGTCTCTTTCCTACATGGGACCAAGTATTGGTGCTTGGTTCCAGACACCTTTATCCTAGCGCAAATATCCTGTGCACTTTTAAATATTTTGGGCTTCATTTAGAAGGATGAGATGTGAGTGGGTGCTGTCAAGATAAATCCCCTCTATCGAAAGAATCCATCTCTATAGCCCTAGTGTGGGTCTAGTAACACGAGATTATTTCTAATGCAAAGCTCTCTTAACTAACATTTATAATGTGGCAAGAAAAGAGACAGAAGTACCTTTTTCCCAATGCTACGCTTGAGTCCGCTGATGATGGCCTTGCTCCACAATCATTTTAGGCTCACTCCCTGCTACTGATGGCATGATAATACCTACGGAAGATGAAGAGGTAATAAGAAACATAATACAATACATAATAATCGTAAACATTATCTATCTAGTATATTAAGGAGTACCATAATATTTGCATAAACAATTAGACAAATATATAAATAAAACATCATATGTTATTATTGATAAATATAAAAGGAGAGCTTACAACCCAGGCCTTCATGTTGGAGGCCTACTTTGGTGAAAATATGAGTCCTTCACCGAAGCTCTAAATCATTCCTTTTACCAAACACTTAGGTGCTATCACAATTCTAGGATGCAAGGGAGCGAGAGTTCAGACGAGTTTGAAAATGGACAACCAAGCTCTAAAAAATGTGGGAATGAGGGATATGAATTTATACAAAGGGAGAAGAGGTTGGGAGCCCATGAAAGAGGAAGGCCCACTTTATAAGGGATGAAACCCCATGGATGAGATCAAAGATCTAAAATCATAGAGCTCAACCTTACCACCACCGTTTAACAACCAAATTGTCACCCTGGAGCTTCCAAAGGTCGAAGCTTATCCTCCATTTGAGGAAACACTCCCAGAAAGGGATCAACACTATTTTCGAAGAATTAAGGGCACTGGTAGTGCTAAGCCAAAATTTTGAAAAGGACATCAGCGCAGTCATGACACCAGGAAAATCATTGACCTAGGAAACTAGAAATTTGACCCAACTTCCTCAGTAATTGTAATATTCCAAATTTGGAACAGTTAACGAATCATGCATGAAAAATGAATTTCCAGCAACATATGCAATAAAACAGTGAAATTATCACTTGGATCCCATATATACATCCATATAGCATCTAAATATAAGAGGATATCATAAAGAAATGAAACTAGGTGGGTTAAACAGACCTCCCACACTAGTGTAGCTGAAAATGACTAAAAAGCCCAAAACTGCATTTTACCGAAGTTGCTGCATAAAGTGATTGCGCAGTATTATGAGGGTTTTAACTCAGGAAATAAGAATACAAATATATATACTCATATATTAATGAATAATACTTAAGAACAGATATCTAGTCTCCTCATACAAAATACAACATAACCCGGCAAGGGTTTCTTGTCAAACACTCTGCATACAAATATGATATTCATAAATTATTGAATCATCACTGAAAAACTAAAGAATAAGAGTGTACAAGGCTGGAAATATATATTATCTTATTTATAACCCTCAAGGGATTCCTCCCATGAAAGGATTAACCTCCCAATCACAAGGAAACACTGCAACAGAGCCACCAAACCATTTGTTGAATCTTACCTCTAGAATAACGCATTCCCTAGCTGGAACGGCGCTGGGAATGTATGGAAAATGTGTGGTATAATACCACAGATCTGAAATAAGCTCATTATCTCTCCAAACAGATCCCTCAAGTGAAGGAAACCTTCCTCCAATGAGAAACTAGCTCAGATACTGGGATTCCAATCCCTTCCACTACTCCACCCAGCCACTAGAAAAATTGCTTTGATGAAGTTGGATGAAGCTTGGCCTGGAAAACTGATGTGGAATGATGAATGAAAACTCTCCCAATAAGGCTCCTCAAAGGAAAGAGTTGGGATTCTGGCTCGGGAACACCTAGTGCTAAACAACACTACAACTCCGCTAACCAGCAAAGTAGCAACAAGTCTTGGCAGACAAGAATAATAATCTAAGACATGATAAATAATTTTTCCATCCCCTTCCTTATATAAGACATGATTTTTCTTGCCCTTGGCCCCACTCAATTAGTTCATCTCTATCCCAAGATACATCTCCCTCCAAAATTGCATTATTACTCCTTGGATTCCTCCTCCACTAAAACTACGCTGTTGACTTAGTCAAAGTAGCTTGATCTTAACCCTATTCACACATGGAGGTGTTTTATTGAGCTAGAAAGAGTGTCCCATTTCACATTTGGAGTATTTTATTCCTCCTTAGGAGACTTATGGGCTTTTCTTCCCATTTATTCACTGGCTAGAGCTGTTGCTAACTCTAATGCTCCATATAGCTTGGAGGCTAAAATTTTGGAACATTACAGTCCTCCCCTCCAAAATATTTTCCTTTCCTCAAGAAATTTCATAAGAAGAAAAAAATTTCTCCCCTCTTCCTTATGTGGCCTCCCATCAATAGTGTCTATCACTTCATCAAGAGAATATGCAAATAAAATTTGATCCAATGTTTCCTCCCAAGTGTGCAAAACCAAATGGTCCACATCAATAAAAGGTGGAAAGTGTGAATGGAAAATTGGTTTCTGTCTCATGGCCTCAAAAAATTAGGAGTGATGATAATCATGGTGAATGAGTGCCCATGCTATCATCCAAATGAAGTGAGTCACCCTCCAACATGGTAACTCATGAAAAATTTCATCCACCTTGTGCTCCTGAAATACAGGCGGGCTGAATAAGTGAACATGATAAGCAAGAGGGCTTATCCCATGTTTTCCTCCTTTCCATTTATGATAAGTGTAGAGGGCATGCTGATCTTGGGCTGTAACATGATTTCCCTCCAATGGCAAGAAGAAGATTGAGTCACTAAGGACCCTTCCTCCAAATTCATGATTTATGTCAACCCAAACCATCCCATTCAAGATGAATGGCACATCATCACCATTTGGCATCCAAATCAGAAAAATGATGAAGGTTATGTGCAATTTTGGATGGTACCAAATGTTCTCCAAGTGGATATTACGCAGTCTTCCCAACTGCTGCTTGAGAATGTCATGTGGCAAGTGGTACTGCAACAAGTCATAAGCTGTGTATGTTTTCTCTTCCAACATGTGGAAGTAAGCATCAATTTCTATCAGTTTTACATACATAAAATAACAATACACTTTCCCAAATTCATGTATATATGGGCTATTACATCATAAACATTGGCCCTAAAGTGACCATGAAACCCAAAAATACTCTTACTCTCTTGAGGAGCAATGCACTATCCAAACATGGTGAGGAAGTACAAATACTCAATGGAGTAATCAATAAGTACATAAATGCATTTCCTACCATACATAGCAATTTTGATGGAAGTTAGGGCCATTAATAAGTCCTCCCATGAGAATCTTCTCATAAAAACCTGCAAGAAGAAAGGATACATCCTCTCCTTAGAATATTCCATCCATAAGAACATACTCCTATGTGACAGTGTTGTAGGCCTCTATAATAAGGCTCCATGACTCTCCTCTTTTCCATCCACCATCATGATGCTATGTGAGAAGATATTCTTCCTAAATGGAAGTCTCTCACGATCCTTCAATGCTAAAGGGCAACCTCCTTGCACCATTAATATGTCTTCCTTCTTTCTATAAATATCATGAAAAGTATGGGAAAATTTCTTCCCAAACTCTCCCAAGTGCAACCACAACAGCAACAACCTTTTTTTTTGCCTCCTCTCTCCCTCATACAAGCCATAGAGTAAGATCATGATGGTAAACTTGTATGATGTCCCAAGAAAAAAATCAGCCATGAAGTGCCTCCTCAAGTTCTCCAAGTGGTTCCTCCCACAAGGAGAGAAAAATTGTGATGCAGAAATCATGGTTTGCCCATGGTTCCTCCTGAAATGTACAACATATAAAGTGGGGGGAATCATGCTCCCAATGGGCATCTCCAATCTCAAGTCCACTCTCCCAAAAAATATCCCTATGAAAATATACATATCAGCAAAATATGGAAGCAAAGTATAATGAGAACAAGTTTCCAAGTGAGAACTGGAGAGTGAATCATGGTCCCTCTCATGGAACCAGTGCAGTGCATCCTTTGCCTGCATAAAAATAAGAAATAACAAGTTCTTTTCCAGCCACTTGTTTTCTGCCACGGTCATCTCATAATATTAAAACATGAAGTTACATGTTGGTGCCAATGGTGAACACCCAGATAGATGTGGCTTCCCCCACAAACCATCAAAAAGATAGCCAAAATCAATACTACAAGTAGATGCAAGTAAATCATCATACAATATTCCAGAAGATATAATTATTCTTGTTACATCATGCTACTCAAATAAGTAAAATAAGTATAATACAAGATATGAAATGATACCTCCTCCATCATGTACTTGAGGTCTTGAGCTGAAATGGCTCAACTGGAAATTCTCCCTTACTCCCAATGAGTAGGAAGGTGGCTATGAAATCCTCTCTACCACCATCCGAGCTATGCATCTCTCCATATGCTGAAATATGTCATGTTAAATGCCCTCCCAAGTGAACTCCTCCATCAACTGGAAATATGCATCAAAGTGCATAGAAGAGAAGTCCTCATGTGCTGCATGTAACAATTTCTCCGTGAGACTAGAAGCTCTAGTCAATAAGACTCTAGCATGTAGATAGATGACCACATCATCCACCATGTACCTGTCATCTCCATCTAGGTCATCAAGAATCATGCATGCACCAAGATCCTTGGAGTACTCTACCAAAATCTGAGACCTCCAATAAGGATCAATCCTCCTCAAATACAACGCTAGTGATCTGGCATGTCAAGCTCTCCTCATGTTTCTGCTTCTAATTTGACATCCCCCATGCCAAATTATTCCTCCAAACTCTTCACCTCTCCAAAATCCAAGAGTGGTGAACCCAAATACAAGATATCTCTCATCAAATGTAGATCTAGTGGCCTCCCGGGTGGAATGCCTCCATGAAGTGAGACATCAATGTCAAGAGTAGACTACATAGATGGTTGGGAAACCTTGCCCTTGCCCTTACTGCACAAATCAGTCTACCTCTTCCTTGCATTAGCTTTATGAAATATAGAATGGTGTGTGATTATCATCAACTGATGCTGCTCTTCCTCCCTACCTCCTCCTTCCAGCTGCAATGCTGCACAATCATGCTGCTCACTGATTGTGCTTGGACCTCCATGTATGAGATTCTGGGGAAACTCTTGCAAAGATACAAGAATCCATCCTATTGTAGAATTTCCTCCTCCTCCCTCTACATGAGGCACTGGATGTGCTCTAGATGTGACAACACTTTTTCCCTCTTCTTCTTCATCAATGTGTGTAGGAAACATCTCCATAGTTGGATCCTCTTGTGAAAAGGAGATCCCCGTGCCCTCTTGTTCAAGAATATGAAATGGAGGTCTTGCTTCCAGCAAAGTGTAATGCAAGATATCAGCTCCTCCCATGGTTTTCTGAAATGGAGTTTTCTCTGTCACATGCAAGGGTTTTATTTTCTCAAGTTTTCCTCTCAGGAAGTTTTTCACCAAACCTCTACATCAATGTTTTTATGAACCTTGCATAAGAGAAAGTGTTGGCATTATTTAAAGAACAAGATTAAAAAATCCACCATGAATGAGCCTTACCTCTGAAATGCAGCATTGCAACTCTGATAGCTTCATCTCCAGAAATATGGTGCAACTGCAAATAGGATTCTAGCTCCTTCACCCAAGCTCCAGCTGAACATGTAGGTGATCCGGAAAAAGTATATAGAAGAAATATACCTGCATCCTGTTGTTGGTTCTTCTCCACCTGGACCTTGCAAAACACTTCGGAATTAGTATGATCTCTAAACTTCTCAGTTTTAGATTCATACTCCTACATCAAATCACTAAGAGTTATCTTAGGCATTTTTCCTCCTCCGATCCATCTCAAGATAGCTCTGGGAAATTGAATGCACTGTGCATCATGGAGTGTAACTGCATTCTCACACTCACCATGTGAAAATCTATATTCAGCTCTATATTCAACCTCCTTTGGAGATCCCATCTGCAATCTCATTTTCTTCAACTCTCCTTGAAAGCTCTGCATAGATTTTGGAAGAAGCTTTGTAAGCTTGTATTCCTTTATTATTTCACATACTGAATATTTCTGGCTTATTTCCATCTCTCCTTCCTCTGATAGTTGGATCTCACAAGCTGAGACAGAGATCATGCTTTGATACCACTGTAATATTCCAAATCTGGAACAGTTAATGAATCATGCATGAAAAATGCATTTCCAGCAACATATGCAATAAAACAGTGAAATTATCACTTGGATACCATATATACATCCATATATCATCTAAATACAAGAGGATATTAGAAAGAAATGAAACTAGGTGGGTTAAACAGACCTCCCACACTAGTGTAGCTGAAAATGACTAAAAACCCCAAAACTTCATTTTACCGGATTTGCTGCATAAAGTTACAACGTAGTATTATGAGGGTTTTAACTCAGGAAATAAGAAGACAAATATATATACTCATATATTAATTAATAATAATGGAGAACAAAGATCTAGTCTCCTAATACAAAATACAAGATAACCCAGCAAGGGTTTCTTGTCAAACACTCTGCATACAAATATGATATTTAGAAATAACTGAATCATCACTGTAACACTGAAGCATAAGAGTGTACAAGGCTGGATATATATCTGTTATGATGTATAAACCTCAAGAGCTTCCTCCCATGAAAGGATGAACCTCCCAATCACAAGGAAACACTGCAACGGAGCCACCAAACCATATGTTGAATGTTGCCTCTAGAATAACGCATTCCCTGGCTGGAACAATGTTGGGAATGTATGTAAAATGTGTGGTATAATACCACAGATCTGAAATAAGCTTAGGATCTCTCCAAAAATATCCCTCAAGTGAAGGAAACCTTTCTCCAATGAGAAACTAGCTTAGAGACCGAGATTCCAATCCCTTCCACTACTGCACCTAGCAACACTGCACAATCTCTTGAAAAACTGCAGTGATGAAGTTAGCTGAAGCTTGGCCTGAAAAACTAATGTGGAATGATGAATTAAAACTCTCCCAATGAGGCTCATCAAAGGAAAGAGGTGGGATTCCCTCTCGGTAACACCCAGTGCTAAACAACACTGCAACTCTGCTAAGCAACAAAGTAGCAACAAGTCTTGGCAGACAAGCATAATAATTTAAGACATGATGAATAATGCTGCAATCCCCTTCCTTATATAATACATGAGTTTTCTTGCCGTTGGCCCCACTCATTTAGTTCATCTCTATCCCAAGATACATCTCCCTCAAAAATTGCATTATTCCTCCTTGCATTCCTCCTCCACTAAAACTGCGTTGTTGACTTAGTCAAAGAAGCTTGATATTAACCCTGTTCACACATGGAGGTGTTTTATTGAGCTAGAAAGAGTGTCTCGTTTCAAATTTGGAGTATTTTATTCCTCCTTAGGATACTTATGGGATTTTATTCCCATTTATTCACCGGCTAGAGTTGCTGCTAACTCTAATGTTCCACTTAGCTTGGAGGCTAAAATTTTGGAACATTACAGTAACCTTACAAGGGAGTTTTATTTGGATCTCCATGGAATTTCTTAACATATTTATTGATGGTGGAAATGTTACACATGATATATTATGCACTTGACATGTTAGACGAGTCAAAACACAATAAATATGAAACAAAATAGCTGAGAGATTATATATCACCAGAAAATAGACAAGCAACAAAGATATTTCATTATGCAAAAACAAGATAAAATGTTCACTTTCCTCTTCGAGGGGGAAACCTACAATAGAGCATAACTTAATTAAAATATGATACAATGACTTGTCCTTCTATATAGTTCTATTTATAGCCTAATCACATCCAAAACCCTAACTACTCGTGGTCCCTGACATAATCATGGGCTAATCACCTTATTTATTAACTAAGGCATGTTTATAACTAGTTGTGGTCCCTTTTCTAGAATGTGGATCAACCACTTAAAATTATTATTAATGTGGATAACCGCTTACGAGATTTATTGAATCAATCAACTAACTATGAATCATAATAGGTCCTTATGGGCTTATTACATAAATAAAGGGGTTAGGGTTGGACCATAACATGCCCCCCCCCCCCCACCATTTAAAAGAAATGTTATCCTCAAGGCTGAAGTTGTTGAAACTTACTAAATAATAGTTGTTGTTTCCCATGTGGCATATTCTAGAGAGGTGTATTTCCACTTGATTAGTACTTCCTTGATCTTGCGGCCATGAAGATGAAATTTGCGAGTATTGAGGACCTGTTCTAGTTGGAGCCAATGTGAGCCTTCATCATTTAATTCTGGTAGACTTGTTTGAAGCCTACAATTGTTCTGCACCACTTTCTTAAGGCATGAGACATGAAATACTGGGTGGATTTGTGAAGTGGTTGGTAAATCCTATTTGTAGGTGACAACTCCTATACGCTAAAGTACCTGATAAGTGTAATGTTCCCAAAATTAACATGAAGCTAATTGGAACATTGATTTTTCTTATATCATCTAGGAGGTGAATAAAATGGGTGAGGAGACCCATGAGTAGGAATAAATCCCTAATAGTGTGAAAGGGATCAATGTATTAGCTTTATTTTTCACCTTCCAGTGTGAAAAGGGGCAAATGCATGAGGACAAGGTCAAGTTTGACCAAGTCAACAACATTGCCAAAGAGGGTGTGGATTGCTTGGGAAGACTGTGCAGTTTGAATGGGAGGAAGATCACGTGGTAAGGGAAACCCTAATGTGTGGGGTCCAAGGCAAGAAGCTTTCATTTGCATAAAAGGCGGAAGAGGCAGCCATAGAGGATTATGTTTTTGAGTATCTGATTTCTTGTCTACTTAGACTATTTTCAGTCTCCTGCTATTTAGCAGAGTGTAGTGATGTTTAGCACGAGGGATTCCTATTTAGGATTCCTTCTCCTTATTGAGAGGCATCTTGAAGTATTGCACTTCATTTCTCCACATCTAGGCTCAAGGCCAAGCCACCACCTTTAGCTACATTTTTATTTCTGATGAAGTATAATGTTGTGTTGAAGGGTGTTGCAGTGGAGGGTTCCACAACACCATTTCCTTGGCTCATCTTTCAGAGGAGGGAGCTTTTATTCTTATGGGAGGTTAGTGAGGAACGGTAAAGAGTTGATTTTCATATCTTGGCATTAGGCCAAGCATCTCCCATCTACTACAGTGCAGTCCCTCTCCTCAACTGTGTTATTTCAGTGTGTAGCTGCAGTGGGGGTTTCCACCACTATTTTGGAGGGTGAGACCTTTAGTGCTAGGGTCAGCCTTGCACTTGGAAGATCCATTGGAGGAGGTTTAATTCAGATTGGGCATCATATTCAGCTATCTCCATCCATTTCCAGTTTTAGTTTCAGCTGCTACCCTACAACTCTGGCATTTATGTAGTTTTTCCATTTGTATATATATTTTAGTCAATCCTTCTAAGGATTGTTGTACTACTATTTTCAGGGGTTGAGAGCTTGCTCCCCCACATTTCTTGAGCATGATATTGTTACATATTTTTATTATCATTCAGTATGTTACAATGTCTCATGTAAACTGCGCAGTCATAGCCTTGGATTTTTCATATGTAGTAGTGCACTTCATATTCTTTGTACATGTCCTTTGAGGTTCTTTTGCCTAAGATTGAGTGATCATTTCCTCAAGATATTGTAAACGTTCTTCTCTATAATGTTAATAAGATGGATATGAGTTCTTCTATCATTTTCTAAATTTGATGCAACCCTGATCTTTTATTATCATGTTTGCATATTGCTGGTTCTCCACTTTAGGAATACTATAAGATATTCCTAACATTGTAGAAAATCCCTATTTTGGGATATTACAGTGGTATCAAAGATAGAATCTTTGCTCAGCCTGTGAGCCACAACCAAAGGATATTAGAATAGGATGGACATTATCTCATCATATTTCAGATCCATGAAGAACCTCCCCAAGGAGGATAAGAAGATAGAAGAGGAAGGACCTTGCACTTCCTATTCTCATCGAGAAGGAGGCAAAGAGATGAGAAGGAAAAATACTCCATCTTCTGGAGGAGAAAAAGGGGATAGGCTTACAAAGCTTCCTCCTAAATATGTACAAAACATTCAGGAAGATCTCAAGAAGATAAGGAAGGAGATGTATGGAGAATCTCCAAAAGAGTTTGAATCTAAATCAAACTCTAGATTTTCATATAAGGAGTGTGAGCAAGTAGCCAAGCACCATAATACACAGTGCAATCACATGCCCAAGATTTCCAGGAGAGAGATGGAAAGAGGAGAAGAGGTTGCTAGGAGGGAAAATCTTAGTGATTTCCTGAAGGAGTATGAGTCTCAAACTTAGAAATTTCGATATAATCTCAGTTTTTCAGATTTTTGCAATATCAAGGTGAATGGAAGAGAGTAACAGGATAGATTTATTCTATCTACCTTTGAAGGTTCACCTACATGTTCAGCCAAAGTTTGGGTAGAAGAGTTAGATACCTTATTGCAGTAGCACCAAATTCCTGAAGATGAAACCATCAAAGTTGCAGCGCTTCGTATGAGAGGTAAGGCCTATGCCTGGTGGATCTTTGAATCCTTTTATTTAAGAAATGTAAAAATTACATCTTATGCAAGTTTCACTAAGGCATTAGTGAGAAGATTTGATAGAAGGACTCATGAGACACACATGGTGGAGCTAAACAAGGAAACTCAAACAAAAGCCTTGCATGAAAACATAATACCACTTCAGAAAACCATGGAGGAGGCTGAAAAATTGCACCATACCTTGTTGGAAGGAAGACTTTCATCTCACATATTGGAGCAAGGGAGCATGGGGATATCCTTTTCAAAGAAGGATACAATCATTGGGAGGTTGCCCATTCATGTTGTAGAGGTTGAGGGCAACAACGTTGTCTCATCTAGATATTATCTGGTGCCTCATGTAGAGGAAGGAGTAGCTCTTGCTCCAAGTAGAGGGATTATTGTATCTTTGCAAGGAAGTCCTTGGGATCTCATGTGTGGAGATCAAGGCACAACTCATGATGGACATGTGCCATTGATGAGGAGGTGTGGAACCATGGAAACACAAGGAGGAGGTAGGGAGGAGAATCAACATCATGAGATGAGGAGTACTCACCCCTATCCACTTCAGGAGGTTGATGCACCCAAGAGGAAGACTAGATTGCGCAGTAAGGGCATGGACAGATTTGTCCATTCATATATGCAGTCATCTCTTGATGACGATGTCTCATTGCATGGAGAAATTTGACCAAGGAGACCATTGGATCAGCAGAGGAGGATGGATGCTTCACCTATTGAGTCACCACTCATTGATTTCAGAGGAGCGAGGACCTTGGGAGAGTTTGATACAACGCTGGGAGTCTTGGGTAGGCTCAAGGAGGAGAGACACAACTCTTTGGAAGAGTTAGCATAGCTACCTCTTTTATCTTTGAGGATGAAAGGATACTCATCTATGAGCTACTCCCTTGGCATGATCAAAACATATGGTAAGGTTGTTTATTGTTTACATGATGATTTATCTAATGTATGTATGTATCCCTTAACCATATATGTGCAGGATGTTTCTCCAAGGAGGAGAATTATTTCTTTTAGGCTTCATGGTCTACTTGAGGGCATAAGCATGATTGATGACCATTCCCTAGGAGGACTTGGGGAGGAGGTGTATTATGGAGGACTTTTTTACTTTACACCATGCATCTGTCACTTCCTCCATACTTATGAGGATATTGGGGCAACAAGCAAGTGGCTGAAAAGCCGCATACTTTATCAGTCTCTATTGCAATGGAGAGTCAATATACGTTGGTTACATTTGAGGGACCATTGTCCTTCTCACTTATTACATGTGGCAGCAAGCATGATTCTCATTTTGGCTCCCTATATTTCTATTATTTCTGTCTCTATAAGGAGCATGTTTGGGAGAGAAGATCTCCATATTTTTTGCAGTACATGTTCTAAGGGGAGCATGGGAGATAATATGATGCATAATTGGAGGTTATATTTTTCTTGGAGATGCATACTTGGAGACTTCCTGTGTACTTGGGATATTTATCTAAGTTTGCTGCACTGCTTAGTGCAATGGTTTTCCCAGGTGGGGATTCCCTACTCTTTCTTAGAGATCTTGCCTATGGGATCCAAGAGGAGATTTATGAGCTGGATTTTCCACTTCCTAGTGTTGGGTCAAGAAATTACCTTCAACAAAAATTTATTCCCTTCAGAAAACTGCGTTATTTCTTAAGGTGTGCAGTGGGAGGGGTCAAAACCCCACTTTTATGAGCTAGTTTCCCAAGAGGAGGATCAGCCTTTCATTGAGAGAGCTAGAAGAAGAGTCTACAGCAATTTATTTTCATGTTCAGCCATTATTATGCAGAGCTTCAGCTATATAGTGTGATTTAGCCACAAATCTACATCAGCTCTTTCTTGTATATCTTTTCTGTCAAGAAACCTTTGCCGGGTCTTCTTGGATCTGTATAAAAGATATTAGATCTCTATTTTTATGTCTCATTGATTAATATAATAGAATATTTGACTTCTCTTTCCATTTTATGAGTTTTACCTCCATTATACTGCATAGTCTCTTATGGAGTAATTTATGTGTGTTGCAGTCTTGGGGTTTTGTTACCTTTAAGATGTTTTAAGCATGGGAGGCCTGTTTAACTAAGCTAAAGGCATTTTTTTCTGAAAATATTTTGTATGAAAGTCACATATTACATATTCCA
The DNA here is from genome assembly GCA_034641835.2 of Pinus albicaulis. Taxonomy (NCBI): domain Eukaryota; kingdom Viridiplantae; phylum Streptophyta; class Pinopsida; order Pinales; family Pinaceae; genus Pinus; species Pinus albicaulis. Next base: position 667,332,271 of record CM076582.1, on the reverse strand, counting down.
AGGGAAACAACTATTATTTTCCACTTTTATAATGCTATCTTTAGAAAATAACATTTTTGGGGCCAATATTGTTGCTTTTCCCCACTTAATGACATTATATGAAGACATAGTTTGTTGTTGTGATGGTTATATGATGGCCATGTGTTTTAATACACTATATGAGTTGATTTATTTCTACTCTCCAACTTTTTAATACCTTAGGGTATTCTGATTGGTGTAGAAAATCCCTATTTTGTGATATTACAGTGGTATCAGAGCATAATCTTGGCTTAGCTTGTGCATCCAAGACATCAAGCCATTAGGAAGAGAAGCTTCTCATAGAAGAGAGAATTTGTGTAGAAAAAAAAAAAGCATGACTCCATTACTTGGAGGAATGAAGGAAGAGAGGGTCTCCCTGTTCTTTTCCAAGCTATGAAGAACATCAAACAATATCTCAAGGAGATGAAAGGGGAGGAGTGTAGAAGATTTATGAGAGGGTTTGAAGCAAGCGCTAGCTATTCACATGATGGATGTGAAAAATCAGCCACACATGTAGATCCACAGCGTATTCTATTGCCCACATTGACTGCGAGAAGGATGGAGGAAGAAGGTGCACCAAGGGAGGATACCTTGAGTGACTACCTTCAAGAGTATGAATCTCAATCATGGAGATTCCAAGAGCACTTAGACTTCCAATGGTTTTGCAAACTCAAGGAGGCAAGATACAACAGCCACAAAGGAAGTAAGGGAGGTAGAATCTTCCTATCTCACTTTGATGGATCAGCAAAGTGCACAACAAAATCTTGGGTAAGAGAGCTATATTCCTATTTTCATCTACACCAAGTTTCAGAGGAGGAGGCCATCAGAGTAGCAGCGCTGCAACTCAAAGGTATGGCCCATGATTGGTGGTTTAATGATTCTACTTCATTTTTTCATGAAAATGTAAAAACTTGTGTTGAGTTCACTAAAGAATTGGTGAGGAGATTTGATAAAGGACATTGTGAACCATCATTTGTTAAACACAAAAACTCAAACACTTTGCATGAGTTGGAGAGACCTATTGAACCAACTCCAATCCATATTTATAAAAACATGCAAGATAGTTTTTCGAGGGCAAGATCCCCATTTCTTAAAGAGCCCTCTTCTATTTGTGAAGACATGGAGTCTTTTTCTTCAAGGGATGACCGAGATCAAGGGTCTCTCATTGAGGATGAAGCATTCTCATACATGGAAGAAGAGGAGAAGGATCAACATCAAGGGATGATGAGAATTCACCCTTATCTATTTCAAGAGGTTTCTAAACATAAGGATAGGACTGCATTGTGTAGTGAAGAGAGGGACAACTCTATCCACTCATATACATAGTCCACTTCAGATTTTGATGTCTCACTACATGGAGCCATTCCACCTGGGAGGCCACTAGATCTAAAGTTGATGAGAGACATCTTGGCTTTGGGTTCACCACTCTTGGATTTTGGAGAGGTGAAGAGTTTGGAGGAAGACTTTGGCATGGGGGATGTCAAAGTAGCAGACAACAACATGAGGAGAGCTTCACATGCCAGATCACCAATGCTGTCTCTTGGGAGGATTGTTCCCTATTGAAGATCTCAACACTTGGTAGAGTACTCCAAGGATATTGGTGCATGCATGATTCTTGATGGCTAGGATAGAGATGATGAGTATATGGTGGATGATATGGTCATCTATTCAAATGGCAAAGTCTTCTTCACTAGAGCTTCTAGTCTCAAGGAGAAGTTTCTACTTGCAGCACATGAGGACTTCCTTTCCATGCATTATGTTGCATATCTTTCTTTGGCAGAGGAGTTCACTTGGGAGGGAATCCAGCATGACATATTTCAGCATATGGAGAGATGCATAGCCTGGATGGTGATATATAGGAGGTCACAGGCACTTCCCTACTCATTGGAGGTGAGGGAAAGATTTCAGTTGAGCCATTTCGGCTCAAGATCTCAAGTACATGACGGAGGAGGTATAATTTCACATTTTTTATTGTACTTATTTTCTATGTTTGAGTAGCATTGTGTATCAAGAATAATTATCATTTCTTGCATATTGTTTGACGATGTACTTGCAACTACTTGCAACATTCATTTTGGCTATCTTTTTGGTGGTTTGTGGGGGAATCCACATGATTCTTGGTGTGCACCATTGACACCAAATTGTATCTTCATGATTCCATCTTATGGGATGACTGTGGCAGAGAACAAGTGGCTGGTGAAGCACTTGTATTTTTTGTTTTAAGGCAGGCATGGAATGCACTACACTGGTTCCTTGTATGGAACTTTGATTCACTCTCCGGTTGTCATTTGGTCATAGTAATTTGCTTCCATATATTGTTGGTATGTTTGTACTCATGGGAAGCTTTGTTTGGAGAGTGGAATTTGAGATGGAGATGCCCATTGGGAGTATGATTCTCCCTATTTTACATGTTGTATGTTTCATGGGAAAAAATGGGCACACCATGATTTCCACAACACACCTCTTTCCTTCATGTAGGAGGAGCCCTTGGGTGAACTTGTGTTCTTGGAGGAGGCACTTCATGGTTGACTTATCTTGTTGTGTAGCTTGGGCCGTTTTTGAAGGCCATGACATTGCAGCCAAATATCAGTAGCCCCCTCATACTTACCATAAATGGAGAGAGAAACTACATGGATGGGAAAACATGAACTCTCCATTCAGCCCCAACACATTGCATAAAACCGGGGTTGCATATTTCTTTGATGAGCTACCTAGGATGGCTCATTTCATTTGGATGATAGCATGGAATGAGATTTCCCATGTGTATCATCACTCCTACCTTAAGGAGGCCATGAGACAGCAAGAAGGTTTCCACTTACACATTCCACCTTCTCATGATGTGAGCCATTTGGTCATGCATCTTTGGGAGGAGCCATTGGAGGGCAGATTTGTTGCAGATTATCTTGAGCAGTGGTGGGAACTATTGATGAGGAGGCCATAAGAGGAAAAGGGGAAAATTTTTTCTCTCTCTATATAGTTTCTTGAGGACAAGAAAATTTTTGGATGGGAGGATTGTAATGTTCCCAATTTTTAGCCTCAAGCTAAGAGGAACATTATAGTTAGCAGTAGATGAATAAAATGGGTAGGGATGCCCACTATACTCTTTACAAGAGAAAATAACATTCCTCATGTGAAAAGGGGAAGAATAAAGTAGTTGGATTGAGCACCTATAGGTGTGAACAAGATTCGATCATGTTGATTTAGTCATATTTGACCAAGTCCACATGCATTGTCTAGATAAATTGTATCTCCATGATGGACTGCGCAATTTGAATGGAGGACAACTTGCATGGGCTAGGTGGCACATATGGATGGGACCCATTGTGGAGAGGAGAAATTGCTATATATGGAGAGGATGACAGCCATTGTATTCATGCTTGGATTATTATTTGCTTGGGTCTATTCAGACTTTTCTTCCTCTTGTTGTTTAGCAGGGTTGCAGTGCTGTTTAGCACAAGGGTGTTCCCGGTTGGGAATCCCTACCTCATCCTCAGGGAACGATAGGTTCTTGAGATTAATTTCCTCATTCTGGAATTTTTTCCAAGCTACCTCCTTCATCTATAGCACAATTTATGTTTAGAGTTGGGTTGTGTTGCAGGGTGCAACAAAGGAGGATCTCTTTGAGACATTTCTTGGCTTGTTTTTTAGTGGAGAGCTTGTCTATCCATTGGAGGATTATCAAGGGAGGCTCTCGAGCATATTTTGACATCTTGGAATTGGGCCAAATCATCTCTGCACTTTTACAGTGCATTCCCTTGTAGGATCTGCGTCGTTTTCTAGACAGCAGCTGGAGCAAGGTTCGATACCTTGATTTTTGGCTAGTTTCCTTGGGCAAGGGCCAACCCTTCCCCTGGAAAGCTAGAAAGAGGGATTCTAGTCCATATTATACTTTATTCAGCTATTTTCATGTAATTTTGTAGGGGACTACATTATTTTGTTGCTGAATATTCAGATTTCTTCCTTTTGCACTTGTACTTTCATGAAACCCTTTCCGGGTTATCTTCACATTGTATAAAAGAGGTTAGATCTCTGTTTTTCTCTGTGATTTGGATAAATAAACTCCATAGCTGTTGTATACAACATTTTTCTACAAAAAACCTCTTTTAATTACACTTTTCTTGCATCAAAGTTTTCTGTATGGATTAAGTCATGGGTTTTCAGTTTTTTCCGGCCATATAAGAACCGGGAGATCTGTTTAACTAAGCTAGAATGATTTGTTTCATCTTCCATTCTATATGTGAGATGTATATTGCATGAAATAAGGGATGCAAGTCCCACTTCTCATTTCTACAACGTTATTTCCTGGAAATACCATTTTTTATGGTCCAGATCACTGCTTTTCCCCACTTGCAGATAACATATGGAGACGTAGTTTTGCTAATATTCTCATAAGAAGTTAAATTGACACATATTACATTATTTTTTTCAATTATTTCTGATCTCCAACTTAATAATATCTTAAGATATCCTTGTTTCTGTAGAAAATCCCTATTTTGGGATATCCTTATCTCCATATTTTTTACAGTACATGTTCTAAGGGGAGCATGGGAGATAATGTGGCCACCACAAAAGAACATCTGTATCTTTATGATGGGGTCCATAGGATTTAATTGACTCCATATGATGGTGACTTCCAACTCATCATATATGGAATGATTTGGGCCAACCTCATTTACAACATTGGTGGAGAGATCTTTGGAGATATAGTCCTCATCTTGCCACTTGAGGGAAACCTTATTGAAGCCCAAGACAATAAAAAACTCTAAACTTATCATAAGTGGAGAGATGGATTGCGTGGGGTAGGCTACCTTGTATACCATATGCAGATTTTCATCCCACCTACTTTGCAGGAGCCAAAGGTGGAGGAAAGTTTTCAAGAGTTGCCTAGTTGGGAGATGATTCATTTTTCATGGCTAATAGCTTAGGAATGGAGGATCCAAATGGGAGAGATAGTTCCCATTAAATTTCAGATCCCATTCCTCAAAGGGACCTCTAGACATCACTTTGTTATCCTCTTGAGTATTTTATCTTTACATGATGATAGCTTGTTAGCTGACTTGCATGCTGAGGAGGAGCAATGTGGAGAATTGATTGATGAGATAGAATCTCTTTACTTGGAGGATATCATCATACATAGATGCTACAGGGAAAGGATGAGAAATAACTTAGTCTATCCTTGCACTTGCTTGAGGACAAGCAATCTTTGAGAGGGGAGGAGTGTAATGTTCCCAAAATCAGCATGAAGCTAATTGGAACAATGATTTTTCTTATATCATCTAGGAGGTGAATAAAATGGGTTAGGATACCTATTATTAGGAATAAATACCTCATAGTGTGAAATGGATCAATGGAGTAGCTTTATTTTTTACCTTCTAGTGTGAAAAGGGGCAAATGCATGAGGACAAGGTCAAGTTTTACCAAGTCAACAGTGCTGCCAAAGAGGGTGTGGATTGCTTGGGAAGATAGCATAGTTTGAATGGGAGGAAGATCACGTGTTGAAGGACACCCTAATGTGTGGGGTCCAAGGCAAGAAGATTTAATTTTCATAAAAGGAGGAAAAGGTAGCCATAGAGGATTATGTTTTGAGTATCTGATTTTTTGTCTGCTTAGACTATTTGCAGTCTCCTATTGTTTAGCAGAGCTGCAGTGTTGTTTAGGACGAGGGATTCTTGTTTACGATTCATTCTCCTTATTGAGAGGCCTATTGAAGGATTTCACTTCATTTTTCCACATATAGGATCAAGTCCAAGCCACCTCCTTCAGCTACAACATTATTTCTGCTGAAGTATAACGTTGTGTTGCAGGGTGTTGCAGTGGAGGGTTCCACAAAACCATTTCCTTGGCTCATATTTCAGAGGAGGGAGCTTCTATTCCTCTGGGAGGTTAGTGAGGAAGGGTTCAGAGATGATTTTCATATCTTGGCATTAGGCCAAGCATCTCCCATCTACTACAGTGCAGTCCCTCTCCTTTATTGAGTTATTTCAGTGTGTAGCTGCAATGGCGGTTTGCACCACTATTTTGGAGGGTGAGATATTCAATGTTAGGATAATCCTTGCACTTGGAAGATTCATTGGAGGAGTTTTACTTCATTTTAGGCATCATATTTAGCCATCTCCATCCATTTCTAGTTTGATTTGTAGCTGCTACCCTGAAACTCCAGCATTTCTATAGTTTTGCCATTTGTATATATATTTTAGTCAATCCTTCTAAGGATTGTTGTACTACTATTTTAATGGGTTGAGAGCTTGCTCCCCCACATTTCTTGAGCCTGATATTGTTACATCTTTGAATTATCATTCATTATGTTGTAGTGTCTCATATAAACTATGTAGTCATAGCCTTGGTTTTTTCATATGTAGCAGTGCACTTCATATTCCTTGTACATGTCCTTTGAGGTTATTTTGCCTAAGATTGAGTGATCATTTCCTCAAGATATTGTACACATTCTGCTGCTATAACATTAATAAGATGGCTATGAGTTCTTCTATCATTTTCTGAAGTTGATGCAACCCTGCTATTTTATTATCATGTTTGCATATTGTTTGTTCTCCACTTTAGGAATACTATAAGATATTCCTAACATTGTAGAAAATCCCTATTTTGGGATATTACAATAAGGCCCATAGAATTTTGGTGGGAGTTTCTGACATATTTTTTATTTCAGAGAGATCTGCTTATATGGTTGGAGGCATAGGAATACCTGGTCACCTACTTGAAATGACCATTCATATCGATGGGGATCGGCCTGTTTCTTCATTCTGTTATAATATTTATGTAGATTACCTTTGAGATAAGTGCTTATGGAGGCACGGTTCTGTAAGAGTTCTTCAACTACCTAAACTTTGGAACAACCGGGGAGGTAAGAAAATGGTGATGGTGGAACTTGTCCATATGCCATATCATAAGGTGTCATATTGGTGGCTACACGATTATTAGTGTTGTACCACCATTCAACTAGAGGTATCCATTGGACCCATTGATGTTGCTTGTCAGAAGTGAGACAACGTAGATAGGTTTCCAAGCATTTGTTGACGGCCTCTGTCTGACCATCATTTTGAGGATGATAAGTTGTACTAAGTTGTAGTTGCATGCCTTGGAGCTTGAAAATTTCCTGCCAAAATTTTCTCGTGAAGGTGGTGTCACAGTTGGACACAATAGAAGATGACATGCCATGTAGTTTTAATATTCGGTTCATGAAAATTTGTGCAACCAATGTTGCAGTAAATGGGTGGGGTAGAGCACAAAAATGGGCATATTTGGAAAGCCTATCAACAACCACTATGATAACGGATTTGTTTTTAGACTTTGGGAGCGAAGTAATGAAATCCATGGAGATTTTTTTCCATACTGAGGCAGGGAGGGGTAAAGGTTGTAAGGTTCCCAATTTATTAATTATTTCCCCTTTATTGCACTGGCATGTATAACATTCAAAGAAAAAATTAAGAATTCTAGTTTTCATGTCAGTCCAAAAGGAGCAGTCGGTGCGTGCATAAGTCTTCTGAAGTCCTGAATGTCGGGCCGTTGGAGAGTAGTACAATTCAGCCAAGATGCGGGGTTTGAGATCTGAGGTTGGGGAGATAACTATTCAATCCTTGTAAAAAAGGGCCTCATCCTACCTAGAGTAGTGATTTAAGGGGTTGGGATCATCTCTCAAGTTATTAATGAGCTAAGACAGGGAGGGGAAGGAGAACCATTCTCGACGAGCATCTTCAATCCAATATGATCGGGGTAAAGAGTGTAAGAAAAGGGTTCCTTCATCCTCAAATTACCATGATAAGGCATCAAATACTACATTAACATGTCCCTTTTTGTAAATTATTTCATAATATTATCCCAACTTTTTTTCCAACCATTTATTTTGTTGTGGTGATGATAGACACTACTCTAGAAAATATTTTAAACTATGATGGTCGGTACAGATTTGGAATCGTCTCCCCAATAAGTATGGGCACCAAGTGTCGACTACATGTAATATTTCCATCATTTCTTTCTCATATGTGGATTGTCCTAGATGTTTTCCACTAATTTGTTGACTATTGAAGGCTAATGGTCTACCTTCCTACATTAATACTTCACCAATTCCCGTACCGGAAGCATCACATTCAATCAGAAAGGATTTTGTGAAGTTAGGTAGAACCAAAACTGGAGTGGAGCACATGTCTTATTTGAGAGCCACGAAAGCATGTTTCATGGGGTTAGTCCATAAGAATTATTTTTTTCATAATATTAGTTTGGGGACGTGAAAGACATCCATATTTTCTAACGAATTTTCAATAGTAACCTCTAAGACCCAATAATCCCCTCAAATTATTCAAGTTTTTGGGTTGGGGCCAATCCTGCATTACCTGAATCTTCTTCAGATCAACCCTTACACCATCGCGTCCCACAATGCGTCCCAAATATTTAACTTATTCCATTCAAAAGGAGAACTTAGAGAGTTTGACAGACAATTTATGGTCTTTGAGAAATTGTAGTATTTGGTCAACATGTTTAAGGTGCTTATCCTAGGTGAGACTGTAGATGAGAATATCATCGAAAAATACCAAGACAAATTTTCTGAGATAATGTTTCAGATGGTGGTTAATGAGGCTCTGAAAAGTGGAGGGAGCATTAAAAAGACCAAATGGCATGACCAAGAATTCATAGTGGCCTTCATGAGTTCAGAAAGTTGTTTTGGGGATGTGAACTTCCTTCATGGGTATTTGATGATAGCTAGAGTAGAGGTTGAGCTTGGTAAAAAATTTAGCACCATGGATCTCATCAAGAAAATCATCCACCACGGGAATAGGGAAATTTTCCTTGATAACAAGGTTGTTAAGGGCCCTAAAGTCAGGACACATGTGTCATTCTCTTTCCTTATTTAAAACCATGACTACAGGATATGAATAAGGACTCGTGTTGGGAAGAATAACCTTTGCTTCTAGAAGCTCCTTGATGATTTTTTCAATTTCATTCTTTTGGGAAAAGGGATAGTGATATGGATAATTATTTGGTGGTTGAGCTCCTGGGATCAGAGGGATTCTATGATCATGCTAACCCTAATAAGGGGGAAGTTCCTATGGTTTGTCAAAAACCCATTGATGGCAATCTAAGACCTATTGTGTATCTAGATGAATTTGGGGAGGGTTGGATTCGATGGCTTGGATGAAATTAAGTTGGCCTACGACCCCATGATGGCCCATTTTTAAAATCTTCTACATTATATGCGAGTTGATGATAGTAGGAGAACACGCCTGGAGTCCCCTTAGTGTATGAGTGTGGCCTTCCTTCTTAAAGCTCATATATAGCTCTTATAAATCCATTGTGATAGGGCCAAGTGTCTGAAGCCATTCTGCACCTAGGAAAATGTCACAACCACCCATTTAAATGGAAAACATATGGGCTTTAAGGTGATAATCCCCCATTTGAAGCTTAATGTTTTCACAGTGGCCCTCAAATTTCAGGGTCCCCCCATCAATGATCAATACGTGGAAATTAGAGATGACCCTTATAAAAAATTGGGTTGCTTCCGCTACTTGCTTATGTACAAATTTATGAGTACTGCCACTATCAATCAACACCACTACTAGCCTATGTTTAATGAAGCTAAGGATTGTAAGAGTTTGGTGTGAATAAATTGTAGCCAAGGAATGTAGTGATATAACTGGCTCATCTGGCGAAGCTACAAGATCCTGGTTTGGTTCTATTTGAGTGTCACCCGCTTCTTCCTCATCCATGTCAGGTTTGGGGGTTTCCTCTACTGTATTATTTTCAGTGGCATCAATTTGTAAGAATTTTGGTTCCTTGCATTTATGCCTGAGGTTTAATTATCATCACAATAGTAGCAGAGTCCTTGTTTTCATCATTCAACCATTTCTACCGGAGACACCATCTTAATCTTCACTCTTTGGGTGAGGCCCATGGCCTGGGTAGGGAGTGGGTTTGCGACAAAAGTTGGGGGGTTGGAATGAGCGTGTAAGGAAACTTCCACCTCTAAGTATTTTTGAAATGCATCCAACCAAGTAGGGCGGTGGTGCAACCATACATGGGCTTGGATTGCTTCCTTCAGGCCACTGATAAAAAAATCCAAATAAAAGGCATCCGAGAAGATGCCAATTATGATGGCCAAGTTTTCAATATAAGCTTTGTAGTCCTTGACGGTATCCATTTGTTGGAGCTTAGTGAGTCATCCCAGGAAATGAGAATCCCGATCAAAAATCTCACAAATGGATTTTTAAAAGACGTTCCAAGAAAGCGGAAGTGGGTAACATTTTTTATGCCATTTCCACCATTTCCAGCTTTCTTGGTCCAATTAAAGTGCTCCCATTCTTATTTTAGTGTATTTTTCATGGATATTATTAAGCATGAAGTACTAGGCCATTTGAGCCAACCATACTTCCGGGTTTGAGCCATAAAATTTGTACATGTTTAGCTTGGGAACCCATTGACTTGAAAAGTGGGACCATCTATTGAAGTTGATCTAGGAGGATCTTGATCAGTACAGATCGAGAGAGTTTCAAGTACAAGAGACGTCCAGTTCAGTCTCCAATCTGCCAGTTTCGTCAGTGTTTCCCGATAAAATGTCCTCAAGTTGATCATGTTTCATTTTTTACAGTGAAAAGGTTCTTTAGTGTCATGGTCATCATGTGTTTCGAATTTGGGATGAAATGGTGTAAAAGGGGACATGGTATTTATGGACCCAGTTCTAAGGTCTCCTATTTTTGAAAAAAAAACCTTATGAATTGTAAATTCCTATTCCTAAATACCTAAAACATATGTCATACACCTAAACCTACAGTGTCAAAACCAAGCACTATTCTTAAACTCTAACCCTATGTAAAAATTCCTAATTGCTATGTTATAAAGACCTTGTAATAAGGTTCGGGTGATATAAGTTTGAAACATTATAATAAACTTTATTAAACCCACAGCGCTTAATAGCTAACCGCGTGGTTAATAGACCGTGTTGGAGTATGTGACAGGTTTGACCATGGCAGGAGTTGTTTGGTTAACCGTCAAGTTTGAAAATCGTGTCAGAGTTTTGAATTAACATATGACAGTTTTAATAGACCGTGGCATAAAATACGATGGGCAAATAGTTTTGACAACGCAGAAAACTGTCGAGTTTAAATACATGTGACACCTATTGTTGGAATTGTCGAGGTTAAAGACCAAGACTGCCGGAGGAAAACCGTAACCATCGGAGCCATAAAATGTCTCCCCAGCTGATCACATGAAGTGGTTTCTCAGATGCATCGGGTTAGTTAGCCGCCAAGCTAAAATTATAACATAATGTTTAATTTTGGTTTTGTATTTAATTATGTGCTAAGGTGTATTAACTTATCCCTAGGTTTATGTGGAAGATAGGTATTCGAGCCCTCATCTCTAATTTTTCTCAACCACTTGCTAAATGGAGTAAACATAGATTTGAACGAAGCTTATTTAAACCACAACAAAGCTTAATGAAGGAGAATGGTGTATTTTGGAGTTTCATTTCAGCAGGACATAGGCAGTTTTGTTTGTAGCATTGCTCAACTGTCAGGTGTTGGAATTGAGCACAGAGACAGGCGTCAGAAAGGCGAGAGAGAGTAATTTTTTTTTACGGAGTTCATAAGTACCTGTGAGCATAGTCATTTTGTTTCTTTTCTGTGTAAATAAATTCCTCAAGATCAATCCTAATGAAAATGGTCTCCCACTTGAAAACGGACCCGATGTAGTCCACCAGGGACGAACTCCGTAATCAACTATTTGCTTCTTCTTCTCTTTGTTTATTGTTGTGATTTAATAATTTATTTTTTGCTGGTTTATGTCATTTTTCAGTAAATTTTTCTTCAGTTAACAATCAATCTAAAGGAAAAACTAATCAAACTACTTAAGCATATTTCGATCACATTCAGATCATATTTGGTATCAGAGTGGGTTTTTCTTTGTAGTTTGTTTGTCAGTGCATGTTAACTAGGTTGGGAGTGCAACATGGAAAAGGTGAGCTTGAGGAATTCGATCCAAAGATCAGAAAGTGGAAATTTTTTCATCAATCAACGATGACAGGGACTGAGACTGTTGAGACTTCTGAAGCTACTGAAAGGAAACCCATGGATGAGAATCAAATCCAACAAATGATTCTAGACATGCAACAAACATTGGCACAATTATATGAAAACAAGAAGACGAGAGATGTAGCCTCATCGTCGAAGGCATCAAAGAAGGACAAGGGTAAACGCAAGGCAGATAAATCTCCTTCTCCCCAGTCATCTCCATCATCTTCTTCTTCCTCTTCTACTTCTAGTTCCGAATCAAAAAAAGAAAAGAAACCTAAGAGTCCACTTTTGAAACTTGATGTTAAGTTCGAATTACATGTGTATGATGGAGAAATAACCCCTGAGAAACTAGATAATTGGGTAAAACAGTTAGAAGCCTATTGTCTTATTCAAGATATTGCTGATGATAAGAAAAAGATCCAATTAACTACTCTTAGAATGGGGGGTACTAATTTGATCTGGTGGGAAAGTAAGACACAGATAGATTTAAAGCGTAAAGGAAAAGTTATCACCTCATGGAATAAGTTTATTAAAGCTTTAAAGAAACAATTATATCCATTGGGTCATGCACAACAAGATTTAATTGATTGGCAACGCTTACGACAAGGTAAGGGAAAGAATGTTCAAGAGTTCACATAGGAATTCAGAAAGAAAGCGTTAGCACTTGGTATTTCTTTGGACACAAAAGAAACTTTGTTAAATTATATTGGTATTTTGCATTCATATTTGCAACATACATTGTTAATGTTCAATCCTAATGATTTTGAGGAAGTTTTTGTTCAATATATTCATGTCGAATCAGGTGGTAGACCTTTCAAGTTTACACCAAAGACATCCAAATAGATGGAAACTGAAGATAGAAAAAAGAAGGGCAAGTCAAAGGGAAAGAATACTGCCACAACTCAGAAGGAAGATGAAATACCTACCTGTACACATTTCCAAACGATCGATCATGATGAAGCTATGTGTTGGAAACTTCATCCGGAACTGGATCCAAAAAATTTCCAAACGAAGAAGGGTGAAAAGAAGGCTGAAACAACAATCTAGCAAGGCATGGAATTGGGATCCGATTCAGGTGATGAAAGAAAAATCACTTTTATGGTTACAATAGGTAAATTTTTTGAAGCTATTACTTCTGCTTCTTCAAATATCACACAGTTGAATGAAGGAAAAAGAATCAAGTTATTTCATATAAGGGTAACTTCAAAACATACAAAGATAGATACATTGTTCGATACGAGATCACAGGAAAATTTGATTTCTGGGTCATTGATTAAAAAATTGGGTTTGAAAACAAATAATCATCCAAAAACATATCCTCTAGGTTGGTTAAAGGAACAAAGTCAAATTCATGTTACCAAACAGTGTCGGTTAAAATTTGCAATCACATCTAACTATATTGATGAAGTGGAACTAGATGTGATACCATTAGACATATGTGGAATTGTTTTAGGAAGCCCTTATCTCTATGACCATGATGCAGTATTTTATAGGAAAGAGCATGTGTATCATCTCAAGAAAGATGGGATTAAATACATCGTTTGGGCACATAAAATTAAATATCACTTGAATTTAATTAATTCTAATAATATGAAGCACTTAATAAGTTCAAGTAAGAGATACATACTAATTTTGATAAAAGAGAAACATAAGGATCTTATTGGTACTTGTTAAAGTTTTGAAATTTAGTATGAAGGTAATTTGGTTAAAAAGGTAGATTCATTTTGGGATCTAGTTAAAGAACCAAAACATCTACTTCATAAAATGGAAATATCACATGAGTTGTAGCTGATGTCTGTTCCCCCTCTTTCTAATGTTGAAATGTATCACAAGTCAGTTATAAAGCATAAAGAAATAAATCAAAAATTCCAAGGAAGGTTGGAAAAAACTTAATGCGACCTGGCTCATCTCCATACAATTCACCCATAATTTTGTCTCATAAGAAAAACGGGACATGGGGAATAAGTGTCGATTTTAAAGTCGAGTCATTTAAGCAGAAAAATTTCACAGCATTGATAGATCATCAACAACCATATGAAGCTAACATAGATGTTAAATGTTATGCAATGGAAACAATGATTCACATATATTATCAGTTTCTTGAATACTTTCAGTCATATACTATTTGCAACAATCTCACCACGGTTGGATGGGATTTCTTCAGCAAATTCACTTAGTAATTAA